>JAMWET010003901.1:75000-90000 GCA_024036415.1 Prochilodus magdalenae | reverse complement strand
CACATCATTGGAACTATAACACCACCATTACCCCATCATCATCATCAATGTCACCACCACCATCATCACCATCATCATCTCAGTCATTACTGTATCATCATTATATCACACCATCTTCATCACTATATTTATCATCACCATCATTGCCATAATCAGCAGAACCATCATCTTCATTACCATCATTAGCACAGTCATCATCAGTCCTATCATCATTACCATCACCATCATTAACCGCAGCACCAGCTTCTTTATCATTATAATCATGTACCTCCATCATCATCATCATCAGCAGCATTATAGTCTGCCAGCAACACTACAGTCACTGCCACCATATAATGACGATCACCGTCACCATAATTACAAAACCGTCACCGTATTATTACCATATTCATTGGTGTCAGTAACAATACAATCATCATCATCATCAACAACAACAACAACAACAACAACAACAACAACAACAACAGGGTTTACACATAGCCCCTACACTTCTACCCTCCCTCCTCTACAGCCTCTCATTGCTCTGGGCCTGTGCTGGAGCTGTCTATGTTTTGAATGCACAAGTTTGTGTTTACAGATGAGGAACTCAACCTTAGTGCAACAAACTCTAAACACTGCTCCGAATCCACTTTCACTCACTAGCTCACTGCTTGATGGCGAGCAGAAGAATGCATTGTATAATGGCCTGCATTAAGTAAACCCAGGCTGATCCAAGAAGGCCAGTGCTCAACACAGTTTGGCGACTTCCCTCCTCCTGAAACATATCTATCAAACCTGCAAGCACATGCCGGTAAAGCTGTTTTGTAGCAACACTTGCTCCATAGAAATAAGATAATCATTAACTGATGAGCTGAATCAGATATGGTTGAGCAGAAGCAGATTTCGGCTCTTACAATCTGGCCGTCGCTCGCAGATTGTCTTACCTGGGTCGAGGCCTCGGGCTCCAGGAAGTAAATGTGTAATGCCGGGATGTCTTTGGCATAAAACAGATGACTTAGCTCAAATGATCAAAAGGCAATCCCCTAAGCAAACAGCACCTTTGGCGCTGGCTGTGGGGATATATCACACCAAAGCCTCCAGTGTTGTTACATTCCTATGAGACCTTTACAGTAATGCAAGCTGGTGGAAGAATAGGCCCAAATCCCTCTTGGAATTGAAACTATTAGAATTAGCTAACCCTAACTGTTGTTTTCACCGCAAACTGAGGGAACAATTATGATGTTTATGCTTAAGTCCTAAATTAGCCTAATCTGCTTTCTCTGACATTTTTATTTCTTCTTAAACTTTAGCCCCTTGGAGCAGAGGCTTTAGTTCCCTTAAAGCTAACAAGGCTGAGAAGTGGTGTTGTGTATGTGTGTGTGTGTCTGTGTAAGAGAGAGAGAGAGTGAAGGAGAGAAACAGAGAGGGGTGGGGGGTTAAAAGTGTAATGTCCTCAAGTCCCTAGATTACATGTTTTGAAGTAAAGGCGCCAAAAGGGAGCTGAAGTGATGGCATAAAACAGGGGTGCCCATGCATTTAATGTCTTGGATGTGCCAAAGTACCTGGTCTATGGTGGGCAGAGGGCCAAAAAAGCAAAACGATACATACACATCATCAAAAAATAGTTGCACCCAGAAGGAATCAACTAACAGGAACGAAACTCAGTCGGTAGGTTTGACTTTGTGAGACATATAAATGATTCAAGTTTCAGACTTGTCCGTGCAAAGACAGACCTTATCGCTGTACCTGACTGACCCAACAGCCACGAGGGCAGACATTCCCCCAGCAGTGATGCCCTCCATGAGTCATCCTGTTAGTGCTAGCACCATTGGCAGATGGCTATATGTCGCAGGAGCACATGCATGCAGACTGTTACGACAACTCCCTCTAACACCACATCAGTGTCGCCAAAGACTGCAATGATGTCGTGCCAGACTGTCATGGAGTGACTCAGAATGGCAATGAGTCATCTTCAGTGACGAGTCCCGCTTTTGTCTTGGTGGAGACGACCAACGAATCTGCGTGTGGAGCCCGTGTGGTCAGCACCAATATGAACGGTTTGTTATCACATGTCACATGTCCAGAAGGCCTGAGGTCACGACCTCCACCCCTACCGCGCAAGCTACAGGAACTGTGTGAGAATGTTCAAGCTACATGGGATGGATTATCACAGGACACCATTAAGAACCACTACAACTCCATGCTGAGACGTCGGGCATGTTGTGCTAGCCTTCATGGCGGCCATATGCCAAACTAAGAGACAATATTTCTGTATGTGTTGCTTAATCGGTATTGCCCATATCAGCCTAACTCTATCAACATTTACTTGACACAGGAGGCTGCAAACTTTCAGGGCTAATGTATTTATTTACTCTTGTTCGATCACTTGCTCAGTCACACTTTCATTTGTTCTTCCTCCAACAACATTTCCTCTGGTCTCCTCCCAGCCTTTGCCATGTTATCAATGCTGGGTTAGCTGAAGTAAGCTGAAGTGCCAACGTGGTGTTGTGGAGTGTTACACGGTTCTCACCAGAGGTCTTGTGTACACTTATCCACAGTGCTGTAGCAGCCATTGAGGACAGGAATGACATTGACAGAGACCCTATTCCCCCTGTTTTAAATCAGTGTACCATCAAATACAGGGGTTGGACAATGAAACTGAAACACCTGTCATTTTAGTGTGGGAGGTCTCATGGCTAAATTGGACCAGCCTGGTGGCCAGTCTTCATTAATTGCACATTGCACCAGTAAGAGCAGAGTGTGAATGTTCAGTTAGCAGGTAAGAGCACAGTTCTGCTCAAAATACTGCAATGCACACAACATTATGGGTGACATACCAGAGTTCAAAAGAGGACAGATTGTTGGTGCACGTCTTGCTGGCGCATCTGTGACCAAGACAGCAAGTCTTTGTGATGTATCAAGAGCCACGGTATCCAGGGTAATGTCAGCATACCACCAAGAAGGACGAACTTCCACCAGCATCACGTGGTGACCTGGCCACTATCCTGCAAGAAGAACGGCTTAAAATCCCTCTGACCACTGTGCAGGACTTGTATATGTCATTCCCAAGACGAACTGACGCTGTATTGGACGCAAAAAGGAGGCCCTACACCATACTAATAAATGATTGTGGTCTAAAACCAGGTGTTTCAGTTTCATTCTCCAACCCCTGTAGATTCTGAAGCTGTTATTGTAAGATTAAATCTTAATGTTGCTCTAATTCCCTTTCATTAGATTAGTTGCAGGCAAAGGCATGTAAAGTTGGCTTCGTTGCAATACTTCATTAGAATGATTAGAGAAAAGACATCCTGATCTTCTGACGAGTCAGCAACTCGTCTCACAAAGAATGTGATGGGCTTTCACACTGACATGTTAAAGCGAAGCTGCGTACCAAACAAAGGAAATGATGAGGAAGTGCTGATTTGGAGCCAGCTCTCTGATAAACTGAGCCCAGATCACTGACACGAGGTTCAAACTTTCAGCAGGAAAAACCTCAACAGCAGAAAAGACTTTTGGAAGTCGTTCTGTGGATGGTGGTCCATGCCACGGTCAGTCGGATTAAACTGCTGCAAGCCGTATCCATGTAAATCAGAAGGCTGTGTTGTGATAAGCCTGCACTGTGCATGCCTATCAAAACACCTCACACTCATAACAGCCAATTAGGCCAGCGATGCATGTGACCGGTGGGCTGCCCCCAAAATTAGACTGAACCCACAAAGCTCTTTGTACCATGGACATTTGATCTGGAACATCATAGCTGGCTGCTTTAGAATGTTGTGGGTTAATTGCACTGGCATGGCAGCCAGAGTGTCTATGTGAGAGGAAAGCGTCCTGTGATCTACAAACATATCCTCATCATCTGCTTTAATAGATTACTGGTTGTTATGTTCATCGGCCAGTTATGATGGGCAATCTACTTTATAAGCCACTATACAGGTGCTGCTATCTGTCAGCTGCCTTGTACCCCATTCATCTTTGCTTAGGTTCTGTCACTACCGACCGCATATTATTTGATTTTGAATGCTGACACAGTAGAGGGAAATATTTTGTGGGTGGGGTGGGGTGGTGGGGGATGTCTGGGGGGTTATTAAAAATAACAAATCTATTAAGATGTAAATAAAGTCATTCAGAATAGTTAAATGCGTAATGCATTAATCTAGAATAACTTGTCGAGACTTGCCGAGTTCCTATCACGGTTGGTGTTGATGGGAACCAGACGTGCAAAGCACCTAATGCCTCTAAAAGCTCCCTCATAGAAAGTTAATGCATGCAGTGGTTATGAATACATTGCCTAATGCCTATGACTCTGGTTTATGATCATGTTTGAGGTCAGGTTGTGCCTTAAATTGTAATGTTGGAATTAGGCAGGGTATTGTAAGACATAATTGTCATCTAAGACAACTCAGATATTTAAATGGCATTACATGTAAAAACTAATAAGACACAGGTTAATTCTGGGGTTATTTCTGATTGACCAATTCCAAAAATGTTTGGGCAGTAAGGCATCTGTGATTTGTAAATCTACAGGGGTTGGACAATGAAACTGAAACACCTGGTTTTAGAGCACAATCATTTATTAGTATGGTGTAGGGCCTCCTTTTGCGGCCAATACAGCGTCAGTTGGTCTTGGGAATGACATATACAAGTCCTGCACAGTGGTCAGAGGGAGTTTAAGCCATTCTACTTGCAGGATAGTGGCCAGGTCAGTACGTGATGCTGGTGGAGGTTCGTCCTTCTTGGTGGTATGCTGACATTACCCTGGATACCGTGGCTCTTGATACATCACAAAGACTTGCTGTCTTGGTCACAGATGCGCCAGCAAGACGTGCACCAACAATCTGTCCTCTTTTGAACTCTGGTATGTCACCCATAATGTTGTGTGCATTGCAGTATTTTGAGCAGAACTGTGCTCTTACCTGCTAACTGAACCTTCACACTCTGCTCTTACTGGTGCAATGTGCAGTTAATGAAGATTGGCCACCAGGCTGGTCCAATTTAGCCATGAGACCTCCCACACTAAAATGACAGTTGTTTCAGTTTCATTGTCCAACCCCTGTACTTTCACCTGTATTTGAATGAAAACAGCGCTGCTTTCAGATCCAGGATGCTTCTGTGATGGATATCACACATTAGCTTAGGAGAACTCATCTGAACATCATAGACTTATGCACAGTGAAACTGTATATTGCAGTCATAATTTTACATTTTTGGGTCATCCAAGTCATTACCAGCATAAACCCAGTGTCTGTCATACAATATAGGGATGGCATAAGTGGATAACTTGCATGTCAGTGAAGGCACAGTTATCACTGGACACATTTTGGCGAAACGTCTGCTGCTTTGTAGTTGCCATCTCTTTCAGAAACCATTTATGCTTATTTCAACATCCCAACACATTTGCATGAGTTACAACATCATAGCTTTTGCAGAAATCAGCTCTTGCAGAGTGTGGGTGCAGGGAGTGTGGCTTCTAGTAGTCCAGACCTGCCTCTAGAAACATGTGCCTAATTAAGCTCAAAATATGACAGCTATGGCCCTGTATGGTTGCACAGATGAAGACTTGTTTAACTTATATAATTCAGTGCCACTTGTATAATGAGTGCAGACTTATAACAGGCAATGCTCTTCATAAATCAGTACATAAAACATTGTGTGAAATATTAGCATTGCATGCTTTTTGGAATATTGGGTTTGTAAATAAAATGGTTGCATTCGTTTTGTAGACACCACAACCTTTTTAAGGACACCAGGTTGGTATATTTCCCATTAAAGCACTCTGAAAGATATTGAATTATTAATTAATGAGTTATTAATTAACTCAATTTATGTGGAAATCAGCAGAATTCATCATTAATGAAGTCCTTCTGTCAAAAACCTCCATTATTAACAACACTGAAGCTAAGGACATTCGGCCAGTTGAGATATATATGATTACAAAACTAGCGACACCATGCAATGACCCTGAAGTGAAAGAACGTGTTCTCCTGCTGAATTTGCCATATGACATCATTGTCATGTCTTGTGCACTGTCAGCAGTTTTTTTAAGATTGATTAATAACTCAAGGTGACCAGCATGGACTGAAGCACCTGGACAAGTGGAACAGGCTGCTGTGAGCTCATGGTCTATTCCTGTGCATGTATGTGGATGTGTGTGCGTACAGAGCAGGGCCTTAACTGTTCAGTGTCGTCAGGTTTGGCTCCGAGTCAGGAATGGGGACACTATGGGTGTCCTCTCTCCTGTCCGGCCAGAAAAAGACACCACGCTATTTTAGCCAGGTGTTCTTCCAAAAGTCCACTTGTGTAATCTTTACTGCTCGTCTGGCTTTATTAGCCTTTGATCATATAGGGAAGCGCTAACGGCTCTGGATTTGCCGTGATATCTCTTGGGGAAGTTTGCTAGAGGGTGATGCTTTTGTTTCTGCACCTTTATGTGTATGAAGGTGGCTATGAAGAACTGAAAGCAGACAAACCTCAGACTGTTAATGATACAAGAAAAGGATAGCGGACACCATTGGTTCAAAAAAACACGAACTATGAAATGAGGTGTCAGGGTTTTCATTATATGGCATACACTACTGTTCCACTTCTGCACTTAAATGTGAATTTTATTTACAAGTTAAACATTTATTACTTTTGCAGCTAATAACTTCTCTTATGTACAACCTCAGCTCTTTTCCTTCCCAGAGTTTGTCACTGTTGCAGACGCATGTTCAAAATACACTCATCACCTAAATAGTTTCATGCAGAGATAATCAACTGACAGCAATCAATAGGTTTCATGCTTGTCTGTGCATGTGACGTAAGCAAGGATGGGCCTTATTGCTGGACCTGACTGATTCAACAGCCATGACTGAGGACATTCATGAGCAGTGATGCCAACTACATACACATAGACCGCTATGACGACTGCCCTTAACACAACATCAACAGCGCCAGAATTTTTGTTTCAGAATGGCAGTGGGTCATCTTCAGTGAGTCCCACTATTGTCTTGGTCTACATGATCAACCAATCCCTGTGTGGAGGCATGGTCAGTACTTTTCAGACACTACTTCTGTATGTGTAGCTCAATAAATATAGCCCATATCAGTATTCATTTATCCTCATCTTTTGTTCCTGGTATCCTTTATCTTCCTTCCGATTAGCATTGCAATCCATCTGGGATATTCTATTGATGGTGAGTGTAATTCTATCATGATGCTGCTACTGTATGACTTTAAAGGAGCAGTTGGGCAAAAAGTCACATTTAGACGAGTTTCCATTGACCTCAGATGTAGTTATTCAGCCAAGACATGCCTGATGTCTTTACTTTAACTTTATAGCTAATAAATACAACAAGCCAGTAGCTGGCTAAATCTTTACTGTAAATACAAACCCAAAGCGTCTTTTAGGGCGCATCCAGCAGCATCCAGCAGCATCCAGGTCTTCATTAAGGTCACACAGATTTGGCGATGTGTTTTACGACACAGTATGAATTACTGCGAGCTATAAAAATGAACTGAACTTTAAAATGTAGCATGTCATGGAGGAATATACATGCTACATTTTGCGATTTCTGTGGCTGCTGTTTATAAATAACCATCGGCCTTGAATTTGTATGCTGCCGAATGTTTAGGAATAGAAATGTTGATGTGATACGCATGCATATGAAGCAAAGTCTGATAAGGGAGGTAAGGAAGGTAAGCTTTGGGGCAACACTTGTTTTCTAAAATCTCTAATTTTAGCTGAAGTTTGGTTTATTTCCATAGCTTACAACAGTCACTGGCTGAATGACTGGGAAATAAAGGGAACTGTGTCTACATTTATGTGTCCAAAATTTTGAAAAGAACATTAGATAGGCAAGACCCACTGGTGGGTCCAAACTTTTACACTTTTATAAATATTTTTAGGCATCACTAGTTTGCATTTTAGGTCAGCGTGATATCTAAACAATAAGCCTAATAGTAACAAAGTAATAAACATAGGATTTTAAAGTACAGCCATACAAACTTCAGGCAAAGTGCATTGTCAGGGTTCTAGGGGTTGCATAAACTGACTTCAAGTATAAGGTTATGATAACATTACTAGCTATAGCTATAATCTTAAAAAATTTCATTAATAATTACTGTGAATGTGGTGCAATTATTATTAATATGCTGAATATAAGGGAATACAAAAATTTCGAATATGCATTATGCAAAAGTTATGCCACAGTGTATATTTTATCTAATTTATTTAAATGATATCGAAAAAGTAAGAATAAAAAAATTGTGTAGAGATTGGATCCTTGTATACATTAATACGCAGGTTCTTCAGTTTTATAAGTAAAACCCCACTGACCAGAGGAGATGTATGATGCTTAGACTAGACTAAACCCATACCATGAAGATAATCCACTTTGCATCCCTTACATCACATTCCCTTCACCTTTTCATCTATTGCTACTCTGGAGAAACGGGCCTTCTGCAAGCGCTTGACATGAGTAATGGTGTAGACGATGGGAAAGCAGGGAGTTGTGGGTAAAGAATGGTGTTGTGGGTACTCAGCGCTCTAATGTACTAAAGCTTTGGATGGTGAACAGCGGCAGGATGAACAGATGATGTAAAGGAGAAAGTAGGGTAGATGCATGAGTGACTGCTTCACATTAATCAGCAGAAATCCATGAGCATTACTCATAAACTCAGCTAAAGGTCATCAACAATACAACACCCCTAAAAATACCAGCTGGGATCATGGGAGAGAGAGAGAGGATTTTCCCACTGTCGTCTCTCTGAACCGCTACATCACACAGCCACTAATTTATTGTCTTGTATTTTTAGCCGGATGCTGGGAGGTTTTCACATTCACACTTACTCAAGTGCTTTTAAGGGCTTCACAGAAAGTCATGCTGTACCTGTTCTGGGGGTATAAGTCTGTATTTGCCTGATTTTCAAACATTATGACAATTGATGTCTGTTTTTCAGCATAGACAGGGCCATTTGAGTGCGCCGAGTTGCTGTATGTACTAGGCGAGTCATGAAATTCCGTTTGTAAAGACACATTGGTAATTGCTGTATGCACACTATTCAGTCAACAAGCTATAATAGTTGGACAAAAGTATTGGGACACACCTCTTAATCTTTGACTTGCCACAGGTGTGTACAGTCAAGCACCTAGTCAAGTGTTACAGCCTTTCTAGGTAGGCCTAAACACATAGACACTCTCAGCTTCTTCAGCTTTTTATTACCTTTAGTACTTTTTACTTTTTTAATTTATTCCCTACCCTATTTATTGTTTAGTGTAATTTAGTTTAATACTGTAAATAATCTGTGTTTTTGTTATTTGTTTTTGTTACTTGTCTTACGTGTTGCTCTCACCAAGACAAATTCCTTGTATGTGTAACATACTTGGTGAAATAAAGAGATTCTGATTCTGATTCTGATTCTGATAAAGGTCTTTCCCAACCTTCCCACTTCAGCCCTACCAGACCAAGTAGACTGAACACAAAATCCTAGTCTCAAGATGCATTTTATTAACAATAAAGGATGGAACAACTTTAGATGAGATCAAAGCCCAAAAATAAGCCATTTTCCTCCCATTATAGATGTCCATTTAGACGTATAACATTTTAGGTAACCTTCTGGTGCGTAAAATCATCTCATGAGCCATTTGTTGTATATTAAGTTACAACAAATGACCAAACAAATGACCAATTAAAGGTTAAATTAAACAAGCTTATAAACAGTGAGTGACAGAGAGTAAAGTCAGAGCCAGTAACTTTACATGAGAGACAGCAGCCAGTCTCCAATCCATTTTACCAACTCCAACTTACCAACTATACTTACTGTATACGTGCATGTTATACTTACAGACTGTTACAATTACAGACTGTAGTCCGTCTGTTTCTCTGCATACTTTGTTAACCTCTTTCACCCTGTTCCTCAGTGGTCAGGACCCCCACAGGACCACCACAGAGCAGGTAGTGGATCCGTTGTGCTGCTGTGCTGGTTTGTGTGGATCAGACACCAAAGCTTCAAACACTGTATCGACTCTATCCACTGTCCACTCTATTGGACACTTCTATCTTGTTGCTCCACCTCCATCATCCTTTAGCCCTACATTAGTGGTCACAGGAAGCTTTCCATTAGATGATGTTGGCTGGATGGTTTTGGTTGGTAGACAATTGTCAGTTCAGCAGTGACACTCCAGAGGACATAGCAGTGACACTCCAGCAGCACGACTGGCTCTGATCCCCTCACACCAGAACAACAGACACTCTTATGTGGTGCTACCTTACTATTCTGGAACAGGATATAAAGTGACTACCAATGTATGCAGACCACAGTCTGTAACTGTGGAACTACAAAGTGTACCTATGTGGAGATAGACAACAAGATAGATACAAGGAGGTGTATCTAATAAGATGCACAGTGAGTGTATATCAATGGTGTAATATGGCTGGACAGGCCACATGCAATATGTCATAAGGTGGAAATGTTTGGTGTTATGTCAGTAGTACTACTCACGCATAAACAGTTCCACTCAGAGCACTTTTAAAACTGCGCATGACCGGCAGCTCAATACTGAACAGATGAGTGTGCGATCACTCCTTGGCCTTCTCCCAACACGACCGCTGCCTCACCAGATCACTGTTTATAACTAATACAAGCATTTGTTTTCTCAAGTAAACAAGGCCATGGGGTAACAATCTCTCCGCATCCCCTCATTCACTTTCGCTCTCTTGCTAAAACCACAAGACCTACAAGTGTCACAGTGTCTCCCACAGTTTCCCAGCTGTTCATTCAGGAACTACAGCCTCTCTTTTCAACGTACTATGGAATCTGTCCTTATCTTTGGAGGGAAGTAGAAAGGACAAATAAAAAACCATAACCGTCTGTGACTCCTTCACATATGGTGGACACAGTCATACAGAAGGAACTCGCAAGACGGAACATGTCAGGATGAGTTGGTGGGATTATGGTGGGACTTCCAGTGTTACAGGGCTGTAAAATGTTTTGTCTGTGTCTGAGTCATCCTGCACTGGAGCGCTGGTTTGTTGTTTATCACGCTGAGCGCATCCCACCATCAAATCAAATCCCCCTCTTTCATTCCCTCTAATTCCACACCCCTCTAACGCCCCCACCCTAACTGGTGGATTCCAGTCAGAGCTGAAACAGCTACATTAGCTATATACAGAGGCAGCATGTAAACTAACGCCCCACCACTAATGTTAGCATGGCTTTAAAATGCTGCATTCATTTAATTCATTAATTTTATTTGGTTTCCTAATTCAGGAAGTTTTTTGACGTTCCCCTTTCTGATGCAAGTGGAGTCTTTTATGGGGACATCATGCACTTTTGAAACACATTTTGCAAGGCAGGAAAGCTGTGTTGAGGAACGGCTCAGACTCTACCAAAGATTTAGGTCCAACAAAGAGCCATTTCCCTGGATCCAATCATTTTAAATCACTCTGAATGACTTTGTTTTCATATAAACATCTTAAAATTACACTTATCATAAAAAAAGAATAGCTGCACACATAGTTGCACCCAGAAGGAATCACCCTACAGTGATGAAACTTGGTGGGTAGGTTTTACATTGTGAGACATACAAATGATTCAAGTTTAACCCTTATGTGATGTATGCAAGGACGAACCTTACCGCTACCTGACTCACCCCACAGCCATGCTTGCAGACATTCAGCAGACATAATGCTCTTCATGAGTCATCCTGTTAGTGCCAGCACCATTGGCAGATGATTACATGACACAAAACTACACGCTTTCAGATAATAAACAAATCCGTCAAAGGAGGCATCATGGTCAGTGGCAAGATGAACAGTTTGCTTCACACGTCCAGAAGCCCTACCTTCATCCGTACTTTAAACCTCTACAACTCCATGTTGAGACATCATGTTGTGTTAGCAAATATGGCGGCCCAGTGCCATACTGAGAGACAGTACTTGTCATAATATATTGTACAGTCCAATCAGACACTTGCTTCTGGGAGCATCGTTTGATGGTTCTCCCGAGGGTGAGATGTTTGGAAGTTTTTTTTTTTTTTGGTTGAACACTATTTTACCATCAACAGTATTGCACATCTAGAAGTTGCAGTAAAAGCAAAGCGTGGACAAACAACATTCTTCTCTGTATACTTTCTGGAGCCTCACAGGACCCCAACAGAACAGGTATTATGTGGGTGGTGGATCATTCTTAGCACTGCATTGACACTAACATGGTGGTGGTGTGTTGGGCTGGTGTGAGTGGATCAGACACAGCAGTGCTGATGGAGGTTTTAAACAACTTAGTGTCATTGCTGGACTGAGAATTGTCCACCAACCAAAACTAGCTGTCCTGTAGGCAGCGTCCTGTGGGCAGCGTCCTGTAGGCAGCGTCCTGTGGGCAGCAACCTGTGGGCAGCAACCTGTGGGCAGTGTCCTGTGACCCCTGATGAAGGACTAGAGGATGACCAAAACAAACTCTGCAGCAGCATTTGAGCTATCATCTGTGACTTTATATCTACAAGGTGGAGCAGCAGGGTAGGAGTGTCTAATAGAGTGGACAGTGAGTGGACACTGTTGTTGCAAACTGAATTCGGCACTAGAGAGCTGCTCTCATGGCCTGTAGAACTTTTAGCATGTGTGTGTTTGTTTCTCTGGAGGCTGTATTTGTGGGTGAATTGCAGAGAGAGAGAAATCGTCCCTGTCAGCAGTACTGTCAGTTCTGTGTAGGATTAGTGTGTTGATGTGACTGTGAATCATGTTGTAGACTGTTATCTCTCTCTGTCTCTCTGTCGCCCTCTTTTCTCTCTCTCTCTCTCTTTCTCAGTCGGGACCTGTTGCATCAGCATCATGTTTATATTTGATCTGCTATGGTTCAGCCACTTGATGCCGAGGAATTTTCAGACCTGCTGCCAGGGTTGAGACCATGTACTGATTTATCCGTGATGGTAATTAAATCCATAGGATGAATTCATCTGTTTCATTCTGCCCTCTGATTCCTAATCTGAAACTCTAATCCTGGTTTTATTACATTCACACAAGCGGCAGTAAATATACTGCCACCCGGAGTTCTGCTATGCAGGATAGACACCACTGGAAACAGTTTTTATTTGCGGCTCCTTGTTTACTCATTCCATTTCTATGAGGAATCTTTTTGAAGCCCTTTTCTATTAAAGACTTGCAGGCCGAGGATGAAGAGGATGAAGAAGTTGTTGCCATATTTTCCATTTTGAAATCATTTCTATAATAACAGCCCATTCTGTTAAAGTACTTCTTCACCATCTCAGAGAGCAGCTCTCTAGCGGTGCTGTAGGTGTGATGGAGTTTCAGGTTGTGATTCACTTCAGACCTTTAGACCGATGGAACAAATCACAGGAGCAACCATGAACTCTGATGTGAGCAATGGCATTGGTGTAATTATGGTGGCACATTGCTTCCCTTCCTCTTCTTCTTCTCCTTCTAGGTTGAGATGATTAGATAGCGTACAGTAGATAATGAGATATCAGCACTGTTCCAACTCCAAAATGTTTGGTCTGATTGGGAATGGTGTGCTTATGTACAGGTTATTAATCTGTCCTGCGTTTTTTGGGAAAACTCCCATTAAGAATGAATGGGGTGGGAAAATACACACCCATCTACTGTAACCGACTGTCTAACCGAGAGACACCATTTCACATACACTATCTCAGGGTAGATCCCCAAACACAAATGCCATGTTGGTCTTTCCATCTGTTTGTCTTTTTAATTACATCCCTCGTTTCTCCCATAGAGTCCTATTCAAACTCACCCAAAACCTATTGTGTCCTGAAGCCTAAAGCCACCAAACTGCATTTACTCACTCAGGGCAGATCCCCAACTCTAATTCACAGCTATACTGACCCACACTCCTCTACGTGATGTTTATTCACCCCTCATTCCTCGTATAGCGACCACAGCCTAGCAGGAAGTGGGAACAATTTAAGCTGGGCAAACATTCCGTGTTTACTTCAAGAAATGCACTTTTTTAGTTTGGCTTGTGCTTGGTTTGTTAAACCAAGCATCAGAATTACAACCTTTTCTTATGTAGCTCCAACCCCCACCCCAACCCTCACCCTTTTGTGTGGTGTTTTTTAGGGTCCCAGCTGTTTCATATTCAGGTATGTGTTATTACCTCATTATTTCACTTACAAATAAGCAAATAAAAGGTGGAATTTACATTTGGAATCTGTTAACTCTCAGTATGAATTCTTAAGTGCAGCCATGACCAATGAAGCAAACCACCATAAAGCTAAAAAATCTAAACAAACCGGTCAGAGAGATGGTGTGGCCAAGTCAACTATTTGGTACACAAAAGACCTGATATAGGACACCCCTCACAAGGTAGGCATGTCTGTGCCAAAGTCAGCAAACAAACACAAGCAAAAGCAGAAAGTTTATCACAAGATATAAACCATTGGTAAGCCTCAAACAACAGGAAAACCAGATTAGAGTTTGGCAACTTGAACAATAGTGATGGGAAAAGAGGAGTATGGAGATGGGAAGGATGTGCCCAGCATATCACATTATGAGTAAAGCATGGCGGAGGTAGTATTATAGCAGGGACATGTATTTACCTGGTTCATTTGCATGCTGAATTCTGAACTGCATAGGGCCCTATTGTCTGCTTACAGTCACCCAAATGCTTCAAAATACAGTTTACAGTGCACATGATGATGACCTGGGAAAAAAGCGTAATGAACTGTGAAGGACAAGACAAGTCAAGACAAGTCACGACAAGTCAAGACAAGCCCATTACCTAATCTCTTTCCAATGAAGCATGCACTACTCAAGCATGCATTTCTTACTAAAGGCAAAATTGAAAGTAAAACCCCTCAAGAACAAGCAAAAGCTGAAGACAGCTGCAATAAATGCCTGGCAAAGCATCACCAGGGAAGAAACCCAGCATCTGGTGTTGTCTACGAGTTCCAGATTTCAATCACTGACTGCAAAGGATTTGCAACCAAGTATTAAAAGAAATAATTGAATATCTGATTGTTAGTTTGTCTGTTTACTTTTGAGCCCATGAAAAGGATTGTAATTCCATACC
>JAMWET010003901.1:15000-72500 GCA_024036415.1 Prochilodus magdalenae | reverse complement strand
GACTTCATTTGAAATGGAGAGTAGATCCATGCTGCTATCGGAGCCATAACTCTCTCCCTTTGGGGTTAGCAGCAGCCAGGAGCTGGAGCGAGGAGAGAATCTCTGTGTTTCTGTCCAGAGATTAGAGATGGCCTGTTCATCTTCATTCCCAGAGCAAAACCCAGGTACAGAAAGGTCCAGCACACCAACCGTAGCAAGTTGGTGCCAACCGCAAAGCGCCAATTCGGTCCCACCCATACGGCGATACACATTTTGTCTTATGTAACCATCAGCTTTCCTCAGAAGCTCACCCCCGAAATGACACAGCAGTGCTTTCAAACTTCGAACTTCACAAATCAATTATAAGGCGAATGAAAATGAGTGATGTTTCGGACCGAGGAGCAGAGAATGTTCCTTGAGCCCTTCAGGAGTCTGCCTGCTTCTCCGAATCATAACTCAGCACTAGAGCCAGGTTTAGAGGGGGCTTGCTCTGAAAAACACTATAAAACAGCATGTTTCACCCAGCAAACGCACCCTGTGGCGCGCCGCTGACCTCATGCCATCTCTCAACCTCAGACATGCACAATCAGCACAACATCAAGCAGCCCACTGAATTACATGCAGGTTTTAAGTCTTTGTCATCGTTTTGTACATGCAGTACATCCATCATAGTTCATTTATATATATTTTTTGTTGTTTTTATCATATAATCATTTGAAGCTGATTAGGAGCGTTGCTTTTGCAGCTGACACCACGTTTGCGGACACCTGATGATGTGATTAAAGAAATAGTGATCTGACCATTCTTATAATGGCCACTTGGCGACAGTGGATGTGTCAGAGCTTGGAGAACATGATGAAAGTTGGGTCTGATGGCTCAGGCCTAGGAGAAAAGGTCAGAATTTGTGTTCTCACAGCTATTTAAAAAATCTGGAAAAATGAAAATGCACGGTTTGGAATTGGTCTACGATGGAAAGCTCTGCCACGTCCAAGTGGTAATGTCATCATATCCCAGTATTTGGTGGTTCAGTCAGGTTCAGTCAGGAGTTCCATCACTTTTCCAAAGTTTTGTGGTCAGTTGTGGTGATGGAAATAACTGGTTGTTTGTTTATGTATCTATTTTTTAAGCAAATTAGGAAGGGGTGTCAGGTCCAAATGTTGGTCTTTTCTTATACAACAAAACCCAAACTTCAACCAAAGGCTTGTTCAGAACACTGTGTATGGTCTAAAACGACACTACAATTACAGTAGTGCCTCCACTGGGCAGTGTTCATGGTCATGTAAAGACCGTGCATTTTGATTACAGTTACATTTACACATATGCAATGCTGTAAGTGCAATGCTGACTTCCCTTGTCTTTCAGAATAACTCAACAAGCATTTTGTCACTTCGGCATTCTGACCTTTCCTTTATGACACAGCAGCGTTTGTTCTCTTTTTGGCCACAAATTTGGTATGTCATTGTTTAAAATATGCATACATGAGAATGACGGGAATGATTGGATCTAACATGACACTTTTTCAGCTACAGGTCGCAACACGGCTCAGTATAATGCATTATGGAGACAATGAAAGGGTTCACAAGGTCATGGTCAACATCATGGTGCCGTCAAAGGGAATACAGGTGACAACATTGAGCAGATCATCAACCGTCTTGCCCTCCGCTAGGTTAGTCTCACTGAGTTAATTATCTAGCTAAGTAAATCTTGTAGCCATTTTTGGGAAATCAAAGCATGCAATACATCAACTTTTTGAGTAATAGATTTTTCTGGTTTAAGTAAGACACAATCAAATGCCTTCTAGCTGTTGCGGGTTCCGTAGCCCTTAGCCCGCTATATTAGCAGTATAGCATGCATAACTGGAGCCGGTATGGCAACAAAATGGCATTGAATGGTGATGGCAAGTTGACAATACAGAATTGGAATTAAAAAACAGCATTGGAATAGAAGGTAGTTGTCGCTGGTGCTGTTTTCCATTGTACTGTAGTTTACATTTTCAACATAAGGTTGAAAGGACTGTTTCCAAAAGTATAAATAGGATCACATGGCCTGGGAACACATAGGGCCCTTTAAACACAGGACTGTATCTTAGAAATTATAAAGAGAAAATAAAGGTCCTGGGGAACACCTAACCCTGGGAATACATAGGGCACTGGAAACATAGGACTGTCTCTTAGAAATTGTAAAGAGACAGTAAAGGACCCGGGAAACATAGAGCCCAAGGAACATAGGGCCCTGGGAACCTAGGGATGACCCAATGGAAGCCACTAGTTAGCATTGTGCCGACGGCATGACTAAAGAACCACACTATATGATATTAGGCATCTACAAATGCACTTGCTTATGTGGTTCCTGACACTGTATGGAATAGAGCTGGATGCTCAGCATTCCCAAACACAACTAGTAGCCATATCATGAATTGTGTCGGCACTACTGTCATTTTTGTAGAGAACAGCATGTTACATAGCCTTCAGAACCTCGTGAGCAAGTCTGTTTGAGATTATGTAACAACTTCAGGCAAGCGTGTCATGATTTAGCTATACGGCTGGCATGATGCTACCGGTTGGCTGGTTAGCTTGTGCTATAGGCCCAAATTAGATTTTGGACTGAACCCTTTATTTAAACTCTATTTGTCTCATTCCTGAGGTTCAGCCCAGTCAGACATCTTTATGTAAACATGTAGGAAAAGATGTAATCAGTATCAGAAGCATTGAGGCTTTGTCCCTGGTCTGAAAATCTCATTGTAAATGAAAAGTGGACTTAGATGGCCCAGCCTTGAGCTTTGTGACCACCCAGCCTCAGCAGCCCAGGAAATGAAAACCTACAGATGCAATCTTAAAGGATTGACTCTCTCAAAAACAAGCCCCCGTTTACACAAGAGCGAGAGGGTTATGTGGGATTTGGGGAAATGTCGACGCATAATACATAAACCCGGAGTGTTTCTTTTTTCCATGCTTTGTTGTTCGTTGGGGCACTTATTGTCCTGTGATGGAGTCAGAAGACTGGACTGTCTGTGTGAGGCGGTCAGTGTCTCTGTAAGGTGCAGGACGACCACTTGTCTCCATTCCAGCAGTCATGACCTCGGAAGTGAGAGCTGAAACAGACTCATATTAGAAACGCTATGCGGGTTGTATAAAGAGATGTAATGAGGGGTCTAAAGGGTTCAGTGTCTGTTATGAACCTCCGTGTGTGTTGCATTTTGGGATGTAGTGAGGGGTTTAAAGAGTTCAGTGCGTGTATGTGTGTGCTCAAGAGTTCAGCATGTTTGAGTACAGTCTGTAGAAGGAGCTTTAACCAGAGCTAGGGTTCAGTGCTCTCTGGGCCATCTTTTCTCTCTCACTACTTTCTTTCTCCATCTCCACTCTATCCTCTCCTCTCTCTCCTCATCCTTTTGTCGCCTAAGTCATCACTCACACTCTCTCTCATTGTGGCCCCTTTCTTCCTTTCCCCATGCTTTGCTCTGTTCTCCCCCACCCCCCACCTCTCCTTCCCACTGGCCTTGCGCTCTGTCTCATTTGCGGAGGATTGGTCTGGACTGGTTTATTTTCGTGTGTTGTAACAGTGAATCCATCTTCATTGAACTGACAGTGGAGCTGCAGAGTGTATGGTCTTCCTGCCGGCATGTTGCTATTTGTAAGGCTATATAACCCATTCCGAAGCTAATCTCCTCCATCCATCCTGCTAACAGAGCAGTGGTATCATATCCTGACCGCAACAGGCAGCGCTGCACCAATAGAGGAACAGCAATCCGACTGTAGAGTAGCAAGGTGGTACTATGTCTGTAATTGAATTGAAAACTGTATTTGCATGGGCATAGTTGAATAAGGAGAATTTGGTACTGACATACCATGAACCTCAAACACTCTGCTCTCCTTTAAAACCAAATCCTGCATCGTCAATAAAAGGCGGGGAAATGGGCTAAATCTTAACAGTCTTGACTCATATGTTGTGAGTCAAATTTCAGGCACGCCAGTTGAGCAACAGCAACGGAAAATGTGGACTGTGTGGAGAAATCTACCAACTGTGAAGATGCTTTTCATGCCCTCTCCAGCATATCTGTCAACAGCATGGTTGCATGGTACATGGTTGTACAGGTGCCTGAATGTAACTCTTTAACAGTGAAAGGAACCCAGCTTCAGCTCCCACATCATGTCAAGATCCTGGACAACTTAAATTTAAAGTCTGCACCTTTCAGTCCAAACAGTTTCTCAATACTGAGAAGTTTCTCTCAGCGTTGGAGAGGAGAAAGCAGCTCCACCATTATTAGCATCACAACCCCAACAGCAGCCTGTAAGTAGTAGCCATGCTGTGTGATCTTATCGCTGTTTGAATCAGATCAATTTAAAGTGAAGCTTTCATAGTCAGTAACAACTTTCATGTATTTTGTGTCGACAAGTTGCTACAAAAGCTAACATTAGCAACTAGCATGCTCCTAGTAACTGAGCACATTTACACTGAGGTTCATTTTATTTCTGTTATGCCTCGTTGTTTCGGTGTGACCATTGCATTGTCTCACTGTAAACCAGTCAATCAGAACAGAGCTCATCAAACTATCCATGATCTCACAAAAAAGGTAAAAAAAGAAAAACAGCTTGTTTAACTCTAAGACCAAACCATAGGGTGTAAGTAGATATGTAAAACAGCATCTGGTCATTTTGAATAAAGTCACATAGCTTTTATGCAGACATCAGAGAGCAATTTAATTTCTGAATAAATGAATTCTGTAGCACCTTCACCATTTAGAATTGGATGGATTGTTCTCTGGATTGTTGAATACTTGTATATCATCAGTCAGAACAAGAGTAGCCTGAAAAGAGTACTCTTTGTGTTGGCATTTGTCATTAAAACAAAAAAGTATACTGCCTGATCCTAGCAGATCTAACATTGGCCAGATTTGGGCAGAGGTTGGGCTTGGGTTTGCTTTCTAACTATTGATTTTTTAAGTAATAAATTGTTTTTATTTGATCTAACATGCCTGCATAAAATGTCCATCTCCATTGTAGTCCAGTCTGTGTAAAACCTAGCCTAGTAAACGATCTTGCTAGCTTTTGGTCATAAATGAGAGACAATAAAAGTTTAAACTGTTTAAAAACCCATGAGGGTGTGATTTCTTCACTGTGGAAACATTATGGTTGGCACATCGGTTAAAGAAGACTGTAGTCATGTACTGTGTGCAACTTGTGATAGCATGTTGTATCTTCAGTGACATATGGCCCGTGAATGCAGCCAGTCTACAGAACCTACTAGTGTAGTCAGTGTCAGAGCGCTTGTTTCAATCAGTCAGTGTGGCCCACAGCTAATGCTCAGCTCTCAGTTAAGTGTGTGGAATTTATTAGTTCGGTCAATAAACTCAAGCACTTAGTAACGAACCAAAGGACTGTTAAACCATGCCTGCGACAATCCGTCTCTGTTCATGCGTGCAAGAAGGGTCGGGTGTGGTTCGGGCCTCAAATATTCAGACCTCTGAAACTGTGTTGCCAATAATCAGATACGACCTCTATATTTGTTCAAATTATACATTCCAGCAAGTCACATGACTATGATGTGTGGTATCAATCAGGCAAACAAGTGTTTGTAGCATTAGCTAGTGTATTGTATTCCACTTTGCTTTTCCATTTTTATATTCCATTATATATATTTATATATGCCATTTTTTTTTCATAATTTTTATTATTTTTTAGAAAATGCAGATATATTACAATATATTGTAAACAGTAAGCATATCTAAACACACAAACATACAATACCGTCCGCTGCTTGCATCACGTGACCCCCATATATGCCATTTTATATCCATTTTCATACTGTAATTTTAAGGTGTCAGCAGCTGTTGAAACAAATTCAATATTTGATTATGAATAGAGCAATTTAAATGGTAAACTAAAAAAAAAAAGAATTGTTTCTTTAAGTTACCGTAGAGGTTAAGAGCTTTTTTTGTTTTTGGCCATATTATTGAGCACTGAAATGGACAAAACAAATAAACCAGTAGTTGCCTTCGGGCTTGCCAGTTGAATACTGGCATGAGACCGTTTCAAAATTTGAAATCATGTGAAAAGTTCAATATTGTTAATGCAAACTTACAGCCCATTACCAGGCAAATCACATTGGAGTTCAACTCTGGTATACAGAATGTCCCCTTAGAATGAACCACTGGCTGTACAGCCAAAATCCATGTCAGGTGCCAATGTGTCAACAAAGAGCAAGATTGCATTGCATTTCCAGTGCTGACACAAAGAGCCAAATCGGACCATTGAGGATTGCCTGCTCATCAGGTCTTTTGCATCATGCTGATGGAAGGATTGGAATTTGGCGCAAGCAACATGACTCCATGGAACCATCCTGCCAGGTGTCAACAGTACAGGCTTATGGTAGCAGTGCTATGGTGTCAGGAATGTTTTCCTGGTACACATTGAGACCCCTGATGTCCACTGAAGAACATCTGAACAGCATGGCATATCTGAACAATGTTTCTAGAGACATACTTGACTATAGTTTTTTTTTTCAAAATGTCTTTATTGTAATGTACACATACATCACCACCCTTCAATACACCTTCAATTTTATTTCTGTTACAACTCGTTGTTTCGGTGTGACCATTGCATTGTCTCACTTTAAACCAGTCAATCCGAACAGAGCTCATCAAACTATCCATGATCTCACCAAAAAGGTAAAAAAAGAAAAAAAAAGACAAACAGCTTGTTTAACTCTAAGACCAAACCATAGGCATCATACAATCATCATACAATTCAATTAGTTTGTAACCTTTTTGTAAAATGTTTATAGTTTACACATTCTCATTAATTGACATTTGTAATTTTCATTCGTCATCATAGTCATGTATGGTTCCCAGAGATTGACAAAATCGTCTTGTTTGCCCCTGTAATGTATGTTAGTCTCTGTAGTCCAATAGAGTTTGAGAGTTCCTTTATCCACATTTTCAATGTAGGACCTTCCATGCTCTTCCAGCACAGCGCAATGGCCCTCCTGTCCAAAGTCCAGTACTGGGTATTGTTTTAGTGTCTGTAAAAAAATCTCCTGATATATCCCAAGCAAACACAGTTTGGCATCTAAGGGGACTTTGGCCCTAAATATGTCTGACAAGCACTTTATAACATCTCTCCAAAAACTGTATTTTTGTACATTCCCATAAACAGTGAAAAAGAGTACCTTTCCATCCCTACACTTAGTACAAGTATCTGGAATATTAGCAGACATATGGTGGAGTTTAACAGGCGTTATATACAGGGGTTGGACAATGAAACTGAAACACCTGTCATTTTAGTGTGGGAGGTTTCATGGCTAAATTGGACCAGCCTGGTGGCCAATCTTCATTAATTGCACATTGCACCAGTAAGAGCAGAGTGTGAAGGTTCAGGTAGCAGGTAAGAGCACAGTTCTGCTCAAAATACTGCAATGCACACAACATTATGGGTGACATACCAGAGTTCAAAAGAGGACACACTGTTGGTGCACTTCTTGCTGGCGCATCTGTGACCAAGACAGCAAGTCTTTGTGATGTATCAAGAGCCACGGTATCCAGGGTAATGTCAGCATACCACCAAGAAGGACGAACCTCCATTAGCATCACGTAGTGACCTGGCCACTATCCTGCAAGAAGAATGGCTGAAAATCCCTCTGACCACTGTGCAGGACGCAGTATATGTCATTCCCAAGACGAACTGATGCTGTATTGGCCGCAAAAGGAGGCCCTACACCATACTAATAAATGATTGTGGTCTGAAACCAGGTGTTTCAGTTTCATTGTCCAAACCCTGTATTTCCTCATCAGCCACATCAGAAATTTTTCACAAGACACACATTGTCAATGCATAGTTCAAGAACCATGTATCTGCCATGTTTAAGATGAAATGGAAAGGACTATTGGCAGTAAGAAAGAACGATCAGTTTGCAATGATGTGCAGTCATTTTAAGTGTACATTATATATAGTTAATTTAAAGTGTTAAATATTAGACTAAAATGTTGCTTGTATCATCAAAGTGGTTCTTTGTGTTGAATACAACCACTTTATTAAAATGTAGAAACATTTCCAATAATATTTCCAATAATATTGATTCAAATTCAACTAACAATAAACTATTCCGATTCTGACCTCGTTTATCTTACTTGGTGAGAGCAGGTTGCAGCTGTTGAGGATGAGGAGTGGTGATGAAATGATCAGTGATGAAGCGTTGTGGCAAGTGAAGATCTAGCTCCTGCAGAGAGAGCGAACCAAACCCTTTATTCTATCAAATCAAAATGACAACGGTAGAGAAATATCACCCTGTCAGGAAACAAAGGTGCTTCAGTTCTCCAACATCAGCTGGCAACGCTTTTGACACTCGCTCAAAAATGCCAATGCAAGGAGAACGTCTCTCTCTCTCCACCTCTCTCTCTCTGGAGGACGATGAAAGAGGTACAAATCACTCCCACTGTCATGGCCGCTCAGAGAAAGAAGAAGCTGATTTTCTGGAAATGTGATTTCTCCAAAAGCAATTTCTGGCAGGGTGGCTGGGTGAAATATGGCGCAACCATCATCGAATGGCACAAACCCTCAAACACCCTCGCACAACTTGAACCACCGTAATCCATGTGACCTTTCACAACAGATACTCAAGGATTTGTAGCGTCCAACTGTCGTCACCTAGACAGCACTGTGATGGACACAGAACTGTCTTTTGAGAAAGTTTATATTAAAGGGGTCGTCTTGGTCATGCAGCAAATCATAGCTTTGTGTGTTTGCCATACTGACTGAAGTAGCAATGCTGCTCCTGCTCTGTAGCAGATGCAGTGGCCCTTCTAAATCTTCTTAAGGGATTTACAATTGCTAGCATGCCGTTTTAACACCAAGTTCACTTTTTAAAACTTCATGTGACTTTCTGTGCCAATACTGGGCAAACCAGAACTGTTCAGTCTGTTCATGCATGTCTAAGTCAAGCCTTGTGTTTTTGCTGTGCAAATGCAAGTTGAATCTCGAGCCCTCAACAGCAAATAGTCTTATCGTTAGCTGCAGGCACTGCTTTGTAAAAAAAATTAACATTCCTTCATTAAAGGAAAATCTGCCATCTGAAAAACAGAACTGAAGCACTACATCCAATAACAGTTTAAAGAAAAGAAAATAGGCTAATTTGACTCTTGACTTTGACTTTTCATGACTGCGTCCTTCTATATGCCATTCCAAATAGCAGGCTTGTAATTGGTTGTTTTGCTTATCAGTCAAATTTGCTTTGCAGCAGTAGTAGTCAGTTCTTGGCCACATTAAGTGGTAAAAGCTACCAGACTAGAGAGTCTGGCATTGCGAGGCTAGGCCTAAGGTCTGTCACGCTTCCGGGTCTTCCCTGCTCCCATGTCTCTTCAGACTCAACTTCCCAAAGGGCAACGCTCGATGACGCCACACATGCGTCCAATCCGTTCTGCTCTCCATCACTGGAGTTTTAGTACAGCTGAACTTAATTAAGCCCTCCTATTTTTACCACTCTTTGCCGCTTCCGCGTTTGTGAAGCTTTGCCAAACTATCGTTTTCAGTTCTGAGCGGTTTCCATGTGTATCTGCTATTCCGGTTTTGATCCCCTTTCGTCCCTGACCTTCTCTTTTGCTTACTGTCTGTATCTATCCTACTCTTTGGGTCCCGACCTTCATTCACGTCTTCTGACCATTCTCCTGGCCTTTCCCTCTCAACTTGGTTGTCTCAGTTGCTTGTATCTCCTGGTTCTGAACACTGCCTGTCCCTGACTACGTTTTTGCTTTGCCCCTTATGTTGTACTATGTGTTGCTGTTTAATTGGACCATCTCATTGTGTAATAAAATCAAATTGACATTTAGCTCTGCTCACGTCGACCCGAGTTCTTTGTCCCTGACAGGGTCACATTTTTACTCAAAGTTTCCTAATCATGTTAAGTCTTACTGAATGGGTGTATCAGTTTGAATACATAAAGAATAATGATTCTGTCAAATAAAACATAACTACACTGATCATCAAATAAAAGTAATTGCACTCAGAAGAAAGTGTCAGTTTGAAAGCTATTGGGAAGGAAGTTAAAGGTTTCCAGTATGGCGTTGCGCCATCATCTTTGCTAACGTAACATGCCAGACGTCTCAGCATGGAGTTGTAGGGGTTCCTAATGGGGTCCTGTGGTAATTCATCCCAGGCAGCTTGAATATTACATCTACGGCATTTAGCTGACGCTTTTATCCAGAGCGACTTACAAGGTTAATCATATTATAGGTAGGCCAATGTAGTGTTAGGAGTCTTGCCCAGGGACTCTCATTGGTGTAGCACAGCATAGTCACCCAGAATGGGAATCAAACCCCAGTCTCCCACATAGGACGGTAGCTTCCTGGTGAGTAGTGGTGTTATCCGTTGTGCCACACCAATCTCACACAGTTCCTGCAAATTTTGCGGGGTGGAGGTGGGGTGACACCAGGCCCCCTGGACATGTGACGTCTAACAACAAACAAACCTTAATCCATCCTGGTGCTGACCACAGTACCGGACAAAAGCAGGACTGGTAGAACATGTCCTACGAGTCCTGAAGATGATCCGCTGACATTCTGAGTCACCCCATGACAGTCTGGCACGACACCATTGCAGTCTTTGGTGACATTGATGTGGTGTTGAGGGAAGTCGTTGTTATCTTTTACATGCATGTAGTCCTGTGTTGTCCGCCACTGGTGCTGGCACTAACAGTATGACTCATGAAGGGCATCACTGCTCGCTGAATATCAGCAATCGTAGCGGTTTGGTCAGTCAGGTACAACAATAAGGCCCGTCCTTGCTTATGTTACATGCATGGCAGGTGAAACTTGAATAATTTGCATGTCCTTTGTCTTTAGCTGATATGTCCAGCCATCTTGCATCCACTTTATCAAGCATGGAGCATCCGTGACATGAACTTTCCACTTCCATGATAAAAAACGATGTTGGGTTGATGAATGGTGAGTAATCTGGGAACGAACAAGGATGCCAACCATGGATGGACTACAACTGCATGGGAAATGTCACACTGTCACATGCAATCACAAATGTTTCCGTTTGCCCTCTCCTGTTCCCTCTCCTGTTCAAGTACATGCCTTCTAAATCAGATGCTCTGTATCCTGTATGACCTGATTTGGCATTTTTCTAACAGCAATCCAACAGATGATATTCCTGCACACAAAGTGATGTTGGCGTCCTCTTGGCGCATCATTCACCATGTCTTTGCCAACATGCGGCCGATTCACATATTGTAAATGATTCCATGTTTGAATCGTCTCCAGATCTGAAACTCTGAAATAAAAAGAAATGAAGCGTTGAATAAATAGTTCATGCCTGAAAACAATATGACTGTGAGGGCTTTGTCCTCAGGTTTGGTTTCCCGGAAGGGCCCTACAATAGATAAATATGAGGTGTTTTGAAAGTGGTGATGAATAGCAATGGTGTTCACTTCAATACTTATTCACTTTCAAATGCTGGAAAATAGAATGATATCAATGCGTAGCATGATATCCGTATTAGTTTGACATGATATTCCAAAACCATGGGGAATAATATGGAGCTTGCTGTTAAAAGAAAAGGACTGGTTTCTAATCACTGTTCCAATTTATCCCCAAGGTTTTCACTGGGGTTGAGATTGGTGTTCTGTGCAGGTCAGTGAAGTTCCTCCACACCAATCTTATCACACCACACTTTTTATGAACCCCGCTTATGCACAGGAGC
The DNA here is from genome assembly GCA_024036415.1 of Prochilodus magdalenae. Taxonomy (NCBI): domain Eukaryota; kingdom Metazoa; phylum Chordata; class Actinopteri; order Characiformes; family Prochilodontidae; genus Prochilodus; species Prochilodus magdalenae. Next base: position 60,831 of record JAMWET010003901.1, on the reverse strand, counting down.
ACAATTATAGCGAAACAGGAAACGCTCTGGCCCATAAGTTGGAAGCATATAACTGTATACATTGTTTACATTAGCACTGCCCTTCACTGAAACCAAACGGCCCAACCCCCCCTGTGAAAACCAGTCGCAGACCATTACCCCTCCTCCACCAAACTTTGCTGCTGGTGTTTTGCATGCTGATAGGTAGTGTTCTTCTTACATCTAGCAAACCATTTATCTATCAGACTGGCAGGGGAAGAAGAGTAATTCATCACTCCAGAGATTCCATGAGTTCAGTGGTGGTGTGCTTTACCCCACTCCCCCTTCAGTACGTGGCATTGTGCATTTTGCTGAGCCATGGAAACCCAGTTCATGAAGATCCCATCACAGTTCTTTTGCTGATGTTGCGTCGTAAGACAGTTTTAAGTAATGAATGATGCAACAGAAGTCAATGTACACTCAACGAGCCTGAGTAGGAGTTTCCATGATGTATCACTTCGTGTTTGAGCTCCTGTTGTTCCAAAACACTTTCATTTCACAATCATAACAATTACAGTTGTCAGATCTAACAGGACAGACACCTCACAAACTGTTATATAGCCAAAGTGACATCCTAACAATCATTCAATCAGTATTTATTGGTATAGCGCTTTTTACGACTAATGTTGTCTCAAAGCAGTTTATATAAGTCCATGTACAAATGTAGGAAAGGAAATCTGGGTCCAAGCTCCTTTTGAGCAAGCCAGAGGCAAGGAAAAACTCCCTAAGAGCAAGTAAAAAACCTCAAGAGGTACTAAGATCGATCCCAGTTATGGAGACGACAGTGACCTTGTTATAAGTCACCAACTACTCAGTATTGTACTGCCAGTGTTTGTCTATGTAGACTGCATTGCTATGTGCTTGATTTTATTCTTCCCTAATGGCTGTGGCTAAAGCACCAGAACCCAATAATTAGAAGGGGTGTCCACATACTTTTGCCTATATAGTGCAGTTCACATTTACAAACATAGACACATTAATTTTGTTACAGTTATGTTACTTTTTGCACCTTGTGATGGACCAGTGGGCTCATTCTAACTGATGCTACATCTACAGATTTTCAGACAATGTTGACCCTTTACCATTGCCCCCTACTTGGAGCTTGACCACCATAAGCTGGTAGACGGGTTTAAGAATTCGTCGGTAGTTTTCATCTTCACCATAATCTTGCCTTAAATTTTCTCATGGTTGTGAGCAGAGCTTCTTATTATGAGATCACTTCCCTATAAGGCTAAATTCCCTCATTATATATTATATGTATGCTATTGTTGTATATGTTGTATAAGGCTTGCATTGTGACTACTCAAAGTGCTGAAATTTCTCAAAACCTGAAGCTCTCTCAATACTGGTCATGTCTGGAAAGGCGTTTTACTAAGTGACTCCAAGTGAAAGATTCTACAAAACAGTATTTGTTCATTTTGTCAAAGCTGTGTGTTTACAACAGGAAGATTTGTGTGACTTGTTATCCCTTTCACTTAAACAGGCTCTCCTACCCTCAAGATTGGTATATGTAAATGAACTCTGTACTGACTGGCTGCCTTGTAACGTGTCTTGTTCCAAAAGTAGTCCAGGCAGAAATACTCAGCATGAATGAGTGGGGCTGAATTGCTGTGAGCTGAATAGGCAGATTTGTAAGTATTTGGTGACATCACAAAAATGAACAAATTCATTAAGATTGGTTGCTTTTGCGGATAAATAAAGCATATATCAACAGGCATGTTTTGAAACTTGAATTATCTAACATATACATATTCAAAAAGGTTATATAAACGTCAACAATAGTGCAAAGATCATTAATAACCTAATAGCATTGTTTACAGACGGAAAAGAGCAACGTGGTAATGAGCTTGTTTGCTCTCATATGACAGAAACGAGGCTGGAGTGGCAGTACATTACAAAATGTACCATTTCACACGGAAGGGAGAAACAGTATATGTGTAAATTGATACAGGTGTGTGTGTGTGTGTGTGTATGTGTGTGTGTGTGGTTGTGAAAGTGTGTGAGTGTGCGTGCGTGTGTGTTTTGTGTTTGAACTGAAACAGTGTGCTGGCTAGTCTGGATTGAGTGCAAGTCCAAGTTGGCTTCAACTTCAAAGCTCTCCTGTTGCCTGTTGTACACACACACACACACATACACAGAGTTACACACATTCACATACACACAATACCACTCACACACACCTGCACCACGTTAGAAATGGTCTCATCGCATCATGTGTGGAGATGGGTTTGCTATACTTCTCCCCGTGTCTCTCTCTCTCTCTCTCTCTCTCTCTCTCTCTCTCTCTCCCTCCCTCTCTCTCTCTCTCTCCCTCTCTCTGTCATTGTATATTTACCTCCCATGATCTGAAACTTCATGGTGAGGCCCCACACATTTGTGTTGCTATCTTTATGGGGTTTGTCATATTTTTCAACACTTAAAAACAGGCCACCATGCTCAAACTCAGCCCAGTACTCCCACCTTTAACCTATCACACTAACCCCACCTTCCTATCAACACCAGCACTTGGACAGAAAGTGCCATTGCAATATATTAAGCATAGTTCACAGTTTTATACTTCTGTGTACAGCACAGCTTTTAGCATGCTGATTCATGTTGGTTCTTTTGGTCTTTACTGGACAAGGACAAGTGTCTGGATGTAAGCAGCATCAGTGTTAAACCATTATTGCACCAAAGAATGGATTTGGTGGATGCTTTCCCTGGCACAATTCTGAGGAGAGTTTCCTGTAGACTGGGATTTCTGCCACGGCTGGTAGACCTGTATGATTGTCTGCTTCAATTCACCTGCAAATTCAGCTACATCCCTTCACACTGTGGCCTTTGGCATACCCAAATGCAATTTACCAATTACTGACCTCTGCTTTGGACCCCTTTTCCACACATACAACGGGACATTTACTGCGCTGTACAACAAACAACAAAAATGGAGATTTCTCGTTCCAGCAATATGGTATATTTCCGCGTATGGTATATTTCTGGAAGAGTTCATGCCCATCTACTGTACTTCTGCTTGACAGAGAGACACAGTTTCTGATACACCATCTCAGGGCAAACTCCCAGGCATGAATTTAATGTCAGCTTGACCCACACTATTCTGTTTGTCTTCGTTTGAGACCTAAGCATCAATCAGGACCCCTTTTTTTAAACATTCATTGCCAAAAAAAATTGCTGCAGTTAGATAGAATTAACTTGCTGTGTAGGTTTGGCATTGTGGCCCATGCAAATGATTCAATTCTATGCTCGACTGCACCTGTGATGTAAGAAACCACAGGCCTCATCACTGTACCTGACTGAAACAACGGCTATGATTGACATTCAGCGAGCAGTACTGCCCTCCATGAGCCATCCTGTTAGTACCATTGGCAGACGGCTGTACGACACAGGACTACATGCACACAGACAATACCACCACTGCAATAGTGTTGTGCCTGACTGTCATTGAGTGGGTCAGAATAGCAGCATGTCATCTTCAGTGACGAGTCTCGCTTTCGTCTCAACGCTTTCATGGTCAGCACCAGGATGAATGTTTTCGTCACCTGCCACATATCCAGAAGGCCTGGTGTAACTCCACCTCCAGCCCTACCGCACAATCTGCAGGAACTGTGTGGGAATATTGAAGTTGCATGGGATGGATTATCACAAGACACCATTAGACACCTCTACAACTTTATACTGAGACGTCTGGCATGTTGCGTTAACAAACATGGCGGCCTGATGCCATACTGAGAGACACTACTCCTGTACATGTAGCTCAACAAATCTTACCCATATGAGTCTAAATATATCATCATTCATTGTTCCTGGTGACCTTTAACCTACCTTCCCAATAGCATTGCAATTGGAGTCATTGCAGACTTGACAGGGTGGCTTGCATTAGCACACACGGCATTGTTTTAGCCTGTATTGTTTTTCAATGAAAGTCTTACATAACAGTAGCTTTGACCGTATCACATGTCTGTGCTAATAAAACCTTCGCAGACGTTTGTTTTCCTTACTCAATCGTAAAGTAGCAGTGAGAATCAAACACTACTCAAACGTTTAATTGGCAGTGTATCTCAACATGACACTGAGAATGAGAGAGCCAGAATAATTTCAAAGGACGCGCAGTCGCTACCACAAAACAACACTGGAACAGGAGTGTGTAAATGCTCATCTGGTGACCTCAGGGCCGTCGCGCTGCTGTGTATGTGCGTGTGTGTGAGTTCCTCCGGCTTGCCCGGCACAGAATGTTTTTCTGCACTTATCTCTCTTCTCCAAACACTCCGGCACCGCGCCGCGCTCTCTTGACCCAGCTCAGCGTCCGAGGAGCGATTGGAACGCCAAACCCAAACAACGCTAGAGTCGCCCCGTCACCGGCCCACGTCTGTTTGTAAACAAGTGTTTGCACTTGTTCACACCTCATCACACCCACACTACCTCCTGACCATCAGAGTGACGCAGACCACAAGCCTCGAACACTGTCGCAACTTCATCGTACACCGGCGTGACCAGCGTCCCGAACGCAGCCCTGACAGTGATTAAAATACTCTTTCCTGCGTAACCGGCAGAACATATGTGCAACTGTTTAGATTCCCGAAAAAGAAAGGGAGGCAGCGTTAAACAAAGAAAGGCTGAAATATGACAGGGTGTTTTAAAGAATCGAAAGGGTGAAAAAAGAAAAAGTGCAGGCCAGGACACAAAGCATGCAGGTTTGTGTGGGAAACCATTTGTGATCTTTGTGCTTCTGAGAGGCAAGTTAGGGAGAAAAAAGACATGATCGTTGCTTTTCCCCCCGAATAGAAAACAGATTTAGCGTTTTAGCTGCTGGCGGACTGAGAAACAAGCCATTAAGTCTCTCTCTCTCTCTCTCTCTCTCTCTCTCTCTCTCTCACACACACACACACACACACAATCTTGACTGTAGATGAAGCAAACCTATATGAGAAAGAGAGGAAGGAAGAAAAGAGAGAGAGAGAGGAGAGAGAGAGAGAGAGAGTTGGGGAGGGGGGTTCTACAGCTGTGCTTGGTTTGATCAGTAAGCTCGTGTTGGAGTAGTATTGTGCAGGCCACTGTTCTAATGCCACATCTGTAGCCCTCATGTTCAGCTTACAACCCATTACTCTTATCACATCTACCGCTTTCCCTCTCCTCTCCTCACTTCTCCTTTCCTCTCCTCTCCTCACTTCTCCTTTCCTCTCCTCTCCTCACTTCTCCTTTACTCTCCTCTCCTCACTTCTCCTTTACTCTCCTCCTCTCCTCTCCTCACTTCTCCTTTCCTCTCCTCTCCTCACTTCTCCTTTACTCTCCTCTCCTCACTTCTCCTTTACTCTCCTCCTCTCCTCTCCTCACTTCTCCTTTACTCTCCTCTCCTCACTTCTCCTTTCCTCTCCTCTCCTCATTTCTCTTTTCCTCTCCTCTCCTCACTTCTCCTTTACTCTCCTCCTCTCCTCTCCTCACTTCTCCTTTACTCTCCTCTCCTCACTTCTCCTTTCCTCTCCTCTCCTCATTTCTCTTTTCCTCTCCTCTCCTTACTTCTCTTTTCCTCTCCTCTCCTCACTTCTCCTTTCCTCTCCTCTCCTCACTTCTCCTTTCCTCTCCTCTCCTCACTTCTCCTTTCCTCTCCTCTCCTCACTTCTCCTTTACTCTCCTCCTCTCCTCTCCTCACTTCTCCTTTCCTCTCCTCTCCTCACTTCTCCTTTACTCTCCTCTCCTCACTTCTCCTTTCCTCTCCTCTCCTCACTTCTCCTTTACTCTCCTCCTCTCCTCTCCTCACTTCTCCTTTCCTCTCCTCTCCTCACTTCTCCTTTCCTCTCCTCTCCTCATTTCTCTTTTCCTCTCCTCTCCTTACTTCTCTTTTCCTCTCCTCTCCTCACTTCTCCTTTCCTCTCCTCTCCTCACTTCTCCTTTACTCTCCTCCTCTCCTCTCCTCACTTCTCCTTTACTCTCCTCTCCTCACTTCTCCTTTCCTCTCCTCTCCTCATTTCTCTTTTCCTCTCCTCTCCTTACTTCTCTTTTCCTCTCCTCTCCTCACTTCTCCTTTACTCTCCTCCTCTCCTCTCCTTACTTCTCCTTTCCTCTCCTCTCCTCACTTCTCCTTTACTCTCCTCCTCTCCTCTCCTCACTTCTCCTTTCCTCTCCTCTCCTCACTTCTCTTTTCCTCTCCTCTCCTTACTTCTCCTTTCCTCTCCTCTCCTTACTTCTCCTTTCCTCTCCTCTCCTCACTTCTCCTTTACTCTCCTCCTCTCCTCTCCTCACTTCTCCTTTCCTCTCCTCTCCTCACTTCTCCTTTCCTCTCCTCTCCTCACTTCTCCTTTCCTCTCCTCTTCTCACTTCTCCTTTCCTCTCCTCTCCTCACTTCTCCGTTACTCTCCTTTCCTCACTTCTCTTTTCCTCTCCTCTCCTCACTTCTCTTTTTCTCTCCTCTCCTTACTTCTCCTTTCCTCTCCTCTCCTCACTTCTCCTTTCCTCTCCTCTCCTCAGTTCTTCTTTCCTCTCCTCTCCTCTCCTCTCCTCACTTCTCCTTTCTTCTCCTCTTTTGACTTCTCCTTTCCTCTCCTCTCCTCACTTCTCATTTACTCTCCTCTCCTCACTTCTCCTTTCTTCTCCTCTTTTGACTTCTCCTTTCCTCTCCTCCTCACTTCGCCTTTCTTCTCCTCTCCTCACTTCTTCTTTCCTCTCCTCTCATCACTTCTCCTTTACTATCCTCTCCTCACCACTCCTTTTCTCTCCTCTGCTCACTTCTCCTTTCCTCTCCTCTCCTCTTCTCACTTCTCCTTTCCTCTCCTCTTCTCACTTCTCCTTTCCTTTCCTTTCCTTTCCTTTCCTTTCCTTTCCTTTCCTTTCCTTTCCTTTCCTTTCCTTTCCTTTCCTTTCCTTTCCTTTCCTCTCCTCACTTCTCCTTTTGCCCTCCTCACATCTGTTCTCATCTCCTTTCCCCTCCATTCCTCATTTCTGTTCTCTTTCTCCCCTCTTCTCAGCTTTCCTCTCCTCTCCTTTCCTCTGCTCGCTTCTGTTTTCCTTTTCTCTCTGTTTTACTCCTCTCCTCTCTGCTACTCTCCTCTCCTCCACTTTGCCCTCCTCCTTTCCTCCTCCCCTTTCTTTTCTCTTCTCTTCTGTTCTCTTCTCATCTGTTCTCTTCTCTGCTCTTCTGTTCTGTTCTGTTCTGTTCTGTTCTGTTCTGTTCTGTTCTGTTCTCTTCTCTTCTCTTCTCTTCTCTTCTCTTTTCTTTTCTTCTCTCTCTGATTTGTACTTTCGCATCTTAGTGATCGCATGATAGTACAGCATAACTGTAACAGGGAAAGAGCAGCCTAGCTGCAGGAGGATTCAGCTTTATTCTGCTCTCTCTCTTTCTCTCTCTCTCTCTTATTTTCTCTCTTTTTCTCTCTCTCTTCCTCTCTCTCTCTCCCTCTCTCTTTCTCTCTCTCTCTCTCTCTCTCTCTCTCTCTCTCTCTTTCTCTTGCTCTCTTTTCTTTCTTTCTCCTTCTCTCTCAGTCTCTCTCTCTCTCTCTCTCACACACACACACACACACACACACAGACACACTCTCACCTATATAAATCACACTTTGCCAGCTGCTCTGATTTTTGCATTTTGACATTTGTTTCTTTTCGCCCGCCAACTCTCTCACTCCTCACAACGGGTGGTTTTGTGCAGGCCATTCTGTGTGTGTGAGTGTGTGTGTGTGTGTGTGTGTGTGTGTTTGCGGACAGCAAGGGGGCAATTTACTCTGTGATAGTTAACATACTCACCCACACCTGCCTGTACGGAAGCAGATTAAGTTGTGTGTGGGTTATTACAGATCTCTTATTGTCAGTATTTGCTGGGAGTCTCACTTAACATCTACTCAGAGGCAAACACCCCTTCAGCTGTAAGTAACAAAGGAGACAACTAGAAGGTTTCTGAAGCCTTCATCCTGGATCAGAGGGTTAGAATAGCAGCTGTCTTATCTGACCGCATGTACTGTGTAAAAACCCTCCATTTATGAACTTTCAGTCAATCAAAAATCCTATGTAACAAAAACATTACACAGAAACCTCATATAAAATTCATTCACTCATCTTCTTATCTTCTTAGTCGCTTATCCTTCTGGGTGGCGAGGTGTGGAACATTTCCCAGCGCTCACATACACAAGTCAGGGAACATCCTGGACAGGCCGCCAGTCCAGCACAAGGTTGACACACAGACATACACATTCACACCTATAGGGGCAATTTAGCATCTCCAGTATACCCGACTGCAGCTAGAGCACCAGAGCACCCAGAGTAGACCCATACATACACAGGGAGAACATGCAAACTCCCCCCCAGGAAGGACCCTAAATGTAACATGATATAATCCTACACCTCCAAAGTTCAGTCTTAGAAGCTGTTTTTTTTGTCCAGGATTAAACATAATATAGCACTGAATTTTCTTGTATGTTTCAAACCCGCTCCAATGAACACTCTTCATCAAAAACGATTGCACCCAGAAGGATGTGTCGGATTGTAAAACAGGTTACCAGGAACAATAAATGATTGTGTCTCTTTTTGTGTGTGCAAGCCTTGTACACATCATGCCAGACATCTCAGTTTGGAGTTGTAGAAGCTCCTAGCTGTGTCCTGTGATAATCCATCCCATGCAGCTTGAATAGTCTCTCACAGTTCCTGCAGATTTTGCGGTAGGGATGGCGGTGGCGTGACACCAGGCCTTCTTGACATGTGACACGTGACAACAAACTGTTTATCTTGGTGCTGACTACAGTACCTCCACCCACGGATTTGTTGGTGGTCTCCACCAAGACAAAAGCGGGACTGGTCGCTGGAGATGACCTCCTGCCATTCTGGCCATTGCAGTCTATGTATTCGTGCGTCATGCAGACGTCTGCCAATGGTGGTGGCACTAACAGGATGGCTCATGTCCGCAATCATGGCTGTGGGTCAGTCAGGTGCAGTGATAAGGCCCATTGTTGCCTACGCACATGCGCGTTCCAGCGTGAATCATGAATCATTTGCATGCCTCACAATCAAAAACAACATACCTACCCACCAAGTTTCATTCTTGTCGGTTGATCCCTTCTGGGTGCAACTATTTGTGCAGCTATGCTTTTGATGATGAGTGTATATAATGAAAGCAAAAGAAAAAATAATAACAGTTTAATGCATTTTTTTAACTCTTTCATTTCCACCATTCCTGAACGCAAGCAACTACATCGCAGCTAGAATCTGAATGGCTAAATTGCTGGCTAAGTCCACATATGAACATATGTGTGCAATCCTTGGTAGAGGACCTTATACTTAAGGGCACTATCAGCCATGCCATCATGATCACGTGTTCAGTCTCTGTGTGTAAGCCTTGTATAGCATGTGATGAACGTATCAGCAATGGCATCATAATTGTGCTCATACAGGATGCTACAGAGGGCCAAGATCACACTGCATCCTGGAAGTGGTTAACTGGTTTCTTACCTCCGGTCACAAGTCCATACCGTCCATATACCCACCACCCCCACCAAATGCACGGTACAGTGTTCCCCTGGACTTTTCCTCAACCCCCTAGAATAGATACAGTATGTACATACTTAGTGCCAACAAAGAGCATCCAGATGTAGGCTACACTAGCGTGCAACGGCCCTGTAACCCAAAAGTGACCGGGACATAGTCAGGACACACACACTGGTTCATTTGCTGATATTCTAGATGATGCCCCCCTTCAAAACCCCCCATTTCTTGATAAGGATCTTCCCCCTCGGCAGGCTCTGATCCGACCGTGTGTTCCCGGGCCCATTTCTAATCCCATTAGGGTCATTTTAGCGAACTAAGGCCGTTACAGCTCCATTCAGATTTTCTCCACATTTTCACTTCCTGTGTTTCACTAACTGCATTTGTGCAAAAGTGCTATAATGTAAAGAGGGCAAAGTCAAACAGCGTCCGTCTTTCAATGTGATCTTGTCCTTTCAACGACTGTTGCTCTTCACTTGTCTTTACATGGCCAAGGTTCAGAGATGTAGTCACGAACACTCATACGTAGCATGAGTGAATGAAATATCTGAAACTAGAGACTGAAGCCCATGAACCCAGTAACCCCACAACGAGCAGATGAAATACGTTCCCCTGCAGAGAGTGGGAGACTGAGAGAAAGAGACAGAATTCGTCACCCTCACATTCTGGGTTGCATCAGCTGACTGCACAAATCCAAACGGCTGATTGTCCTGCTGGTGCGGATGCTGCATCCATATGCTCTGGTCTCCATGGAGCTCTCTCCGCCAGTCTCCTGCTGACACATAAACCGTGGTTACGACATCGTAATGTAGAACTGTCTCCCCACGACATGCACAGTCATCATCACTGCTCACTTTAAAAAGCTTACAACCGGCCTGGAGGCGAGATGTGCACATTCGCATTACTCCTACCGTTTAATCTGCAGTCTAAAGGTAGCCAAATTGCTGCAAAATGAAATCACTGAGACAGAAAATAAGCCATTCAGGGATAAGAAAGATCGGTCTTTCACTTACATCTGCAGTACATCTAAAAACTCCGAAGGCACATGTTGGTTCATTGATGGTTCTGGAGAGTAAGTAAAGTGGATCTATTTGCTCACAGCAAGAAGGGCCTGGGTTCAATCAAGTTCAAGTTCAGTCTGTGCTCCAGCTTCCTCCCTCAGTCCAAAGATATGCTGTCAGATCAATTGGAGATACTAAATTGTCCTTATAGATGTGAATGCGTATGTCTGTGTGTCTGCCCTGTGATGAGCTAACAGCCTGTCCAGGGTGTTTCCTGCATTCTGCCCAGTGAGCACTGACCCCTCCTACGACCCAGAAGTACAAGAAATTTAAAAGATAAATGAATTAATGCATTAATGAATGGATGGATGGATGGATGGATGGATGGATGGATGGATTTATTAATATTTGCATTGAAGACTGATCACTATGGAAGTCTAACCATCTAGGCCATGATGTAGTCACAGTGAGATGTACTGTCTAGCCTGCACTTGCTGCCCACTGTTGCTGTTGTGTGTTGCACTGTAGGGTCTGAAGAACCTTTCATTCCAAAATACACAGGTTATATTGAGGACCGAAAATAAAGGAAGGACCACATTGCTTGATCAGCTAGCTATAGGCGTCATGCAGATGATATTTCCGATGTGGAGAATGTCTGTAAATTCATAGCTTAACTCAAAAGCTCAAAAGCATAACTTTAGCTGCTGACATTATTTATCACCAAAATTAATATAAAGCCATTTCTTATGAGGGAATAAGAAGAATCCCATCCTAGCCAAACCACCCATATGGGATCCACATGAGTTGAAAAAGGCCTAAATGGCTTCAAGGTAAGTGTTTATAATTGAGATACACAATAAACAAGCTAATTACATTCTAATTACAAGCGTTTTTGCTTTTTAATTTGTTTAACAATAGAAATGCAAAACCAAACATAATCATCATATACCAGCGTAAGGGGTCTATGTATAAACTACCTAGGTTACAACTATATGTAGGTTTAGAAACCCACCTGTAGGTCAAGTGGGACCCAATGTACAATCCAGAAGGGCCCATGAGAATTCCATCATTTAAACATTAGGGCATCTGTATGTGGGGCCAATGTGTAACTTGTGAACAAAATTTGATTGAAGCCAGTTGTGCTATACACCTGCAACCCATATGACGCTACTATACTGCCTATAAGGGGTTCATGATTAAGCCCTCCTAGACCCACCACTGACTCAGATAGGCTTCTTGGAGGACAATGTAAATTTCCATGGACAAAATTACGGCACCCAGTTAGGCTGCCCACATAGGTTTGCTGTGATAATACTAGTTAAGTTGGCTTGAAAAAGCCAACTTACTGTTCTTCTGTGGAATGAATGAGGGCTTGTTGAGCAAAATCAAATGTAACTGCCACAAGTGATGGACCTCTCACACAGACAGTCAGACACACAGACTCTCACACAGAAACACGAGTACTCAGCCCTAACAGCTAAACCAGTAGATTTAAGGTGGAAGGAGTAAATGTAAGGTGGCAGGGAATTTAACATGGCAGTGAATTTAAGGTGCTATTAGTGAATTTAAGGTGGTATAGAATTTAATGTGGCAGTTAATTTAAGGTAGTACAGCTTTTAAACTTTGCAACGTAATGATCAGACTTTTTCAAGCCAATTTAAAGTTCGTTCACGAACTTTCCCTTTCTAGTTAACATTACAGTTGTTTGGTGTCTAATTAAACAGTGTTTTTAAATAATGTATTCAAATTTGGATAGGTAACTTAATTTAACTGATATTTAAAATAGATAAACTTTATAATAGATAAATGGTTTGGCTTCATTCATTTAGTATCTAACATTACAAGTGGGTAACATTAGAGTCGCAAAAGTAGCTAATTACCATCCTGACAGCATTGCAGCTATCACTTGCTGTAGTCCTTACACATAACAACAGTTAACACAGTTCTCTAGGGTGGTAATGAAGTGCAGGCATGATATAGTTGTTGAATTAGTGGTAGTATTATTATTTAAATACCTCCATTTTGTATTTTTGACCTGGTTGGATAAACAGTCTGACACATTTTAAATGGACTTATTCGAATTTTATTTTCCACCTTAAATAGTGGATCAGTTACATTCTGGCACTCCAAGCTACCTGTCCACTATCTTGTTAGAATTTTCTCATTCCACCTTAAATGGTGCATCAGTTCCATTCTGGCACCTCAGGCTACCTGTCCAGGTCACCTGTTACATTATGGTTCCTTAGGCTACTTGTACAGCTTCTTGTAAGAATTTTCTCATTCCACCTTAAACGGTGCATCAGTTACATTCTGGCACCTCAGGCTACCTGTCCAGGTCACCTGTTACATTCTGGAACCTTAGTCTACCTGTGCAATGTCTTGTAAGAATGTTCTCTTTCTGCCTTAAATGGTGCATCAGTTACATTCTGGCACCTCAGCATACTTGTACAGCTCCTTGCTTGATTTTTCTGATTCCACCTTAAATCGTGCATCACTTACATTCTGCCACCTCAGACTACCTGTCCGGGTCACCTGTTACATTCTGGTACCTCAGGCTACCTGTACAACGTCTTGTTAGAATTTTTTTTCATTCCACCTTAGATGGTGCATCGGCTCCTTCCTGGCACCTTAGGGTACTTGTACAGCTTGTTGTATAAATTCTCTCATTCCATCTTAAATGGAGCATCAGTTAACAACAGTTGCCTGAGGTGACAGTATGTAACTGCTACACACCTAATTTAAGGTTGAATGGGGCCGTTTAAACAAGAAGCTTTGAACAGGTAGACTGTGGCACCAGGCAGTATCTGCAGCACAATTGAGGGCTCTGAGTAAGCTAGTAAGAACCTAACCCATCAACAGGCTGAAGACAATACTACTCTTTGTTGATTAATCAACTTTTTTAGAGGTCCTGGTGGTAATGCTAGCTTACCAATGCCTCAGTACCGTACAGACTGCTTATATCATGATGGTTGTCAGAGGGTCTCTTTTGTTCTTCTCTATGAATAAGAACCTAGTGTAATGGGGACGTTCAGATCTGAGCCCAGGCTGTAGGGCCCACTGCTATAGTTCTGAGCAGTGCTCTAGGTGTATATATCTCCAACTCAGTGCTAAAGCTTTACCTTTCCACCAGAGTCGAATACTGTACCTCTCCAGCAAAGGCTCTAGGCTGCAGAGACCCTCCATTCCATGTGCGTATGTGAAAGAAAGTCCAGGCCATCTGCGGTTTCTTTCTGTGAACTACAGAGAAGCCATAATAGCGCTGTGGTTTATTATTCATTTAGTGGTATGGCTAATATCACAGAATAGGAGATGCAGCACAGCGCAGAAACCCTTCTTTCCCTCTACACACAAGTACCTCATTTACACTTTAGAATTCATCATCCAGAAACATTCTTAAAGCTTATTAAACTCAGAGGGGAGAGTTCTGGTGAATTATGGTGGGTAAGTAGCACAGAGGGCTCTGAAAATGGCCAATGCATCATAAGTTTATAAACACTATTCTCCCTCCGCACTGCTAAAGTGGACATTTGCAGTGCGTTAGTGTGGCATTTTGGGAGGATGAAGGATCGAGGGTTACTTATCCAACCACAGCCCATATATTCAGGCAAGGGGCCAGTTTCATGAAACCTGCCAACCCCACCTACTGGATTTTGGCTTTTGGGCTGGATTAGAATCGAAAAGCTGACAATATCACTATTTCCATGCTATTTCAAGGCCTGAGCCGAATACAAAAGCCGAAGTCTGATCAGATAGCTTTGGACGTGGTGGTCCCAGGTGAGTAGAGATTTATCCTGTCTAATATGTGGGCTTCAGATAGAAGGATCTCTTTTTAAAGCCATGGCTTTAGCATCACACAGAAGTACTCTCGGACCGGCCAAGCTCTTCAGAGAGGCAGAACTCTGAGTCTCGGCTGGAATTTAACCTTGACCCCGCCATTAAGAGTCTGAGCCATTCAAGTGGCACTAACCTTGAGGGGGAAAAGAGAGAGAGAGAGAGAGAGAGAGAGAGAGAAAGATGAGAGATTGGCTTTATCTTGGCACTTCCTTCACGTGAAGTGGATGTCACTGACATGTCACATTAACTTAACTACTTTTTCCCAGGAGTCTACTTAAAATAACCCTTTCAGGCTTGCGTGCACACATCCACACACGCACACCCCACATGTGCTCAAGTGAGAAGACAGATAGCCCTGTGCAGTTTCCCTAAACACCACCAGCAAAAACAAACGCTACAGGGTGTTGTGATGCTTTTGCCGTCAAACAAAGCTGACCTTCCGTCCCCATCCTGTGCCCCCGGTCTCTTTTCAGCACTCCCCATAACCCCCTCCCAGTATCTTAACGCTACTTTATAGCGCAATGACCAAACGGAAAAAGAAACTGGCACTACTGAATTCAATTCATGTGTATGCATTATTATTTATACATATACATTAATGACAGTAATTACACCAGGCATTCATTAAATGCACAGCAGTAAGTGTAACACCTCTACGAGCACCAATAACAGCTGTGATTGGATTTGGCATAATCTGGAAAAGTTTCTGGATGTAGGCCACATCAGTGTTCAGACACTCAGACGTTGTTCACACCTGCAGTTGAGCCAGATTTGGTGGATGCCTTCCCTGGCACAATTCTGAAGAGAATTTACTGTAGACTGGGATTTTAGCTACTGCTGGTAGACTCATATGACCGTACGCTTCCATACACCTGCAGATTCAGCTACTTCCGTCACACTATGGTCTTTGGCACGGCCAAACTCAATCACTCCTGCCAGTCATTAACATCTGCATTGGAGCCATTTTCCACACATGTAACTAAACATTTACTGCACGGTAGCACCTCTTCTCAATCTATGAATCCCATCACTCACACCCCGTAGGTATTTATAGCCCCATCATCCTCATGCAACGCCACCTGCTGGAGCACAAAGTTACTGCCACCTTAAACACGCATGATTTTTGCCTGATGAGCTTCTATATAACACAAATTACACAGACAATGAATGGGCTACCTACCTAAGTTGTCCACCTACCGCCTCTATTACAGCTACCACTCTTTTCTGGAGGCTTGCTTTCAATGTTTTAAAGAAATCTGCAGTGACATCTTACAACTTCACACAATGCAATATCTAATGATGTTGAGGTCTGGACCTTAGAGTGGTCAGTTGATTGTTCTAAGCACACCAGCAGCTTCTAGGTTTACTTTGCATGTATTTATTCTTTTTTGTCTGTTTCTTTTTTTCAACAAGGGCTGCTTACTGGGCTGCACATAGCAGTGAGTTGTCCTCTCAGAGTGGACAGACACATATGTGGAGATCTGAAGCAAGACTGGAGCTTGTTATTTTCACTCCTTATTAATTTCTCTACATTTTCTCTAATAGTGATAGCTGTGGTGGTCTTGCACAGTTGTTAGGATTCCCTTTTTTCCTCTGTAGCTTTTAGACATTTCTTGAACTACGCTTCTTATTTACTGCCTTCTCTTTTTAGTGAAAATTACACAATTACACAATTACACAAGACTGATAACATCATGACAAGGCTTCTATGTGTAATTCTGAGCGAGGGAGTGAGTGTGTGCGGTAGGCCTTTGGAGACGATAATACCCTTACATTTTTTGACCACTTCAAAGAGAGAGGCCTCACAACTGTCACATCCCATCAGCAGCCTGCACCGTGCGAGAGGGGAGCGGGCTAGTGGCCCGCTCCACATCAAAGCTGGCTAATGTTACCAACGCTCAGGTCGTGGGAATAGACCTCACCTTTACACACGAATACACACGCACACACACGCTGCACACCATCTTCATACTGCTGTATACCTACTGCCCCAAGTATACACTTATGATAAATACATTCTAACCCAATACACAAAATTTCAAACCTGGTGCTAAATTTTGCAGTGCTGTGCCAAATTCAGAGACACATCATTTATTTCATTTCCAGTCAAACTGGCCTCCACAATTACAAACATAATATAATTTCAGTGTTACAATAATTTTATTACAGCCTCTGTTATATTCTATTGCGTTATATAACCGACAGGGCTAATTTCTTAGTCTTAGAAGTTTTTACCAAACACATTCAATTGGGTGGTAAATCCATTGTCCATTGTTAATCCTTTTTGTCTATTTGCTTATCTTTTTAACAGCTTTTGGAAAGCTACATCGTTCCTTTCAGAACCACAGCGCTGTCTTCTCGCAGTTGAACACCTGTGGATGTTTCAGATCTGAAGCCAGAGTGAAGCTTGATGGCTTGATGGCTCTCGAAAATGAAAGCTTTAAGTACCGTTTGACCGTTTGGTGGTCAGTCAGCTATAGCAAAGTTGTTAGGAGCATTTTTGAATTCCAGTTTTGGAAACTCACTTGTGTCCTTTGACGTTCCTCTTCCTATCTAATCTCCTTGGAAAGGAAATGAAATAGATGAGTGGTGGTTTAGATGAGTGATGAGTGGTGGTTTGCACAGTCCCATAAGTTCTAATAAAAATAAAACTTAAAAATAACTTTAAAAAGTTCAAACTAACACTTAAAAGCCTGTACTAAAATTTATAGATGATCAAATGAGTGCAGGAGACTCTTAGGACCGGTTCTGAAAGACAACAAAAAGGCACTTAAGCTGCTGCGGGCACAAGCTCTCATTCACAGCCTCGTAAAACTCAAACTCAGTTAAAAGCCTCATTTTTAGCAGGCATTAAAGAGAGAGCCTTTTACCCAAACTGTTTTTCCTGACTTCTTCTGCTTCCCCAAAAACCTCATATGCCTAGTAAAAGATGTTTTTGCGGGGAGTACCAGTGTCCCTTAACAGCAGAGACATAAGCTTGGACAGACCACCCAGAGGAAAAAAGTCAACTGAAGTATATTTAATTTGATAGAACTAATTTCAATTAACTCTTATTGTGGGACACCACTACAATGCACTCACATATACTTAGGTACCTATTACTGTACATTAAAATATACACTCAGCATCAAACCTAAACTTGGTGGGTAGGTTTGATATCATGATACATGTGAATGGTTCAAGTTTCATGCTCGGCCATCCACGTGACATATATAAGAATGGGACTTATCGCTGTACCGTACTGCCACACATTCAGCGAGCAGTGATGCCCTCCATGAGGCATCCTGTCAGTGCCAGCAACATGGAGTCACTCCGAATGACAGTGGGTCTTCTTCAGTGGCAAGGCCTGCTTTTGTCCTAGTGGAGACAATTAACAAGTGTGGAGGCACTGTGGTCAGCACCGAGATGACTGATTTGTTGTCACACAGGCCTTGTGTTACTCCATCTCCACCCCAACACATCTGCAGGAACCGTGTGAGAATATTCAAGCTGCATGGGATGGAGCGACTTACAAGGTTACTCATTGTAGTGTTAGGAGTCTTGCCCAAGGACTCTTATTGGTGTAGCACAGCATAGTCACCTAGACTGGGATTCAAACCCCAGTCTCCCACATGTGGTGTTGGGTAGTGGTCTTATCTGCTGAGCTACACCAACCCTATATATCGCACACAGCAGTAATGTGCTTGAAGTGTACTTGCTGATATTCGCTGATATTCAAGTACATTTCAAGTACCTCAAACTATGCTTGATTGTTGTAGCTCAGCAGATAAGACCACTACCCGCCACAGAGCCAACACCACATGTGGGAGACTGGGGTTCGAATCCCAGTCTAGGTGACTATGCTGTGTATGTTTGCACAGTCCCTATTTTTAATTCTATCCCAAATTTGAAGCTAATATTAACACTAGTAAAATACTACACGAAGAACCACAAACAAATACTGCTTTTTGTTAGATTGAACTGAATTGAACCGCCCCCAGCAGTGGTCCAGGGGTGAAACTTGCTACCCCCTTCCCTGAGCAGTGTGTATTCAGTGGTGTGATGATAGCTCATCATGGAGCGGTTCACATTCACATTTGTTCCAGTTTTTGCTCTCTGTGGTGCTCTGTGGCCAACGCTAATCTCCGTGGGAGCAGCTGTGGCTTCAGACGCCATCACATTCATCTCCATATCGTTGGCTTTGGGAGAGGTGAGAGAGCTGGAGGTGGGAGCAGACTCTAGGGGCATGCTCGGAGTTCAGAGAGGAGGAAACTTTCACATCCAGCTGGGCTTTGTCGTACGGTGTCGTGGCATGAATTACTTTAAAATGACTGAAGCCAACACGCTTTCACTGAAGACTGTTCTCTGATCTGACGTCTCTGATCTGTCAGGATAGATCTCATCTGAATTGAATCCATAGTTTTCTTAGTTATAATCTACACTGTCTGATTTCAATGTGCGTGCTGTCCATTTTCAGTATAGACTGTATCTGATTTCAACATATACTCTGTCAGATGTTAGAATTCATTCTGTGTGATTTGAGTATGGATTGTGTCTGTTCTATCTGCATTCTGCCTGATCCCAGTGTCTGATTCGATTCTGTATACTGGCTAACCCTGTATAAATGCCAAATGATGTCTGATTGTAGTGTGAATTAGCTCCTGTATGATTTCAGAACTTATCTGTGTTCAGTCTGATTTTGGTATTAATTCTGTCTGATTTTAGGTGGAATTTGGTCAGATCTTAATCTGAATTCTCTGTGATTTCTCTACAGATTCTGTCTAATTGCTGAATGTGTCTGATGGCAGTGCAGGTTCTGTCTAATTTCAGTATGTTCTGTCTGATATCAGGTATTTGTATGATTTCAGTCTGAATTATCTCTGATTTCACTATAAACCCTGTTTAATGCTGTCAGTTTTCAACACAAGCTTTGTCTGATTTCTGTATGAATTCACCTGAATTCTGAATTCAGTCTTTAATCGGAAAGAATGCATAATTTCCATTTTCAATCTTGTTTTAGCCCATATTCTACATCTGAATTTTTGATATACAGTAAAATGTATTATGGTTTCAGTCTGAATTCACTCTGTTTGATATCAGTCCAAATTCTCTTGGGTTTCAGTCTAAATTCTCTCTGAATTCAGTA
Organism: Prochilodus magdalenae; assembly: GCA_024036415.1. NCBI lineage: Eukaryota > Metazoa > Chordata > Actinopteri > Characiformes > Prochilodontidae > Prochilodus > Prochilodus magdalenae. The sequence goes on along the minus strand of JAMWET010003901.1, from coordinate 41,397 downwards.
TGGATCCCTTCTGATTTCAGTTTGAATTTTTTCTGATTTCAATCTTAATTCTGCCATTTGTCATCAAAAACAGATAACTGCATATATTATATCTTATTTTAGTCTATATTCTGTGTCTGATTTCAGTAATGATTCGATATTCTGATTTTACTGAATTTCATTCTGCCAACTATATGATTTCAGTGTATATTCTGACAATGTCAGATTTCAGTCTAGAATTATTTTAATTTCATTATGGATCCTGTCTGATATCAATATGGAATGAGACTAATTTGACGTTTGAAGTCTAATTTTAGTCTGGACTGTGTCCATTCACTGTTGATTGATGTTGATACTGTTATTGTCCAGAACCATCACACTGATTCAGCTCAGTCTCCTTATGACTTCTTCACCCCTCTTTCTCTAACTCTCCTGAAAACCCAGTAGACATCACCCTCTCCCTTAGACGTCACACTCTGACGTTCATTGGGTCCCTAAACGCAGCAATCTTCGATTATTCTTTTACCTCCAGATACACGCTCCCAACACACACACAGAAACACGCCTGTACAGGTCAGCTTTGGAGGGGCACATAGACTGCTTGAGCTGCTGCTGGCAGTCAGTAGAGAACAAATGATCACAGATGAGCTTCCAAAGGAGTGTTACACAACTCAGGAGAAAGAGAAAAGGAGGTAGAGAATAACATCCCCCATCTCTCTTCTCCAAGAAGATTAGTTCCAGGACATTAAGATGAAGTTTCAGGGACTAACACCCAACCGCTCTCTCAATTTCAAGATGTTCTCTTCTCTTCTCTTCTCTTCTCTTCTCTTCTCTTCTCTTCTCTTCTCTTCTCTTCTCTTCTCTTCTCCTGCCATCTTCTCTTTCACCTGTCTTCTCTTCTGTTCTCTTTGTGTCTCTTCAGTTCTCGTCAAGTCTCCTGTCTTGTCTTGTCTAATCTTTTCTTCTATACATTTCTTCTTTATTTCCTTCTCTTCTCTTTTGTTGTCTCTTTTCCACTCTAATCTTCTTTTGTCTTCTTGTTTCTTTTCCTCATCTCTCATCATCTCTTCTGTTCTCTTTTTTTCTTTTCTTCTCCTGCAATGTCTGCTCTTCTCTTCTCTTTTCTTTTCTTTTCTTTTCTTTTCTTTTCTTTTCTTTTCTTTTCTTTTCTTTTCTTCTCTTCTCTTCTCTCCTCTTCTCTTCTCTACACGCAACAGAGTTCAACTCAGGAACATGGGCCTTCAATTGACATTTCATTCCTTCTACTTTGAGTGCATATTGGCTGTGCAATTTTTTGAGCAGAGTTACAGAGACCCCTGCTGGTGGGTGAAGGTGACGTGTTACCCCATCTTTAAATACACAGACAGAGAAAGGCTACTCATGTCATTACTCAGGGTATTAAACCATTGCTGACTCTAATGGTAAACATGCTCTATCTTATACTTATATTATAACGGAGCAAGAATGAGTAGGACTGTCAGAAAGACCTTATCTTATCAAATTGTGCCTCATATCTGACTAGTGGTTTTCCTTATATAAATGTATGTATAAATGAGGAATCTTAAAAAACAATGAGAGTTATAATGGATGAAAAAGCTTTATTATAAGTTATTAGTTATAGATAAAAGCCAGTCAATCTGCTGTGACTGACAATTACTGTAAATAAGCGTACACAAATCTCCACTCAAGATGCTTTTAAACCTTAATTTCACATGTCTATATCTATCACAATATCTACAATTATGTTTATAGGCACTCATCAAAAGAAACGTTTCACCCAGAACGAAGTTCGGATTGCATTGCTATTGTGAAGGAACAATAAATGATGATAAATGTAGACTGAAATGATCAATATTTATTGAGCTGCACATACAGAAGCAGTGTCTCTCAGTATGGCATCAGGCCGCCATGTTTGCTAACACAACATGCCAGACCTCTATGCCTGGAGTTGTAGAGGTTCCTAATGATGTCCTGTCATAATCCATTCCATGCAACTTGAATATTCTCACGTACTTCCTGCAGAATTTGCAGTAGGGATGGAGGTGCAGTGACACCAGGCTTTCTGGGCATCTGACAAGTGACAACAAACCATTTATCCTGATGCTGACCACGGTGGCTCCACACATGGATTTGTTGGTCCTCTGCATCAAAACAAAAGTGGGACTGGTCATAACCAGCCTGAGTGACTTCATGGCAGTCTGGCAGACTGTCACCATTGTAGTCTTTGGAGACACTGACATGGTGTTAAGGGAAGGTCTATGTGCATGTAGTCCTGCACTAACAGGATGGAGGACATCACTGCCTGCTGAATCTCCGCAAATGTGGTTGTTGGGTCAGTCAGGTACAGTGATAAGGGCCATCCTTACTTACACCACATGCACAGCCGAGCGTGAAACTTCACATGTCTCAGAATGTCCACCAGGTTTCATTCCTGTCGGTTGCTTCCTTCTGTGTGCAACTGTTTCTGCAAATGTTCTTTAGATGATGAGTGTAAATAGCATTTCCACATCTAGGAGGTAGACCACAGGGAAGATGGTGTTCTAAATTAGTCTTCATGTTCTAGATAAATGACATGCAGGAATCTAACCAGAATAAAGATCTGTGGAACTGATATCGCTCCTGTTACCAGTACTGATTATTCTCTAATCAGTGCTCCAATACTGAAGCAGATGGAGAATGTAGGAATGTGGAAGACTGTACTGAGCTAGTTTAGAGAGTTAAATAATGATGCAATGTCTTTAGAAGATCCTGCCAGCACTATAGGTTTTAGATCATCTCAAATCACTGTGGTCATTATACTGCGTTTAAGACTTGATGAACCTGCCAAGATAGCACACTTAATCATAAGCATTAGTGAAACAGCTTGGACTAATCAGTAGCGAAAAACAGAAAGGTCACGAAACAACTTGACAAAGTCCAGGACTGGAGTTCAAAACACTGTCATAGGAAAGTTTTTTTTGTGCCTATTTTCAACAGCAAATAAAACGCTCTTATTTACAGCCCTTCAAAATGAGCCTGAAAGGCATTTGCAAGCACTGTCTAATAAAACAGTCAAAATAAGACAGTAAAAATGAAGAAAATGAGCAATAATCGAGATACAGAAGTCTGTGTGTTCAGTCATTTGAGCCAGGGCAGGGTAATAAAAGAAAATAAATCAGTAGGATGTGTTCCCAATGCTACCTCGAGCCTGCGCACACTGTTTAAATGAAAAAGCACATTTATGTTATTTATATATAGAGGACACGTTTAAAATGTGGGAGCAATCTAAGTTCAGTGTCTACTTATGTAAGAGCTTAAAACAGAGGACATCATCAAGCTGCCTTGTAGACAGGAAAACAGCTTCAGGATGCAGCTCTACTCAGTTACCACCCAAAACACTGTCAAAAAAACATGTCCATTACTTTTAAGGACAAGATCTAACTGTAAAGGTCCATTCCTACAGAGTAGCATCCATCAAGGTTTTTTCCCATGAATACCCATGAAGATTTTTATTAAGATTTAAGATGATGTTTAGGTCTTGAGAATTAAGGAGTGCATATATGAAAGGGTTTGCCCACAGCACTCCTTTACAGGGAGTTTCATTCCAACAAAACTGTACAGGGGTTGGACGATGAAACTGAAACACCTGGTTTTAGACCACAATCATTTATTAGTATGGTGTAGGGCCTCCTTTTGCGGCCAATACAGCGTCAGTTCGTCTTGGGAATGACATATACAAGTCCTGCACAGTGGTCAGAGGGATTTTAAGCCATTCTTCTTGCAGGATAGTGGCCAGGTCACTACGTGATGCTGGTGGAGGTTCGTCCTTCTTGGTGGTATGCTGACATTACCCTGGATACCGTGGCTCTTGATACATCACAAAGACTTGCTGTCTTGGTCACAGATGCGCCAGCAAGACGTGCACCAACAATCTGTCCTCTTTTGAACTCTGGTATGTTCCATAATGTTGTGTGCATTGCAGTATTTTGAGCAGAACTGTGCTCTTACCTGCTAACTGAACCTTCACACTCTGCTCTTACTGGTGCAATGTGCAGTTAATGAAGATTGGCCACCAGGCTGGTCCAATCTAGCCATGAGACCTCCCACACTAAAATGACAGGTGTTTCAGTTTCATTGTCCAACGCCTGTAGGTACTCAGTAGAGCTATGGCGGGAAAAGCTGGAATCCAGCATGATACTGTGTTCTTCCTGCTTTAACATTCCAATTAAACCTGGTAATTAAAGAGGGATTCCTCTTATTTTTTTCACTAAATTTCTGCATAATAGAATGGCTATATTTACTATATAAGCCCTGGTTCATATCACCATCACTATAAATCTGAGTCAGATGATAAGTCCATCTTCTTCAGGATTCTGGCCTTAAGTTTTAAACTTCTGCAGCAGAGTCATTCAACATTACCTCCAACTAGTGCTTCAGATTAGACCAACAGACAAACTCGGTAAAGTATTACATGAGTAATGTTCTCTATTTATAGTTTATAGTCCAAAAGTCCAAGTATCAAACCTTACTTATCAAAGTATTGTGGCATATTGTAACCAATTACAGTCCATTGTTAAGCCATTTTCTTTGAACTTATTGAGCTTCTCATAAGGCAGAGTTGACCTGTTCTAGCTACTGCTCCCAAGCTATGAATGCATGTTTGGTATTCAGAGGAGATTTAATTTAGAATTAAGAACCATTGACCAATTGTGCAATTGATTTAGCCCCTCTGTGTAGTGAAACACCCACTCTACACCCACATACTCACCACACACACACACAGTATAGAGGGCAGCAAGCACCCCTGCCCTCCATTTGTCAATATGTGGATTTTATTTAAAACTTACAACACTAAATGGTTATCTTGAACCAGAGTTTTAGCAATTTATTCCACCCATCTAGCGGCCCAACCTAGCACGCTTGTATCATAAGTACAGGGTAGTAACTCACTACATGTTGTAATGCAATCTCACTACTTCCCAATTTCATGCATTACTATTCATTACTATATATTATACTTCACTATAATAACACATAATTTTACACTAATGAAATTTTACACTAATGAAATTTTACACTAATGAAGGAAGTTTTAAATAGTATGTTTCATTTCTGCTACTATATCTGCTAAACGCTCCCTGATAGCAAGGCAAAGGCGGACCACTGTTGGTCCACTGATGGAAAAGCTGGTGGTCTGCTAGTGTTATGCTCAGCATTTGTCCTTTTTTTCATGTTTATTATCTGTTATAAATTTGTTTAGTAAATAATCTAGTGCTAGCAACATTTCAAACTTAATAATTTCATATTTTATACATCCTTTTTTATTCCATCTATGGCTCTTCTCTTTGTTTATTTTCCAAAATAAAAGTTTTATCTTGGGCGTAGGGCAGATATCTGGGTGGTCTGAGTGTGGACCAACATGGGCAAACAGTCAGTGGGGTGCCAACCTGATCAAGCGAGTGGACCGATATATACTGCGTATATTGTGCATATATATATATATGTATGTGTGTGTGTGTGTGTGTGTGTGTATATATTTGCTATCTGGGCTGTTCCCTTAAGCATTTGGGTTTAATTCAAATTTCCCAGTCAAATACTATTAAACACCTCTGTTATTAATTAACTTTAATATCAGCTTAAATATAATAATATAACTAGCATCAATGTTTCCCCACATAGTAAGAGGATAACAGCAAAGCTGGCATTTTCCAGGCAGCCCACTGGTGGCTATGCTGTTTTAGGAATTTATTTTTTATTCACTCCTTAGTTTCCGCTCACTGTGCAGTTTGTTTATTTACCTATTTACTTTACATATTTGTCCTTCATTTTTTTTTCATGTCTTTTATTCCTTGTCCATTGTAAAGGACTTTAGTAAGTCATTTAAACAGTATAAATAAAGCCAATTATACAGCTGTAACCAATCTAGCACAGTATTAGCAGCAACGTTTTCAACAAACTCGTTTACATTAGACATTGTCCTTATTTCTTTTTCACTCATTTGTTTATTTTTCATAATGAAAGTCAATGTGAAAATGTTACATCTGTTTAAGGAAAGTAATAACTAGTTAGACTTTCTATGGAGGACAATAATCAGGATGGTCTGAGGGTGGAACCAGCAGCAGCAAACAGATACATGCACAGAGCAGTTGTGACGTCACAAAAAAAGAAAAAATAGTATTTTGGGGCTATTCATGTAGCCTAGTCTCCTTATAATGCACTATGTAGACGTGTTGGAACTTTAACAACGTTTCCATACGATAAAACACTGTTCTGTTTTTTAAGCGAGGAAATTCTGTTTCCGTGACATGGGCCTTTTAAAACTCGTCGCTCTACACCGCATGCATATCTGACTGTTGTGTGTTGTCACTTACTGGGCACTGAACACGCGTATTTATAATGTTGTGTTGTTTGGATTCCTCCCTCTCTCTCTTTCTCTTTCATGTCCCCTCTCTCTTACCCTCTCTCTCTCTTTCTCAGTGTCGTTTCGTTTTGACGGATTGGGCTGAACTGTCTCTCTGCCCGATTTGGACCAATCACATTCTTCTGACCTATTATGGTTATGAGCGTGACAGCGCCGTACCCATGATGCGCTGCGGTTTGAGGCTGGTCTGCTGGAGCTAAGATGACCGACTTCGAGGAGCCGCTCTCCGACGAGGACAAGGTAAGACGCTTTCTTACGGTTTGTTCGTGTCATAATGTCCTCCGTATTCGGGCTGCAGGTTCTTCTGCATCCGCGAAAACGGTATTGACCCGCAGACGCCCGTTCTGAGCTCGCACGGTGCATATCAGAACCGCCTTTAGCCGGTTAGCTTGTCTGTTAGCTAGCTAGCGTTAGCTTCAACAGGAAGCTGAATAGAAGCTGCCCGTTTAGGGAATGGCAGCCTGGTAGTAAACATTCCCTGTTTTGCTAGCGAAGCAGTTATTAATCTTTCTTTAGACCTGGGTTTTAGACAGCAGGCGTCTCAGCTGGTGCAGCCACTAATGCAATGTGCTTGGATATGTTTTGTTCACGCGTTTAGATTTGCGAAGTCCTCGCTTTGATTGAAATGCTCTGAGCTTGGTTGTTAGCCCGGGCGTTAGCTCGCCTGCTTGTCAAAATGACTAACAGTACAGGAAGTAGCAGCGCCGAGCAGCTAGCTGCGTACCATAAATAGTGCTAGCATTCCGATTCTGTGCTTTTTGATACCACCGAGAAAGCCAACCGCGAACAAGAGACGTGTGTAATTTACGACATGGGCCCCGCTGAAGTTGGATAGTTCGGAGTTATTGAAGGCTGACTAGCTATCAGCCGTCCGCCGATTTAAAACGAGTTAGACTTGGAGCAGCTCCTGACCCCCCAGCTCTGCGGCTGCCCCTACATATCGAAATGCATCTGATCTGGCATGTAGTCGGATCTCTGTGCTTCAGCGTGTCAAGGTTGTGAGCAGAATGTGTTGCTGGAAAGTAAGTGAAACCGCTGAATGGCTGAAAACAGAGGCGGTGCTGTTTTTTGACCCCAGCGCTGGCCAAGCAACATGCCACTGTCTCAGCTGAGTGATTTGAAGGGGAATCAGGATCCTTTTATAGATATGGGGTTTTCCACATGGCTGCTGTCCTTAGCAGTCTTTTATTAAAGGAGACCTATTGTGGTTTTCTGGGTTTTCCTCTTCTCTTTAGGGAGTTTTGTAGCTTTTTGTGCATGTAAACAATCTGCAAAGTTATATAGCTTAAAGTACATGTCAGAGAAGAAAACACTCTTTTTGACAGAAGCAACTTTCCCCTACTTTTCCCCCTTGTAAAACACCTTATTGAAATTCCAGCCCTTTTCCTTATTACAAGATGATGTAATTTTGTAACACATTCCTTATTGGAAGACTGTAGGGGCGGGACTTGTGGCAGGATGCTGCAACCGCTTTATACATGAAGCCGAGAGCCAGCATGACACAATATTTCTGGGGATGCAGTCAAACGGATTTGTGGGGGCTTGTTCTCTACTGAAGCAGACAACTGGGACGCTGGTTTCCTGCTCACACCAGTGAGAAATTCTGCCTGTTTCACCAAACTTGGATGATTAATTTCATCACTTGATTTCTGCAAAGTTTTGAAACATTTTTGTAAATGTTAGGGTCTTGTGAGGGTCTTGAGCCCCATTTTTCAATGAGCTTATTGTAAAATTGGGGATAGACCGTTTTATTTCAGGTTTGTTTAGTCCTTCAGCACAGGTCATTGCTGTTGTTGGGATTGAGGGCTTAAAAGACACAAGCTTGTTTCAGAGTTAATACTGATGTACAGTATTAAGTAAAAAAAAAAAGTTTTTGTAACAAAAAGATGCAAATCTATTCTAGATTTATTCTAGTACACCCCAAAAATGTAATTATGAACACTGAAAATTAGCTTAATATTTCCAATTGCAAACCATGTAGGATATCACAGAAATATTTAGTTTCTTTAGTAATATTTAGTAATATGTAGTAGGCATTTAGGAATGCATTTAGTGTGCTCAGAGAGGACATTTATGTATGTCCTACGTAGCAGACATCAGGACAATCTTGAATACGTTTTATTTATTTATTTTTTAAATAGTGACAGTACACAAAACTTGAAGTAACAAGTAGCAGTTTCTCAGTTTCTTAAAATGAACGTTTAGCTGAGTGCGGCTTGACTTTGTGGTACTCTTTCTTAGACTCTTGTGATATTCTTTCTTAGGCTACTTGTACCACACGTCTTATCTCCACCAACGTATGAATCCCCAGCATACTCCATTAACAAACAGATTTAATCATTAAAACTAGAACAACCTGTTTTCAGACAAGACTTATTACTGGTTTACATGTAGTTCCTCACAGACAGCATGAGACCAATGTCAGCTTAAAAAGAAGCTCTGATGTGGTCTGCTGTATTTTACACCATATTCTGAAAGGGCCCTTTTATAGTTGTGGAGATTGTAGAGGGGAAGTGCTACTGCACCTTCATAATTCTCACTTCATTGTTGGTCAGTGATTTTTTTTTTTTTTTTAAATCAGTGGAAAGAGCATGAGCAGAGAAAGTGCGATTAACACAAGTCCTGAAAGCTCAGTGTTTTGAGCAAGTCTGACTTTTAAAACAGCTGATTTTATCAGTATACTTAATGTACACTTGTCATTACACTATTTTTGAAGGCTGTTACACTAGGCTAGAGGAAGTGTTCAATGACTTTACAGGACAGTAAATGTGTCAGTTAAGTTATTTTAATTGAAGTATTTCATAATTACATAGAGCAACGTTCTCAGAACGTAGAGAGATATCATAACCTTGTGCTCTTTGGACATATACTTTTGTGTGGGGATGGGCTTTGGGCTGATTTTGAAACATTTTTAGTCTGTTTACTCATAATGCGCCAAAGCTAAAGTCACCAAGTCACCAAGACCATGGAAATCACATGCCCTTTGGCCAGAAATCATACATGCCCCTGGGAGATTAACTAAAAAAACATGGTGACCTTTTAGGAAGAGTTTGTTGCTCTAAGGATGTCAAGTTTTATTTACAGTGTTTGTTCTAAAAATACATAAGGCCTGAGGGTCTATCACTGATTTCTTCGTCTTTTTGTGCAGGTTCGCATAGCAGCTAACTTTGTCATCCATGCTCCACCCGGCGAGTTCAACGAAGTCTTCAATGGTATGTTCAGCATTGTTGTAGATGGAAAGAATGATGACCAACTAGTTGTTGTTTTGGTACTAAATGATATAATCTTTCACTGAGACTTTTAGCCCTTAGAATTTCAGCCCTCATATTTTTAAACCGTCTTGCTGCAGATATGTGACATTTTGTAACATTTTAAAAAAATAATATAATATTGGTTAAATGCTGAAATGTTCAGGTTTCTACTTGTTAAGTTACTTCAAGACCTTTAGTGCAGATACAGGGTCGTTTTAAAGCATGGCCTGACGGCACATGATCTCATATCACATCATGCTCTTTATATATAGACCCATTCATGCTAGCATTTGTTATAAATGAGTCACTATTTTATTTGTTATTGACTTAAAATACCTTTTCCAAATGTCAGAATGATCTTTTCTGGTTTAGCTTTAAGTTTGTGAGACACACAGAGCCTAATTGTTTTTATTTCTTTAGATGTGCGGCTTCTCCTCAACAATGACAACCTCCTCAGGGAGGGGGCAGCACAGTAAGTATCTGTTTTTGTGGATTTGCAGTAGACTTTGGTGAATCATTTATAATGCTATCGTATGAGCCCAGAAATTCAGAATGCATTCTTTTGTTGACTCTCTTTCATGCCGTCCTGCTCCCATTGTCCCTCTTTGTTTCCCTCAGTGCCTTTGCCCAGTATAACATGGATCAGTTCACCCCCGTAAAACTGGAAAATTCGGAGGAGTCGGTAAGAGCCTACCGCTAAAAACACAAACACACACAATTGCGATTGACTTTTGCTTATCTGTGGGACGATAACGCCCACAAGTCATCGGGACAGTTTTTCTTGTCCAGTAAGAAACTGGTTCACTCCCTCTCCTTCAGTAATGATGGTTGCCTGGAGCTGTTTCAGTAAAGTGCTCTGATTTAAAAAAAGAGGTTTGTTTTGGTAGTTTGAGCATGACTTCCCCTTGCGTTTGGACTTTTCGAGCTCTTTCATTTAGGATTGTTTCATCTTAGTTTTGACCTCAAAACCGAGTGATTCAGCTCTGTTAGGGCTGTAATTTAAAACTCATTTACTCAGGGATTTCCTCCTGTAAACTTCCTTGTGGGCTAACTTTATCTCTTACTCATGGTAGATTCTGTTCTGCTTGTCTGGTTTATTTCTGCTCTTGAACTGGGTTCTTAGTGTTTTTTAGTTTCAGTGTTTAGCATGTAACAGTCAGTTAAATGCAAGATGACAAGTCTCAAACAATACTGAGCTGATTATAAAAACAGTGGTTGTTCACCTGATAATTCTGCCTGTGTACTATTTCTATGTACATAACCATATCTTGATCTGTTAGTGTTTGATTTTATGTTTAGGCATGTACCTACACCTCTTAAAGTATAATTATATATAGACATTGTTGGGGAATGTAGTGTAATTTATTTTGATAATGACTTTTCAAACCTGATCATAAAAGTTGCTTAAGTTTTTCAGTTCTCTTCTACGTCAACAGTTTACCTCTAGGGTTCATGTTTTCTTCTGTGCTATTAATTTTGTATACAAATGATTGTTGGAATGCTGATTTAAATTGCCGTGTTATGAAGTTTGCAGATGACTCAGTTTTGTTGTCTGCTTTCGGGTGCACAACAAAAACATGGGACAGTCAGAATTTACAAAGTAGTGTGAACATTTGAGATGAAACCAAAGTTGATTACTGAGGCAGAAAAAAAGTCAGCAACATTTTGAAGAAGTTAAAATCTTTTTCAGATATTTTTGTGTTCTGTACTTGTGGCTGTCACTGTGTTGCAAAATGCTACATTTCTCAAAAATTTACTTTAATAATTTGATGTAAAATACTTGGGAAAGAAGCCTGCAGATTATGAAAAGTTGCAGAAGAATTAAAAAATGAAAAAATATTCAATTTAATCAATCAATCAATTAATTAAAAATTTAATTAAAATATCAATTATCATTCGGGTTTATGTTGAATTGTTCATCCAGACATTTAATATTTGGATACTTGTATATGAAGCTTTAGTAATTGTAATTGTTTTTCAAGTTGGGTCTCAGTATTTTCCATATTTGTTAAAACAGCGTTTCAAAGTTAAATTAACAAGACAAAAAACTCTCAATTGAAAGATTTTTTAGGGAACCAGAAGGGATCTGTCTGGCATTGCTTGAAAGGTGTGTTCTAGCACACACAGTTTGAGTTTTTTTACAAATAACATTTATTCGTTATATGTAGATTAAAGGATCAGTTTCTGTTGCATTCGGAAGGAACTTTGAAGTGATTGTGTGTCATACTGAAACCTGACCTGCAGTGTTGGTGTAGTAGAGAAGCTCCTGGTGATAATGGAGAATCACAGTCAGTTACTGGCAGACTTCCTCATTTCCTGAGGGTAGAGTTCATCTTGTTGCTTCATGAAAACTAATACTTAAAAAAAAAAAAAAGAAAAGAAAGAAAAAAAAAAAAAGTGTAATGTGGACGTAAATGGCACATCTGATTTCTTCCTCCACTGCTGTGCTTTCTGTAGGTTCTAATCACGGAGCATGGTGACTTGGGTCAGGGACGGTACTTTGACCCACGGAGCCGCAAGTCGTTCCGCTTTGATCACCTGCGTAAGGAAGCCAGTGACCCTCAGCCCTACCAAGGAGAGACCGCCCTGCACTCCTGGAGAGATGCCTGTGACACTGCACTTAGTGCCTATGTCAAAGAGCACTACCCCACTGGAGTGTGCACGGTATACACACCTGTAAACCTTTGTGAACTAAATAATCAGCTTCTCAGTTGTAATTATGAGCTATAAACTATGAACTGGCTGTTATTAAAAACTAGGACTCCTGGCTTCAGGCCCGCTATAATAGAATGGATGTGCTGCAGTGATGTCTTTTCTAACTTGCCGAAAGCCACATGAAAGTTTATTTCACTGAACAGGTATACGGGAAAACAGTGGACGGTCAGAAGACCATTATTGCCTGTATTGAAGGTCACCAGTTTCAGCCAAAAAACTTCTGGTGAGTAATAAAGTCTTATTTTTGTTTCTATTCCAGGACGTAAATGGTTACTGTAAGGACTGAATTCATTGATGCTGAGCTGTTGTCTCTCATATCCTTTTTTTTTTTCTTCATAACTGACCCAAAAGTGTATATGTGTATGCAGGAACGGTCGCTGCAGGTCTGAATGGAAGTTCACCATTAGCCAGTCCTCATCTCAGGTGGTGGGAGTGTTGAAGATCCAAGTGAGTCATTGTCATCTTTTCAACGGTGCAGCCAAAAACTGCTCAAGACTAGTATTTCTTTGTCAGTTAAACAGTAAAAAAAAAGCAGATATGAAATGTAATTTAAATGTATAAAATATTTGCTTTCTGTCGTGGTATTTCTTTTTATAACATAATGGCTGTAATGTTTTCTTTTACAGTTACAGATTTCTTTTATGATTGTAGTCATGTGGTGCATGCATCGCCTCATTACTGATGTTATACTGTGTGTGTGTGTGTGTGTGTGTGTGTGTGTGTGCGCATGCGCTGTGGCAGGTTCATTACTATGAGGATGGTAACGTTCAGTTGGTCAGTCATAAAGAGGTGGAGGAGTCCATCATAGTAACCGTGAGTAACCTTTTAACTTCAATTACTTGGAATGATACTTCATAACTGATTCATGGTACAAATCTCAGTGGAATGTCAGTTACTTATTGACACACCTTAGATCATTTTGCATTTATTTACAAAACTTTATTCCACTATTTAATGCTTATGCATGTATAATGACATACTTGCACATGTCCTTCAAATAGTGTTGCCAGTTTTTATTTATTTTATTTTTTTAAAAAGACATTTTAATGTTCAGTGAATCCACTGCTTCACTACTTTTCTTGTTATCAGGATGAGGAGTCGACCGCCAAGGAATTTGTAAAAATTATTGAAAATGCGGAAAATGATTACCAGGTAAAAATATTCCTAACGCTTATTGTAGGGTCCATGAATATTAAATATGGACTATTTTGAGTTAACAGGTACATGAGCTTCATCAGATAAATGACCATTTCAATTTCTTTAACCTAGACGGCCATCAGTGAGAACTACCAGACGATGTCCGATACGACATTCAAGGCTCTGCGCCGGCAGCTTCCTGTTACCCGCACCAAGATTGACTGGAACAAGATCCTCAGCTATAAGATTGGCAAAGAGATGCAGAACGCCTAAAACCCACCTGGTTCCACCTCTCTCTTTCTCTCTCAACGCAGAACCGGTCAAAACGAAACTACATGCTGTTCGCTAACCAGAGGGAGAAAAAACCCCGACAAAAACAAAACAAAACAAAAAAAAAGTCAAGGAACTTACTCTATCGGTGTTACAAAGAGGATGCAATTCCATTCGGTTTCTGGTTTGTCAAAGGACTCAGTCCGGTGTCAGCTATTGGAGGAGGGTCATACGAGAGCTTAGAGGGAGTTTGGATCTAAATTATTGGTAAATCCGATGCTATTCTTGCATTAACGTAAATTCATCTGTCCCGTCTGTCTAAAATTCTTTGAAAGCGTGTAAATCATAGTATTTTTTTTTTTTTTTGTTGTTGTGAGCTGCAATGGCTGGGATGCTTGTGAGTATGGTTTAGTTGTCTTTAAGATGGAACAGAGATCTGCTGTCTCACTCCATAACTACTGACTTTAGTCCAATACTTGGAACAAACCTCCTCTCTTCTCTCTTTTCCTCCTTGTCTCAGCATCCCTGCAGAGCATATTATGAGGAGAGAAGGCTTGTTTGAGTTTTGGAATAAGTCTTTGTCTTAACTCCCCTCTCTCAGAATCTCCCTCCACCTGTAACTTTAAAACCCCTTCAAGACATTACAAGTCAATCCAGAATTCGTGTGCAAAATTGAACGGATCAATAAAAAAAAGAAAGAAAGAAATAAAATAGTCCTCTTTCCCATGACGAAGAAATCCAAATTAAGTCTTGAGTTTCATATTTATACATACAGATGTTATATTTTACTAAGCAGTCCTTAAAAAAATAAAAACATCCTAGCACTCCTTTGTTACAGGCATCACGTGCGCTTTGGCGTGTGCAGAATCGAATGAGTCTTACGATGCAAATAGGGAATCTGAGCTGTTCTATGCACTCTCCTGTCCCGGAGCAGAAAGGGGAGCCGCCAGTGTTGTCGCATGTCTATGTCATGGTACTGTTGGGTGCTTCCCTCCCCACTGTAAATTCACCCTGAACACAGAAGCATTGTCAGACTGTGTTATATCACTCTTTTCCTCTCTTTGTCTCTCTCTCTCTCTGTCTCTCTTGCTATCTCTCTCTCTTTTTCTCTGTCCTGTAACATGGCTCTTATACTGATTTTAGCAAAAGTATATGCTACTCACAGGTAATAAAAGAATTGGCACCAAACTGATGACTAAAACTCATATTGAGAAGATTCTTTCTGGTTTGAGTTTTTGTCTATACATATTCATTCAGGAAACATCACCAGTCCCTGAGTTTGTATCACAAGATTTTGCTGTGTCTGCTGTTTTTTTTTTTTTTTTGTCTGCTTGCAGTTAACTGTAATACTCTTCTAAGGCAGGTTACTAAAGTTTAAAGATGAGAAACCTTTAAACACCACCCTCAATGTTTGCTGAATTCCTATTCATATTCTGAGCTTCTTGGCTTTCAGGGTGCTTCATCATTGATATTTTAAAACTATAAATACCAAAAATGGATTCAGCATGTGCATATTTTTTTTAATTCCTTATTTTTTTTTAAAGTCTAATATTTTGGTCGACGTATTCAAGATGGCCTAATTATTACTGTCAGAAGTATAATTTGAAGACCATTTCATACTTTGAACTTCTTGACTGGCAGGATTAAATACTTTTAATCCATAAATCTGGTTTTAAAAGATTCCACTCATATCTTGTTTCACAGGCCCTGCTCATCTGGCTACTTCCTTATAGATGGGTTAAGATCAAATGTGACACATGGTAAACACCCAGAGGGTTTATAAAAATATATGTTTACAGATCCGCGCCTGGAGCTCTACCACCGTGGGAAGCTCAGATAAACACGCCTGATAAGATAAATTTGACGCCCTTCATTCAAATATTCAATCAAATATGTTAGATTAGGATCTTTGTGCGATAGTCGAAACAACTGATCTGATGCTATAGTCATTGTTGCCTAGAAGGCCACCTGGGTTAAAGCCTAAGTGTCTTATTTGAATACAGGTAGCTTATATGCTGAACTTGTGTGGCAGGGTGCCTCGTCATCCCTCACGTCCAGTTTCACAATCACTGCTCTGCTGTTGAGTTCTCCTCGGATGGATTAAGATCAAATGAAACGCAGTGTGAGCTTCAAAAGGTTTTATTTTGTCAAGGTGTAAAACAGAAGTTTGAGATTTCCTTCCGTAGAGCGGTTCTACTAGAGAACGTCAGATACAAATATATCGTCTTAAAAATATGAACCGGTGAGACAAAAAGACAGTAGTATAAACCCAGGTTTGAGCAGTTCCACAAGGTCTGAGTACAGTAAAGGTTTTAGGTGGGGGGCAGCACTGAGGTACTTGACCAGTAGAAAAGATCTTCATAACAGATGTCTTATGAGCACTGCCCATTTTTTTTTAGGTCAAATAACTTAGATTTACATACAGTAAAGTGTCATTTGAAAATAAAAATTGTAAAGTGTATATATAAGCTAGGTAGATGAACAGATTGGAATAGAATAGCATCGAGTGACATGAAATGTACACATCCATTCAGATGCAGTTTTTTTTTCTTTTTTAAACATCTTTAAAAACTAGCCAGATAAGTGAATAGATTTTTACAAGTCGGGGAAAAAAGTTGTGCTTTTATCTTTGCAGTGAATAATCCTACCTAATTCATAATCTACTACTACTACATAGCTACATACAATTGCGAACGGCCGCAGTGGATCGTTTTAAATTCAGCAGTTGAAACTATGAAATTTACAACATGAACAAGGTTCTGTACACATGAGGAATGATTCATGGTGCATTCAGAAAGCCAGTGTTTTCAACTTCACATCAGCACATGGAAAAGAAAGCATGCAGTGAGCTGTGTAATTTGGTTCTCAGTGATTGTTGCATCTTTTAAACCATATTTAGAAGCATGTGGCATGGCAAGCTGCACCCACCGTAGTTGCTTATTAGCCATGCTGGCAGCTTGCATCAAGCTGCGTCCCATGCCATCAAGCCGCTAGTCTATTGCTTGGCTTTACGAAACTGTAGTTGCATGATATGTCAGAAAGTGTGTACACATCTCCTCTTTGATAGTGTCTTCTGAAATCAAGGTATCATGAAGATTCTCCTCCCATTTTCTATAGTAATATCCTCTTCTGAGAGGGCTTTGCACTAAATCTTAAAGCAGTGAGAATCTGGTTGAACACAGCCCCAAGAGCATTAGTGAGGTCAGTTAGTGATGTAGTTCTGGATCCCAAACACCACTCCAATTCATCCCAAAGGTAGTGGATGGACGTCCATCACTCCAGAGAACCCCTGCTCCTCTGCAGTTCAGTCATAGGGTGTTGTATAGCCTGTGCAGCTGTCCAGAGCGTCTAATTCTGTTGCCATTGTTTTTCTACCAAGACTATGCAAGCTATGTCAACACACTTGAATATGTGTTTCAGCAATAGCTGCACCTTTTTCCTTAACAAGAAGGGCATCTGGATACCTATGGGCCAGTCTGTGTATGTTAGTCCCCTAAAAGGAAACCATGAGTGGGAAAGCTATTCCCTTGCGTTAACACTAGATGGCGACATGCTCATCTCCAGAAAATAATTTCCCTTCCTGTACGGCCAAAGCAGCTTTCCATCATATACTGTACCACACATACTGCTGTGCTGAACAAACTTCACAATTCGAAACAGTCTGAAGGAGGCGCATTAGGTCTGGTTCTAAATTTACAAACACCTCTGTACAAGTCTTAGAATACCTTTTTGGGTACTGTAGTCAAAAACTGGGCTTGATCTGTGTCCAAGCCAGTACATAGGAATGCTCCGAAGTCCTGCATTATCAGCAGTTGTCAATTTAAAGTGATTTTTTTCACTCAAGAATTGTGTGGAACTGCAGTTACAGTAAAAGTATGAGAAAAGTGCAATCTGTTCTATTGCAAGTCCAAAAATGTGAAAGTTTTAATGTATGCTACATGATGCACCATCCTGCTTGATGGGAATGGCGTAGTGCTGAGCTAATGGTTTTAACTGATCGATCACTTACCTGAGAATGAATCGTTAGTTATTGCTGTTCATTTTAAAACCAATTTCTACCAGACTTTAAAACCAAAGTCTTTTTAACCATGAGGTATGGCATAAGAAGATAGCGCTAATATTTAGGGATAAATAAAATATCTCAAAATAAAAGGAACAATAAGATGATAACATATATAATAGACAAAAATAAAGAAAGAAAAAAAAAAACAAGCACAGTTCTGTGTTTGTCAGTGTCTCTTCTACGGCCCTGCAAATGATTTTACATGCTTGGCTTTGCAGAGACGAGTTTAAAGAGTAAATGGCAGCTTCAACAATTGATCACCCATTCGGTGCTTTGTTATCACACCTGTGTGGGAGCTGTTACGGACAAGATCAGGAGAAAGTCCCAAGGGCGCTATGGTAATTAGGCCCTTTCATTTTGGTGTGGACTGTTAAGTGAGTGCTCCTGTTAGTAGTTAGCTAGAGGAGGACATGACCAGGTCCAGCTCTTTAGCGCCCTCCTGTGTGCTGGTAAGGCCACAGCTGCCAGACAGCTCCGGGAAGTGGCTGCCACGGGTGGATGGGACGGGGGAACTTGGAGACTGGTTCACCCCGGGCTTCTTCGGGGGTACAGGGGGCGGATGGCTCCTAGAGATGATGGGTGAGCGGATGCCGGGCGACAGGGGGCCTGGCCCTTTTCCTGTGGGAGAAGAAGAGGAAGAAGAAGCCGCCAGGGTCCGGTAGTCTGTGCCGAAGGGTGAGCTGTTGGGAGCGGGCAGTTTACCTGCCGCCTGCTGACTGGTGAAGCGTGACAGCACCTGAGGATTAAAGAGTAGGGATGATCAGAGACGCTATTATTTGTGTCTGTATTTTTATGTGGATCTGGATACAAACCAGGATTGTCTAATGAGAGGGATACGCCACAATTCGGCAGCAAGAAGGGACCAGAGGTGCAGGATTGTGGCAAACGGGTCTACAGTACTATCAGTGAAACCGTGGTAACGTGGAAGTTTGCTAGAGCAGTTGGCACACACCAAATACTCGGGTTAACCATATTGTTTGTGCTTCTTCCAATAGTAAGGAAACGCCCCTACCTGGGTGACAGTGTTCCGGGCGATCTGCTTGGCTGTGGAGTTCTCAGCTGGAGGAGGAGGAGTGGTGGTGGGTGACAGGTCGCGAGGCGAGTGAGGCTGCTGCTGCTGATGCTCTTGCTCAGCCTGCTGCTGGAACTTGTGACGGGCAGCATGGAAGCGTTGGTTCACGCTGGCCTGGTAGGACGAGGGGTAGGTGGGGCTGCAGGAGCCCAGTGAGGCCAGTCTCTTGGCCAGCACAGGTGAAGAGCAGGGTGAGGAGGAGAGAGAGGAGCAGGCCGTCCCACTGGGGGACAGAGACTGTTGTGCATTGACAGGGGAGCTCAGTATCCCTCCTCCATTCTCCAGCCCTCCATTTTCTGCACTCTTCTCATCCAGTGAGGAGTCACTCTCTTTGCGCAGCAGGTAGCCGTTGGGTCTGGGCCGCTGAGACTGTTCCATGCTAACCGCTTTTCCATCCGTTTCAGTCTGGCAGGCCGCAGAGGCCAAAGCGGCTTTAACGGGAATTTCCTTCACCTTCTTTACCTCCTCTTTGGCTTTCCATTCTTTCTCCCTCTCCTTTATCTCCTCCAGCTCTCGCTTCAGGCTTTCAATCAGCTCCTGGAGTTCTTGCCCACGCTTCTCCTCCTTACGCAGCTTCACCCTCAGCTGCTCCTGCTCCGTGTCGAATTCGGCCAGCTGCCTCTCAGCACGGGCTTCCGTCTGCAGGGCGCGAGCTCGCTCTGCCTCCACCTCCCCCCGCAGGACCTGAGCGGCACTGCGCTCCTTCTCTAGCTGATCGCACAGCTGGGCCACGCGCTGGCTCTCCTCCTGGGCACGGGCACTGGCACGCTGGCATTCTTTGGCCAGGTCGGACGACAGCTGCTGCTGCTGGGCCAGGTCCTCCTGTGCCTGACCAGATGCAGCCTGCTGCTCACGCTCCAGACGCTCTGCCCGTGCACGCTCAAACTCCAGCTGCACAAAGACAAGGAGAGAACATAAGGAGACCAGAGAAACGTGTAAAACAGAGTCTGGACATGTTGAGCAGGTCATGTCCTCTCCACTGAGCGCAAGGGGTGCAAATATCAGATGTCCACTTCGATATTTACATCACATCTATATGTGAGAGTTGTTGGTGCAGCCTGTGCACCTGTTGTTTACAGGTTGATGCTTGTCCTGCCTGAGTGGGCTACAAACATAAAATGCAGGTGTGGGAAAGAAATACACAGTACATCAGGTTATGGTGGGATGCTTTTTGCTGGACCTGGCCACCTGTGCGCTGTTAGGAACAATAAAAATACAGCATGAATGACTGTTTAAAAAGAACAACCGAAATGATAAACAGAGCGAGATGTCTGACGTTAATAAATCTGAGCTTAAAGTCTTTACGCTATATTCGGGATCAGCTTCCTAACATCCTCAATGAGAACTGATGCGCTAACTTAGTGACATATTGCTTACCATGCTTGACCACTTCCAAAATCAATGTAGCTGAACTGCCGCCTTAAGACGGATGCCATTTTGCAGGCCTGCTGAATGAGGAATACGTCAGTACTGGACTGCTGTTCTGCAGTCTTAGTGTGCATCTTAGTACTTGAATGTCTGGAGTGAATATTATGAAACCTGCCATGTTTAAAATCAGGATTAAGGGTAAAGATATGGCTCAGGACATAAACATAAACATGGTTGGTGTAGCTCAGCGGATAACACCACTACCCGCCAAGTAGCCACCACCACACGTGGGAGACTGGGGTTCGAATCCCGGTCTGGGTGATGCTGTGCTACACCAATAAGAGTCCTTGGGCAAGACTCCTAACACTACATTGGCCTACCTGTAATATGATTAACCTTGTAAGTCGCTCTGGATAAGAGCGTCAGCTAAATGCCAGAAATGTAAACTAGTTCAGGTTAGGCATATATGTAATAGCTGAGTATTACATGTAGCGTGGAGAGTTTATACGTCTTAGAGCATTACAGTATGTTGTATGTAGCTCGGTCCTCCAGTCCAGGAAGGCTTTAGCCTGGCACCGTTTGGTGACTTCCCTTCTCAAATAGACCTAATTCAACGTAGTTGCCAGGATTAGTGGACGTGTTTAAGCAAGGAAAGCACCAAACTGTGCTAGACTCCAGCCTTCCAGGATCAGAAAGAAAAACCCCTCTCTTAGAGCTATGACGTGTTTACACAGTGGTAGGTCATCCAGTGTTTTGCTAGAACTGGAAGGGGTTTTCCTGTGCTTTGTAAAGCAGTGCTTCCTAATCATGGTCCTGGACTTCCCCATATGGGTAACTACAGGACCAGGACTGGCATAATACTCAGAATAACCGGAATGCGTTGTAAGATTCCTGATGAGACACATCAATCAGGGGATTTTTGTTCATTATTGGCAATGAGCTACAACCCTACTAGTTAAGTTTCCAAACTTATATGAGATTCAGTGCACTGCAGATTCAGTCTCTATCAGCAGTGTGAAAATTCTCAGTCCACCTTTGACCAGTCATATGAGCATCGTCTCCAATGTAAAGCTTGTGGCTGCAGATTTACTAAATAAAGCTAGTGTACTGGGAGTAGAGCTAAGACACTTTAAAGACTGATTTGATGTTGGTTTAATAAGACTGACTCGCTCGCTCACTTACTCACTTACTCACTCACTCACTCACTCAACCTTCCAAACCGCTTAATCCTCCTGGGGAGTGCTTGAGCATATCCCAGCATTCAAAGGGAGAAGGCAGGATAAACCCTGGACAGGCTACTAGTCCACTGCCGGGCAGACACAGGAAGACATACCAGTCACACACACACACCTAGGGGGGCAATTTAGCATCCACAATTCACCTGACTGCATGTCTTTGGACAGTGGGAAGGTACCTGAGCTCCCAGGGGGAAACCCATGTAGGAAGGAACCGGACACCATGGCCGTGAATAGAAACCAGGCTCACTTGCTGTAACATGACAGCGTCCCCCCATTTTAAAGCAAGTAAATTGGATCCAAAAATAATAATAATAGAAGTTTTAGTGTTATATGTGGGCCAGCTGGTGAACCCGGCTTGTAGCTCGCAGTCCCTCAAGATTAGATATGTGAAGGAGCTATTAGAAGTCATGTAGAGCTCGTGTGCATTATCTGAACCCAATACGTGAAACTGGAACACAACCTCAACCTGACACATACTCAGGAAATGATGTCCGCACCTGACGTGTGCGGTCGGGTCCCATCAGAATCAGACAAACAGAGGTTGGAACTGCGATAGCTGCAATGCAGCACTAATTTGCTGCATGTATGTTGTGGCTTGTGTCTGGGGCAGGCAGGAAAAAGGCCTTACGTAATACTGCATGTTCTGTTCACTGACCTTATCACCCTTTCCTTTGACCATACAACTCACACTCACAGCAGCAGCAGCCTACAAAACAATGGGCCCTTTTCCTCTGCAGGCTTCCTATAGAACAATTCCACAGCGACAGACGTAGGACCCCCGCAGACGCGCACACCCACACAGTCCAGACGCCCCATTGAGTTACACAATGGTGCTTTTTAAGGGCTAGGCTACAATTAGCCCAAGTCTCAGACAGAAGCCTAAAGCAGTGTGTCCTGATCACAGCTGATATGCTTACTGCTGTAACAGAGTGCAGCTAGAGGCACATAGCTGGATTTACAGGGCAGAAGGGCGTCTCTCTAGAAGCCTAAGCTGTGGATCGTAACAAAAGGCAAATCTAGAACATGTACACGCAAATGGATAAGCAAATAGATACACCGAGATAACAGGGAGAAGAAACAAGCCATGGAACATAACAAATGCAAATACAGGACTATATAGTCCATAATGATACATGTGTAAATCATTGAGCAGGTTTCAGGGCAGAGTTTGGGTGAATTAGGGTGGAGCCAAGACACTTATAGCCATGACCACCACTGCACTCCGCCACTAGGAGGCAGCTTTTGGCAGGTCAAGTGGTCCCTGCTAGCTCTACAAGCCACTTCATGGTGTCGCAGGGTCAGATGTGACACCATAATCAGGATGTACGGGGACAAACGGGAGACGTTTTGGGTGGAAATGTAGACTGTAGAGTGTTAAAGTTCTATACCAGTTCAATGCTTTGCTCAGGCGGCTCTCAAAGACGGGGAGGGGGCTTTGTCAATATTGTCTGATGGACAACAGCCCAATTGTTTGCCCAGGGATGTAACCTGAGTTAGAATGGCTAAAGAAAAGTCCCACAAAACACGACAATTAAGGCTGTTGATGTGTCACAGATATGGAAAGCACATTTAATGTGGTGAACAATGATGCTGATAAACCAGATTATGCTTTAATTGGTGAATTTAGGAACAGTGGTGACAGTTAGCAGCAGGTTACCAGTGACCATATCTGATGTGTCCAATACACAGTTACAATACATCAGAAGAAAAAGTAATGTGGCTTTTGGCAACAGCCAATTGTTAGTCCAGGGATGGAACCTGGGTTGGCATGGCTGAAAAGTCCTGCAAGACACTACAATTAGGCATGATGATGTGTGTCGCATGTATGGAAAGCATGTTAGATATGGAGAACATGAAGAACATTACCTTTTTCAACAACACAGTTATACCAGATCATGCTTTAGCTGGTGAATTCAGGACTACCCTTAACAGGTAATAACAGGTTACCAGTGACCTCTGATATCTGGACTGTCCCAGTAACAGTTACCAGACCAGTTATGAATGTAATTTGATGTACGGCAATGAAGTTTACATTCAGGTGAAATGGAGCAGAGGAATTTCAATGTCTTGCCCTGCAAAGAAAGTTTCCCAAAGACGTCCATACAAAATTACCTTCGGATAATTCCAGACGGTTTAGACTCACTTTCTTTGTTCAAGAAATGCAACAGTAATTATTTACAGTAATGACTTATTCTTTGGTCATTTTCATGCATAGATGGATAGATTAAACCATGCCAGTTCTCTGCTTTCTCATTGTGGTCAGTCTTGTGAAATTACAACTCACTTGAAAGTCACTGGCTCTTATATCAGTGCTGGAAAAAAAGGTCCTCATGAAACAATGGTGGAAAAAAGTCCAGATGAAGCAATGATGGTGGAATCCATTGCAAATCCTGAGAACACTTTATTTATTTATCTATATTTTATTTATCTATATATTGCACTGCTATTCGTCTACCTCTACATGTACTCTCCAACATGTAGACGCTTTTCTGCCTCCTGCATTTGCTATTTGCACCTCAGTTTTGGTATTCACATTCTGACATACAGATACAGAATACTCTTACACACTTTGCACGTCTTACTGTTTATGCACATATTGTTTATCTATTTCTCTTTGTGCTGTATATATATAAATATATATATAAAATATATATTTTCCTTTTCTCTTTTTAGTCACTGTACTGGAGAAGCTGTGTTTTGTTCATCCCTGTATTGGAATAGAATTGAATCCAAAAACTAGGCTGCAGCCGAGAATGGTGGTTCCTTGGTAGGACTGTCCTTTTAAGTCTCCTCAGTTGTACTGCATAACACAGAGCAAGGCCGCTATGCCTCTTTCAAGGCCACATAGGTTACATCACCGGTAATACGCTGCCTGCACTGATGAAAGAAATACTGTTGCTGTGTAAGATTGTAAACTAGCAACAAAATTACTGATGTGAATGACATAATGTGTTGAGCACATTTAAAATCTGAATGTAGTTAAGGTAAAAACTGTTCGACTCACTCAGGTGAGTGCAGATGCATTTTACACTGTACATTCAGTTCCTATTACATCATATCACGATGCATTTTACACAGCAAACACTAGGGCTGCCCTCTTGAAGTCGATGAGTCGTCAGTCGACTGAGAACCTTCAAGTTGACTGACAACAGTGACCTTTTTTTCTTTTTCCGTTAAACAGACTAAAGCTTACAAAAATGCACAAGAACTTTAAGAATGTAAAAGACATTGTAATAATTATTAAAGGGAATAATAAATATATATTAAAGTTCTAGCCGAGCTGTGACGCAGGCTTGCTAAAAAATTAAATCTACGTGACACTGTGCGCTGGCAGTTTACTGCTAAAGGAAGCTAAAGCTGTGAAGCTGAGAAACACGGGTGGAGCGCTGTCTCAGAGAAAGTCTGGAAAAGCTTTTGAAGAAGAGAATCTGAAATTAAACCTAATTCTGCTCTTCATTCAGTCAAACGAGTGAGCTGACTTTCGTTAAGACATCGGCTGTTTGCGGTGAAGGAAAAGCGGAGCGGAGATGTTTGTTTTATTATAATTCCATCATTTTAGAACCCAAATTACAGATATTTTTTATTTATTTGTCTAGAGCTAAGATTATCTTTATTTAAAGATGAGTACAGTCACTTAATACGCCTGCCGATAAACGAGAAATAATAATTTCAGTGCGGGTAATATAATAAACGGTTTCAGGTTTACCATTTTCCTTTTCGTCTATAATTTAAATATGGACTAATCAGGTTTTATTTAGCAGTTCATTATTTATAAGAGATGAAAGACGAAGGGTCCTCCTACTGAAGAAGCTGTTAGAAGTGAAATTAAAAACACTATAAGCTATAAGCGCTAATGTTTAGCATAAATACGAGCTGCTGCCCAGTTCAGATCGCTCATCATAAGCCCCGTCTCTTTTCGTTCAGAAATATGTTCCTGTGATTCTGCTGGCTTTCTAAATGAGGAGGACATCAGATCTGAACTGTATGCAAATTGATTTACTGATTACTAGATAATGTACATGGAGAAAAAAACGTGAACGAATAGTCGAATCGTCGACCAGGACGGGCGAATCCGACAAAATTCTGAGTCGGGTACAGCCCTAGCAAACACTCAACTAAACTAATTTCACCATGCCCAAGCTTATGGAATATGGTACAAATGGAATGGTTTCATTTGTAGGGATTACACTTTTGGAGACCTTGAAAGATACTCCAGGAGTGTCCTTAAATCCTGTCGCAATGCTTTTATAGCTGTACTTGAAGAACCGCAAACCAGGTACCAATACAGCAACCAACATTTCCACATTTTACTCGTAGGCTAAACTTTCCAGGCTGGACACACGACAGGAACGGAGAGGAACAGGAATGTTTTGAATATGCGGCACTCAGATCCAATGATCCTGTTTACACTATCTCACAGGATGACTGGTTTACGGCACACTGTGTACAGGTGTGTATGTGTGTGTATGTGTGTTTGTGTATGTTTTTATGGTGTTGCTTGGTTACCTGCTGCAGTAGTCTCTCTCGCTCCTTCTCCAGCATGTATGTGACATCATCACCCTCCGCCGTATCTTGGGCATGGCGCCGTTTCTCCTCCTCCAAATCAGCAATGACCTTAAGACATACACACACACATTTATCAGCCACATCAGTCGTTAGTACAGAGATAGATACATGCTACATGCTTCCTTCTGGTTATTGATCTAAAGTCTGTGACCCATTTAGGTGTTTTTATATTTCTGCATAATTATGGCCCAAAGCATAATTAGATTTCCACACAAACAGATAAAAGAGAGCCCAAATGAACTAATCAGACAATGTATTCTGTATATCTTTTATTGTTTGAGGAAAATTGTGATTTATGAGTGGCAAACGTACGTGAACCTCTCGAATAAGCAGAAACT
>JAMWET010003901.1:7500-10000 GCA_024036415.1 Prochilodus magdalenae | reverse complement strand
TCGTGGTCACAGATGCGCCAGCAAGACGTGCACCAACAATGTGTCCTCTTTTGAACTCTGGTATGTCACCCATAATGTTGTGTGCATTGCAGTATTTTGAGCAGAACTGTGCTCTTACCTGCTAACTGAACCTTCACACTCTGCTCTTACTGGTGCAATGTGCAGTTAATGAAGATTGGCCACCAGGCCGGTCCAATTTAGCCATGAGACCTCCCACACTAAAATGACAGGTGTTTCAGTTTCATTGTCCAACCCCTGTAGTTGCGTAATTACCTTTAGCGCAGTATAGCAGAATGACAGTAAGAGTGAAGAAACTTGTTCAGTTCTGGTTTGAGCAGTAAATGTCAGTCAGCCAGTCAGTCATTGTGTGTGTGTGTGTATATAGCCTGGGGCCTAAAGAGTGTGTCACTGGGTTATAGGATTATCAAAAGGGAAAAGAAGCAGATTACGGCAACTAATGCAAACATTTCTATTTACTTGCATTCATAAAGAGGCTGGTTGCAACTGAATGACCTCATGTGTGGGGCTGGCGTGTGGGGTTTTGTCCCGAGGTCGTGTTTGTCGTCTCACTTTCTGCTGCTTTTTTACGACTGTGTGAAAGAGCGGCGTTTGACTTCATTCTGCCCTGGAACCATTTCAAGTTGAAACCGGCACTGCTGCGTCAGTGATGTCACTGCCTGCTGCAGGCAAAGAACTGCCACTGCTGACGGTTCAGCGTCTCTCTGTACATATGGCCTCTCAGAGTGAGCGTGCTGACCTTAGGCACATTCAAAGGGGTCTGTAACATGAAGTCTTGCAGTTTTAAGACTGAAAACGTTAAGCATTGAATTTAATTAATACAACAAACTATATCCATAAATACAGTCATGTATGCAGAGGTTTGGGCATCCCTGGTCCAATGATGATTTAACTATGGCATGTATCTGAAAATCAGAGTGCACAGTTTCTTTATTTGTTGAATTTAGTTAATAAACACCATCAAATATTAAATCTGCCTTTCGTACCTTTGCATAGGCTATACTTATGTTTCCCAGTTCGCTGAGCAGCGGGCACATGAGCTGTAATTCTGCAAAAACTATGTATAGAAGTGTTTTCAGTAGAGAACGTGTTAAAGGTAAATTATTTAGGATTATTAACAGAATGTGCAGAAGTAAGCTGGTCCATCCTGCCTAGTGAAGCTACTTTGTACCCCAAGATGCCATAGTGAGTCACTGTAGAGTCAAATCTTCTATTAATCCTGGCGGTGTGTTGTAACTTATAATGAATCACATGTAGGGTCCTGTTCCCGGTTGGATCATTTATGGATGTATGGTGTATCAACAGTGAGTGACATAGTGAGTGACTGTGACAAAGTGAGTGACACTAATCTAGTCACAGCCACCCGTTTTCAGCAGGAGCGCCACCCGTTCTCGGCCAGTGGTATAAATAGAAGACTGGTAGGCACTGAAGAGGAAGGACTGTGCGTTTCCTTCCTTCTAGCAAAAACAGGTAAGCATCATTTCCCACATTGCCTAAAAACAAAACATGTCATCTAAGCATGTCAGGCCAGGGGCGCCAAAATATTTGCATACGACTGTATAAAACATCAACACAATTCTTTTCTCTTTACTTAGTTTTAACAAACCTTGTCTTGGTGTAGCCTAATGTGCTGTATTCATGACCAAATATGAAAGCTGCTCAGCGAACTGGGAAACATAAGTACTAGCCTATGCAAGGATACGAAAGGCAGATTTATATTTGATGGTGTTTATTATGGCACTAAATTCAACAATAAGAAACTGTGCACTCTGATTTTCAGCGATACATGTATAGATTGCCATAGTTAAATCATCACTTGGACCAGGGATGCCCAAACCTCTGCATACATGACTGTATTTATGGATATAGTTTGTTGTATTAATTAAATTTGAATGCTTTTAACGTTTTCAGTCTTAAAAACTGCAACTTCATGTTTACAGACCCCTTTGAATGTGCCTAAGGTCAGCACGCTCACTCTGAGAGGCCATATGTACAGAGAGACGCTGAACCGTCAGCAGTGGCAGTTCTTTGCCTGCAGCAGGCAGTGACATCACTGACGCAGCAGTGCCGGTTTCAACTTGAAATGGTTCCAGGGCAGAATGAAGTCAAACGCCGCTCTTTCACACAGTCGTAAAAAAGCAGCAGAAAGTGAGACGACAAACACGACCTCGGACAAAACCCCACACGCCAGCCCCACACATGAGGTCATTCAGTTGCAACCAGCCTCTTTATAAGTGCAAGTAATCATAGAAATGTTTGCATTAGTTGCCATAATCTGCTTCTTTTCCCTTTTGATAATCCTATAACCCAGTGACACACTCTTTAGGCCCCAGGCTATATACACACACACACACAATGACTGACTGGCTGACTGACATTTACTGCTCAAACCAGAACTGAGCAAGTTTCTTCACTCTTACTGTCATTCTGCTATACTGCGCTAAAGGTAATTACGCAACTACAGGGGTTGGACAATGAAACT
>JAMWET010003901.1:0-2500 GCA_024036415.1 Prochilodus magdalenae | reverse complement strand
TTAATGAACATTAACATTAGCCTATGTGAGAGAGGCCTATAATTGCTTAGCAGTCACCCCAGGGTCCTTTGCGACCTTGTAGACTATTACGTGTATCTTTGTTGGTTGACCACTCCTTGGGTGTGTAACAGTGGTCATGAATTTCCTTTACATGTACACGATCTGTCTGACTGAGGACTGGTAGAGTTCAGATTCTTTTGGGGGTGGGGGTGGTGGGGCACTGGGAGTGGGATTGTAACGCTTGTTCTTCTGAGGTCCTCAGAAATCTCCTTCATGCGCCAGCTCTTTAAATACAATAGAGCAGCCACTTACACCTGATTGATATCCAATTGACTAAATGCACCTGACCTTAATTTCTAAGTTTCTGCTTATTCGAGAGATTCACATACGTTTGCCACTCATAAATCATAATTTTCCTCAAACAATAAAAGATATACAGAATACATTGTCTGATTAGTTCAGTTTGGGCTCTCTTTTATCTTATTGTGTGGAAATCTAATTATGTTTTGGGCCATAATTATGCAGAAATATAAAAACACCTAAATGGGTCACAGACTTTAGATCAATAACCAGAAGGAAGCATGTAGCATGTATCTATCTCTGTACTAACGACTGATGTGGCTGATAAATGTGTGTGTGTATGTCTTAAGGTCATTGCTGATTTGGAGGAGGAGAAACGGCGCCATGCCCAAGATACGGCGGAGGGTGATGATGTCACATACATGCTGGAGAAGGAGCGAGAGAGACTACTGCAGCAGGTAACCAAGCAACACCATAAAAACATACACAAACACACATACACACACATACACACCTGTACACAGTGTGCCGTAAACCAGTCATCCTGTGAGATAGTGTAAACAGGATCATTGGATCTGAGTGCCGCATATTCAAAACATTCCTGTTCCTCTCCGTTCCTGTCGTGTGTCCAGCCTGGAAAGTTTAGCCTACGAGTAAAATGTGGAAATGTTGGTTGCTGTATTGGTACCTGGTTTGCGGTTCTTCAAGTACAGCTATAAAAGCATTGCGACAGGATTTGAGGACACTCCTGGAAGTATCCTTTCAAGGTGCTCCAAAAGTGTAATCCCTACAAATGAAACCATTCCATTTGTACCATATTCCATAAGCTTGGGCATGGTGAAATTAGTTTAGTTGAGTGTTTGCTAGGGCTGTACCCGACTCAGAATTTTGTCGTGATTCGCCTGTCCTGGTCGACGATTCGACTATTCGTTCACGTTTTTTTCTCCATGTACATTATCTAGTAATCAGTAAATCAATTTGCACATTACAAGTTCAGATCTGATGTCCTCCTCATTTAGAAAGCCAGCAGAATCACAGGAACATATTTCTGAAACGAAAAGAGGGACGGGGCTTATGATGATGCGATCTGAACTTGGGCAGCAGCTCTCTATATATAAGCTACAACATTAGCGCTTATAGTCTTATAGTGTTTTTTAATTTCCACTTCTAACAGCTTCTTCAGTAGGGGGGGGGGGGGGGGAGGACCCTTCGTCCTTTCATCTCCTTATAAATAATGAACTGCTAAATAAAAACCTGATTAGTCCATATTTAAATTATAGACGGAAAAGGAAAATGGTAAACCCTGAAACCGTTTCATTATATTAACCCGCACTGAAATTATTATTTCTCGTTTATCGGCAGAGCGTTTATTAAGTGACTGTAATCCAAAAAAATCTTTAAATAAAGATATATCCTTAGCTCTCAGACAAATAAATAAAAAATATCTGTAATTTGGGTTCTAAAATGATTGGAATCTATAATAAAAACAAACATCTCCGCTTCCGCTTTTCTTCACCACAAACAGCCTGATGTCTTAACAACAGTCAGCTTCACTCGTTTGGACTGAATGAAGAGCAGACATTATTAGTTTAATTTGTTTCAGATTGTCTTCTTGCAAAAGCTTTTTCCAGACTTTCCTCTGAGACAGCGCTCCACCCGTGTTTCTCCAGCTTCACAGCTTTAGCTTCCTTTAGCAGTAAACTGCCAGCGCACAGTGTCACGTAGATTTTAATTTTTTAGCAAGCCTGCGTCACAGCTCGGCCTAGAACTTTAATATATTTTTATTATTCCCTTTAATAATTATTACAAATGTCTTTTACATTCTCTTAAAGTTCTTGTGCATTTGTGTAAGCTTTAAGTCCCTGTTTAACGGAAAAAAAAAAAAGGTTGGGGGTCACTGTTCGTCAAGTCAACTTGAAGGTTCTCAGTCGGACTGACGACTCCATCGGAATTTCAAGGAGGGCAAGCCCCAGTGTTTTGCTGTGTAAAATGGCATCGTGCTATGATGTATAGGCACTGAATGTACAGTTGTAAAAATGCATCCTTGCACTCACCTGAGTGAGCGCGAACAGTTTGTACCTTAATTACATTCAGATTTTCAATGTGCTAAACACATTTGTCATTCACCTCACGTAATTTGGTTGTAGTATACAATCTTACACTCGCAACAGTATCTTTTTCATCAGTGCAGGCAGCGTAA
>JAMWET010003900.1:0-49461 GCA_024036415.1 Prochilodus magdalenae | reverse complement strand
TGGAATAGATCATGATGTAATCTGTAAAAAATGAATAAGGTGTATTCTTAACTGTACTGTTTTTGGAAATCAGGTGCTTGAGCACTGTATTTCTTGGGATGTACAAAAATGTACTGACTGATTTTATTAAACCACTCCTTACTCATTAATAAAAGTTAATTAGGTATCAATGTGTGCAAAAAACTTGTAACGGACTGATTCTGTAACTGCTGTAAGAATATGCCATGAAATGCTTCGTCTGCATATAGTGGACACCTAGTTATATTATAGTTATAATGCATTGTGTGTCCCTAGTCCAAACTCCTGTAGACATCCAAAACACATGTGGTAGAGGTGATGAACTAACATAAAACAAATATATTTAATTACAGAAGCAGCACAGTTTGAATGTTTACATTGTGGTTCTGAAGATGCTTGAAGATCTGTTTGAAGCAGGTATGTTACATTTAGTGTGTTTCTGCATGTACCTGTGTATCTGAACAATACTGCACCTGAGTTGTTTGGATTCCCCAAGTCGTAGGACGTTGGATTTACTTTTTTGCTCACAGGAGATTCCTCGTCAATCATCAAGCGGTTCTGTGGTAACTGTCTTCATAAGAATTGGGGCACTGCAGTTTGATCCAGTATCTAGTAATTCCTGACTGTGCACGGATATTTGATTTCATCTCCATCCTTCCGTCTCCAGTACTCCTGATCTGTACACTGAAGCGTACTTTCAGCCTGTTTTTACAGCTATGTCTTTAGTGAGTATGGATGAGGTCTATGAGGCACCCTCAAGATCAAAGTGACGCTCTCTTGTGTAGTGGCAGTGTTGGATTTATAGCACAGATTAAGGAAGTCTACAAATTATGGGGAAACATTTACTGAAAGTGAAAGTCGGCCTGTGATTCCTGTAAAGCCAGCAAAATAACACTACCCATAATCTCTGTCCTAGTTATGTCTGGGAGTTTTCTAGCCTTTTGCAATGTCAATTCCACTGAAATTGGGTTTTCCTCTCTGCACTTGGGTCTGCTGCCTGAATGCCTGCTGACACGTAAAGTATCTCAGCAGCTACAGATAGGATATAATCTTCATATACAGTAAAGCAGCACTGTGCATTGTTTTTCTACTTTGTCAGTCTGTATTGATGGTGTAGTTTAAAGGTGTAGCAAAAAATCTAATTAAAATCATTCATCACTTGCACAACAACCACCGCAGGGCACAACAACAACCGCAGGGCACAACAACCACCGCAGGGCACAACAACCACCGCAGGACCCAACAACCACCGCAGGACCCAACAACCACCGCAGGGCACAACAACCACCGCAGGACCCAAAAACAACCGCAGGGCCCAAAAACAACCGCAGGACCCAACAACCACCGCAGGACCCAACAACCACCGCAGGGCCCAACAACCACCGCAGGGCACAACAACCATCAGGGGACCCAAAAACATGACAGGACACAGGTTTTTAAATACCATCGATTTTACACACAACCACATCATAATCCATCATTAACCAAACCCAGTCTTACATCATCCTAAATATCATGTGTCTTATTAGAACACTGGTACAAAGAGGGGAGTGGCAGGTGGAGGAGTGCCAGATGAAGAGAGTAAGGTGAGCTCTTGAATGAGTTAGTGATGAATATATTGTTTGTGTCGTGTATCAGCGTTTTACACATACAGAAGAGCTCAGGGTGAACATAATCTGCTCTCACTGCTCAGTCCCTGTTACTGTGTAGCTGTACACTAGTTCAGTCCAGCACTGATACCCTACAGTATGATTATTAGAGTTACTGGTTATGGTGTTTTCTGAACAGCCAGATTGGTGTTAATACATTCATATCATGTAGGAACATCAAGTGTTGGAGACAAGCGCTTGCTTGTAGTGGGTGTAGTCTCTTGACCTTGGGGCAGCAGAAGCAGAACTATTTGTATGTGTATATTGTAATTCCGCAGATGTTGTTCCACTGCGCTATACCTACAGTACTTTACTGCCGTAGCTTACAGTGTGTTCAGCTTATAGCTTGATTATAACTCAACACTGTCCAAACTCAGACCTACACCCTCGTCCTGTAGTGGCTCACATACCAAATTCTTAATGGTGCTTGCTTTAGAAACATATATGGAGAATCTACTGAAAATATGCCCTTTGGGAACAACTGAAAAATGGAACTACCTTATGCTGTATCAACCCCATCTCTCCCAACACTCCTCCGTCCACTACAAACACAGATGTTAGACACAGCTAAATACTCTGAGAGTTTTATCTAGCTACAAAGTTCTTGCATGCTTGTATGCAGAACTAGGAAAAATTCTAGATGTAGCCCCCAGCTTATTCACCACCTTGGATTTCGGCAATAAACCACCCACAGACACTGCGATAGAGATGAAAGTAATCATTGCCAAAACTGAAAATCTAGCTTAACACCAACCGTTTTGCAATTTTCTGTTCCACCTGTAAATGGAGCAGTGATAAATCCCCCGCACCCGTACGGACTCGAGAATGTCAACTGTTGTCACCATTTAACATTCCATTATACCCCCAAATTGGGGATTAAAGGCCCAACATGTCCCCTCTAAACCAAGGAGGAACCCACAACTGCTCTTTCCACTACCTGTCAGCAACTCCTGCCAATCTTCTCTCCCTGCATGAACTTTAAATCACAAGAAAACTGAACCCATGAATGAGCCGTAGACGTTGTTGTTGAAACTTGCACTGAGCAGGCAGTCCCGGTTCCCAAACAAAAGCTGAAGTTTGCTTTGTCCCCGAAGTTCTCTTCCCAAAGTGTGAGCAGAGAGACCATAAAGCTCACATAGATGAAGGAATCAAAACTGATTTACTCAACACTGCAGCAGCATTCGCTAATGACATAAACTAGCGAGAAAAGTTAGATCGGATGTTAATAAATGTACACAGTCAGTGAACATAGCTTAAATACCCTACAGCTGCCTTTGCATCCTCATAATTTTTTATGAATTTAAAAAAGGAACTGAAATTTCACTAAATACGTGGTTTATTATGGAAGATTCACTAGGCCAGGTTTGCAGATATCTCCTCTGAGGTTTTTGCATCTCTCTTGTGGTGTTTGTGTGTTGTTATTTAAGCTGCAGGGTTTTTAGTTGAACACATTCCAACTAAACCATCAAAACAGATTCTGATAACATTATATATACCAACTGTTTCGATGGCATTTCAAAAATGTCTATGTATCAGGTTGCAGATATATCTACTGAAATTAGCATGCTAACCAGTCTAGCGCCACCGCCATCCTGTCTCATCAACATGGCTTTGTACCCCAGAAGGGCAATAAGCAGGTCACTGTAGCATCATCAGGCCAATTAGATACCAACACATCTAACATAACTATAGAGTACAGTGGAAATACTATCTTGTAGGGGCAAATTCTAACTAGTGGACGTGGCTCAGTCAATCAGATCCATTATAGGGATGGGGTGAAGTTACCGCAAGTTGCACTTGTCTGGATTTCTCCCGAACTTTAGGAACAGCCATTGTGGTAGGATATCTGGATCTTCATTTCTCTTGTTTCTAGCGAGCAGACTGTGCTGTTGAAGAGAGTTTCTGTTCATATTATGAGACCCAACAGTGGGATCTAGGGTATCTCCGTTTACGTTTATCCAACGTACTAAGAATTGAGTTGTGGTTTCCTTTAAAAAATAACTTAAATGTGACAACATAGAAGAACGCCCTCACATTGCTGTCCGGGTTGGTGTGCCTCTGTTGAGCTCTTTTCCTATGCAACAAAGCATTCCTAGATAGCTCTACTTGGGCTTGTGGTGCTCTTAATCCATTAAGATCCTCAGTGGGTTCTTACGGGACTGGTCGTCACTTTAAGCGTGTGCCGCAATTTCGGTCCTGGGAGAACTGGCGGGTTCTATAAGGTATTACGTTAGTTGAGATTGCTATGATGTTTACTATGTCACACTAAAATATTCCAGAATTCAAGAGTTACCAGAAGCTAACAGCTGGTTTCTCGTATGTTTTCCCACCACTGGTTATAGCATAGTTGGATGAGGTGGATCACAGCCGTACAGAATATTATGGAGGAGCGTATTTCCTGCCTAAAATTAAAAAAAATAAATAAAAGGACTAAATTGTATTAGATAATGAACATGGGTAAATAAAAATAACTAGAATGTGTATATATTGCTTGCTTTGATTTTATTTATTACGCTTATTTCCTTCTCCTTGCATTTATATAGTCCCCCTCATTTTATTTATTTCTTGTAATGTTTATAATGTTTTATTAATGTCTCCCTTGCATCTTACCATATATATTTTCTGCATATTTTTCTTTAAACACTGGTCATTTTTAAAATCTATTTTATTTTAATACATATATTTTTGACATAAAATATCATTTAATTATCACATTTAATTATTTAAAAAAAAAAATTAATTAATTTTAATTAATTTATTCTGTTTTTTCTTCTTTTCGTATGATAATGAGGATGGCGCTGTTTTTCATGTTCAGTCTTAGCATCAAGTGCAGAACGACAGGAGCTTGATTCAGCAGCAGAGCTACTGTAGCTTTTGGCTATGCATTCGGGTAAAAGACTCCGAGAGGGACAAATACCGGGGAGCAGGTCGGTGTCGGATCTGCTCAGAGAGGCAGCTTCCCAGGGGTTGCATGATCTGAATTAGCAGGGAAAGACCGATGAACTACCTCCTCCAAACTTGTGAAACACTATGGGGTCGATCTCTGTATCAGAAGATGTAGCATAATGGAACAAAAACTGTCAGCCACAGCCTCCACCCGAAAGAGTAAATAATCTGCACCTGCATTTTCAGCAGGGTCAGCTAAGAGTCTCAGGTCTCCTGCTACCTGTTGCCTGTAAGCAGACATTAGTGCACCATGTTGTTCATAGTTACTGCTTATGGAGCAAGACAATCGATCTACGGAATCTGCTGTCGATCAACCAATAGGAATGTTAAGACACACTGACGTCATGGATTGACAGCCTCTTTATTACCATAAGGGTAAGGAAAAACAAAAATAAATAAATAAATAAATGTGTTAATAAATAATTAGATAAATACATTAATTTAGTTTAATAAAAATGTTCATCAAGTAACGCAAATAACAAAATAAATACACATTACTTATTTCTATGCTTATTTATTTATTTATTTGTTTTTAGATTTACCATCATTATTTCTTTACTGTTTAATTTTAAAGTATTAGTGTTTTATTATTATTTTTTTATTTGGCAGATTCGGTCCTCCATAGAGAATCGCTCCCGGGGGGGTGTTTGTGTTGGGCCCAGTACTCCAAGCACTGGCTGGGATGCTAACCCCACTCGCAATAGCAGCTGGTGTAGTAACCCTGTAGAGAGGGAAACAATGAACGAACAAACTTTCCACTCTGTCTGTGTCTTTATGTCGAATGAGCAACGACACAGCAAAAGCGCCCCTCCCAGGCTGAAACAGGCATGAGAAATCGATAATCGTTTTACTCCAGTATATAAGACAGTACTAACAGAAAACAGATTTCTCAATGCACAAAACGATGTTTTGACAGACTGATAGCTTTTTAAAACCCCAAATCTTACTTTTTTTTAGAGAAACACTACTCAAACTAGCTATACAGTAGAGGGTATATGAAAAAAATCGAAGTAGTAATGAACACGTGAATATAAAAAGATGTCTAAATTGAACCCTTTACACTGGCAGATGCTAGCTTCAGTGGGGAGTGCTTTAGGTCAACTTCATCATCATCTGACACCGTTTATCCTTTCCTTGAGTTTTCACCAGCTAGTTCCCCTAACCTCCACTGACCATGACTGCCCCAGAGGAAGCACCGTCTGCTAACCTTATGGGGCACCTTTAGGATTGTCCACTGGATAAGCACATACGTAACCCAGGATTGTACATGGAGGAAAAGAAATTTGATTTCGAGGGTACGTTTTGTGATTTGTGCACATGATCTTTGTTACTTCATTCCCATAAATAGCAGTTTGTTCCCTGGTGTTTTAAATGTGTGCACAAACAAAATTAGTGTAGTAGAGACACAAGACGGCAACAGGTTAGCGACTCGCTCAGTGGGGTGTATTTCTAGATTTTTTTTTTAAATCTACAAACAGTCACAGTGATTTGCTTGCAGTGTGTCTTCTGAATTCCCTCTAGTGTCTCCCTCACTGCTACCCTGTATAGTGTTCTACATAGGACCGTCTATGTAGTGGTCAGTGAAGGAGTAAATGCGCGGACCAGTTTAGACATAGCACTAGATGCTGCGTGTGATCCGATGTCTGTGTACATGGTGTGAGTTCAGAGTGTAACGCATTGGATTCTACTCCTTACTGTCCTACAGGAAAAACCAGAAAAACAGGCGCATTCAGTGAATATCAACAGCAGGCGAACTTTATTTCCAGTTGAATACTGTTCTGCTTGTTCATGCTGTGTTCATCAGTGCTATGACAACAATAAAGACAGAGCCATGTGTTGTACGAGAGTACTGCCTGGGTTTCACTCAGATCACCATTTCAATTCCAGACTGCTCAGGATGCTGCAGTACAGAGTAGGTAGTTACAGAGCGTATACAGTCTCTACAAAACTACTGTCTCAATTTAGCTGCTAATCGGCTCTGAGAGAATAAACTAACATGTCGTCATTTATCTGCTAGATATGAAAGCTGGGTTAAAATGAGAAACATATAAAAGTGAATTTCTGCTGATGTGTATCGTGTTGAGTAGATTACAGTCCAGTTACACTTTTCTCACAGATTCCAACTTCAGGGAAATCACAGGGAACATCTGCCCAGGTTGGTGCAGTTTTGGGTGGAGCATCACAGAAGCCAGTTACAACACAGTCCTCATCTCCTCCATGGTTATTGGGTTCTCCCCCCCACCAGAACCTGAAACACAGAATTAGAGTGTCTTCACTAGTACACCTCCTAGAGCTTCTTAGAGGGAGTGTATACAGCATCATGAGTTCAGTTCAGTGGTCTCTTACTGATTGGTCAGCCCTGATCCGTCCACCCATTTCCAGACTCCCTCTGTGTCAGTGTCCGTCAGACCAATCCAAGCTTCAGTGCTAACAAATGCGTTACTGATGAACTCCTGACATGGTACAGTATAGCACAGTATGAACATGCTACACCTGAAGAAGAGCGGTGTGTCTCTCTCTCTCTCTCTCTCTCTCTCTCACTCACTCCTCACAGGTCTCTCTCTCTCACAGGTCTCTCTCTCTCACAGGTCTCTCTCTCTCTCTCTCTCTCTCTCTCACAGGTCTCTCTCTCTCTCTCTCACTCACTCCTCACAGCTCTCTCTCTCTCTCTCTCTCTCACTCACTCCTCACAGCTCTCTCTCTCTCTCTCTCTCTCTCTCTCACTCACTCCTCACAGCTCTCTCTCTCTCTCTCTCACTCACTCCTCACAGCTCTCTTTCTCTCTCTCTCTCTCACTCACTCACTCACTCTCTCTCTCACTCACTCCTCACATGTCTCAATCACTTTCTCTTTCTCTCTCTCACTCACTCACTCTCTCTCTCACTCACTCCTCACAGGTCTCTCTCTCTCTCTCTCTCTCTCTCTCTCGCGCGCTCACTCACTCACTCACTCACTCTCTCTCTCACACTCACTCCTCACATGTCTCAATCACTCTCTTTCTCTCTCTTTCTCTCTCTCTCTCTCTCTCTCTCTCTCTCTCTCTCTCTCACCTGTTCATCTCTGCTGTTCATTACTCACCTAAATCTGACACCTTCCTCTGAAGAGCTTCCTTCTCCTTCTGTAACTGGTCTCTCTCTTTAGTCAGGCTGGTGTAACTGGTCTAGTATAATTGGGTCCTCTCTCTTTAGTCAGGCTGGTGTAACTGGTCTGTAACTGGTCTTTCTCTTTAGTCAGGCTGGTGTAACTGGTCTGTAACTGGTCTCTCTCTTTAGCCAGGTTGGTGTAACTGGCCTGTAACTGGTCTCTCTCTTTAGTCAGGCTGATGTAACTGGTCAGTAACTGGTCTCTTTCCCTAATCAGGCTGATGTAACTGACCTCTAAATGGTCTTTCGCTGTATTCAGGTTGGTGTAACTGATCTGTAACTGGTCTCTCTCTTTAGCCAGGTTGGTGTTACTGATCTGTAACTGGTCTCTCTCTTTAGCCAGGTTGGTGTAACTGGTCTGTAACTGGTCTCTCTCTTTAGTCAGGCTGGTGTAACTGGTCTGTATCTGGTCTCTCTCCATAGTCAGACTGGTGTAACTGGTCTGTAACTGGTCTCTCTCTTTAGCCAGGTTGGTGTAACTGGTCTGTAACTGGTCTCTCTCTTTAGTCAGGCTGGTGTAACTGGTCTGTAACTGGTCTCTCTCTCTAGTTATGCTGTCGTTTCTGGTCTGGAACTGGTCTCTCTCCATAGTCAGACTGGTGTAACTGGTCTGTAACTGGTCTCTCTCCATAGTCATGTTGTTGAATTTGATCCACTTCACTGTGATGACAGCCAGCAGGAGGACACACAGCAGTCCCAGACACACTGCAGCCACTCTGTAGCATCTGCTTCCTGCAGTGGTGTTAGTGAGACGTATGAAACATTTACCAAGTCAGTGTATTCACGTAACCCAAAAGCATGACATTCCCAGTCTGATATTGCTTTACAGGAGCCACATGTACGTACAGCATTCATGGTATGTTCATAAGCAGGCAATGGCATGTATGAGGGGTGTCTATAGATGAACTGTCGCACCTCAGCGAAGTTCCAACCATGGTCACTGTTATCACAACTCAACAACAGGAGGTGAGTCACCAGCTCTCCAGCACAGTGGACTCGATGTGCAGAGGAAAACTGGCGTGCTGAACGGAGCAAAACAAAAACGATTTCCTCAAACAAACTGAACGCCCGACTCCAACATAGCTCTTTTTTTTCTTGGTGCTTCAGCGGCACGAGTGCACTCTGAAGAGAGGGAGAAGTAACCTGCCTCCCGACTCTAAATATTCTACCGGCTACGAGACACATGTGCACATGGCAGCTGTCCTCCAGTACAAAACATATTTAAGTGTGTAATACAATCACTGAGAGCTTTACTAGGAATATCCCACTGAGCTTATATACTAAATCATCCTGGTACGGATTCTTGGAAACATTGGA
The DNA here is from genome assembly GCA_024036415.1 of Prochilodus magdalenae. NCBI lineage: Eukaryota > Metazoa > Chordata > Actinopteri > Characiformes > Prochilodontidae > Prochilodus > Prochilodus magdalenae. The sequence continues at coordinate 40,388 of JAMWET010003900.1, read as the reverse complement.
ACATTGGAAACTTCTATTGGACACATTCCTGCTAAATGTTTCCATGTGCACTTTCATACGGCCGGATTTCTTGACATATGTACAAAAATGTACTGACTGGATTTTCAACTTTTTAAACGCTCGTTACTCATTAATAAATGTAATTAATCAATGTGTGCATAACTGTAACAGACTGATTCTGTACTGCTGTAGAATATGCCATGAATGCTTCGTCTGCATATAGTTACATAGTTATATTATAGTTATAATGCATTATGTGTCCTAGTCCAAACTCCTGTAGACATCCAAACACATGTGGTATAGTGATGAACTAACATAAACAAATATAATTATTACAGAAGCAGCACAGTTTGAAGTTTACATGTGGTTCTGAAGATCTGTTTGAAGCAGGTATGTACATTTAGTGTGTTTCTGCATGTACCTGTGTATCTGAACAATACTGCACCTGAGTTGTTGGATTCCAGGTTGTGGGTTGTTGGATTTCCTTTGCTCACAGGATTCCTCGTCATCACCAGTTCTGTACAATTGTCTTCATGAGAATTGGCACTGCACTTTGATCCAGATCTAGTATTTCCTGACTGTGCACTGATATCTTCTTTCATCTCCATCCTGCCGTCTCCAGTACTCCTGATCTTACACTGAAGCGTACTTAAGCTCTCTTACAGCTATGTCTGTAGTGAGTCTGGATGAGGTCTATGAGGAACCCTCAAGCTCAAAGTGACTTTCTTTCTGTGGCAGTGTTGGATTTATAGCACAGATTAAGAAAGTCAAACGGGAACATTTACTGAACTTAAAAGTTGGCCTGTGATTCCTGCTGGCAGCAAAATAACACCTCCTAATATCCGTCTGTTATGTCTGGAGTTTTCCAGACTTTTTTCCAAATCCACTGAAATGGAATTTCCTCTCTGCACTTGGGTCTGCTGTCTGAATGTCTGTTAACCCACAAAGTATCTAAGCAGCTACAAATAGGATATAATGTTCATATACAGTACAGTGTACCCTACAGCGGCCTTTGCTGTCTCATAATTTGATTGAGTTTAAGAAAAGACTGAAAATCTAAAATACTGGTCTATGAAGATTCACTTGACTTGAGTTTTTCCGTTTGCCCCATTCTACTGCTACCCAAATTAGTAAATAGGAGGGTTGTCCAAATCAAGGTCATATGATCCAGTAGATTTCCCCATTGCCCAAATGTAGTCATTTATCCTAGACCTGCCTGATACACTCCAAACTGTGTAATGTGTGCTGGGGCTACAAGCCTAACACACGTCACATTGTGAAAACGACGGCCTGACTGATGCGTTGGTTGGCTGAAATGTTGGCTGATTTTGAGGGGCTATCAAAAGGGCTACCTGTTTGGAGGGCTATCTGTTTGGAGGGCTGGGTTATAGAATTAATTAGGTTTTGAGGATTTGGAGACGTCTTTGGTGGAAACGTTTGCATGTCTGTATTGTTGGTTGCCATTTGTATCCTGAGATCATAGCCAGACGACCAGGTTATTTCTGCTCCTCTTTCTCTGCAGTACTGTCTGCTCTCACTCCAGCTCTTCTCCTCAGTAGAGATGTAGTAGGAACTGTTTCTGAAACACTTCTGTCCTCGCTCTTTCATAAAGGAAGTCATACATTAATAGGTCAGTTCAACTGCATATGAATGTATAATTGATTCCATAGATTTCAGTTTTCATAATATCATCATCATCATCATCATCATCATAATACAGTCATTAAAATATTGATAGTCAATAAGATGATACCGTGTTAGCTAACGCTAACTAGAAAGCTAACCCTTCTTCTGTCACCTGTAGCAATCAGATTGCTAGAAAGAGTGAACATACAATATATTGCCAGAAGTATTCTCTCATGAAACTTGAGTGACACTGTCTTTTTTTATACCATAGGGTTTAATATTTTGTCGGACCACCGCTTGCAGCTATAACAGCATCAGCTTTTCTGGGAAGGCTTAGGAACGTGTTTATGGGAATTTCTGACCATTCTTCCAGAAGCACATTTGTGAGGTCAGACACTGATGTTGGATGAGAAGGCCTGGCTCGCAGTCTCCACTCTCCAAAGGTGTTCTATCGGGTTGAGGCCAGCCAGGTTCTTCCACACCAAACTCAGTCATTCCACAGGACCTTGCTTTGAGCACCGGTCTGCAGTCATGGTGGAAAAAACTGTCCCAACAAAGTTGGGAGCATGAAATTGTTCAAAATCTCTGGTTCTGCTGAAATATTCCTTTCCAGAGTTATTCCATATTCCAGAGTTCCTTTCACTGGAACTAAGGGGCCGAGCCCAACTCCTAGATAGCAAACCCCACACCATAATCCCCCTTGGTTTTATAGAACTGTGGCCATGGAAGTGATTGGAACACCTGAATTCAATGATTGGGATGGGTGAGTGAATACTTCTGGCCATACAGTGTTCAGTGTGTGGATACGTCTAAATAGGTATAAAAGCATATAAAAACGTTGATGTTGGTGTAAAAACACTGTCAGTAAGCGAGTAACTGCCTACAGTTTACTTTGGTTTAGTCTTTGGTGTTGTACTGTGTATAGTTGTAATCATGGTTTAGATCATATGTTAATAACCAGCAGGGGGTGCTGTTAGCACATCAATCACTTTTGTGTGTGTCACACCTTGAATACCAGTGTAGGTAGAGTGCACAATAATAATATTGAACAGTAATGGCTGGGTCCCCCAGGCATCCATCACCACATCCAGTAGACTTGCGGTACTTCCTGCCTGGTGAAAAGAACATAGGGAAAGAGGAGATCCCAAATCTTCCCATGCTGGTTTACAACTTTGTGCAGCATGCACTTCAACGTTTGGTTGAGCCTCTCCACTAGCCTGTATGTCTGTGGGTGGTACACATTTCAGTGTAAGTGCTGTACTTTTAACAGGCACCAGAGGTCAGCAGTGAGCCATGACACAAACGGTGCCCCCTGGTCTGAGAGTATCTCCTTTGTTATGCCTACCTGGCTACATAGGGGGAGGGAATAGCTGGTGGGCTATGGCGTTGGTGGTGTCTTTCCAGAGGGGGATTGTGTCTGGATAGCGTGTGGCATAGTCGACTATGACCAGTATGTATTTATGACGGCAGCTGGGCAGGAGCCCCACGATGTCTATCACTATGTATTCAAATGGAACCCCAATGATGGGTTGGCATTTCCGGCAACGCTGACAGAATTTTTTTTGGCCTCAGCATGGATGGAGGGCCGGTATAACCGGTCTTGGTTGGGTGCTAGGGTGTTCTCGAACGTTTAACCTCTAACCTCTAACCTATTTGTTCTCTCACAAGCTTTTCCTCGTTCTGGGCCTGCTGGAACACAGAGGAAGCGGATTAGCTTGTTTATGCAGCTCACCTTCAGATCCCGCATTCGTGCTGTCTTCCTCCCCTGTGGCAGGTGCTGGTGTGCGACGGGGCCGTTCTACAGGGTCCTTTTTTTTATTTATTTATTTTTTTAATTATTATTGTTGAGGAATCACGTGAGGGTCCACTCCAGAGCTTTCCATTCTTGTTTAGATTGTAATAAGAGAACTGGGAAGTGACTAGACTGCCAGTAAATGGTTCCTGTACATGCTGTTTCTCCCACATAGACGTGTTTTGAGTCACAAAATGAGATTTAAACTGTTGAATAACAGAGTGAGTGCTTTATTGTTTAATATTTGATATTTTCCATGCTAAGCAATCAGCATATTAGCTAAAGAAAGCATGCGTGTTTATCTGGAGCTCGGTTTACTTTTTGCGCTGCACTGAAATTCATTGGCCATTAAAATAACAATAGGTAAATGCTGTGCTAGTGTTTCGTGGATCTTATGTAGACTAAGTTAAACTCTTCTCACAGATTCCAACTACAACATGACCGCAAGTATAATCAGCCCAGGTGGTTACGTTTTTGGTTGGAGCAAATTTGGAGCCAGTTACAGCACAGTCCTCACTTCTATTCCAGTCATTGGGTTCCCCCGTCCACCAGAACCTGAAACACAGAATCAGTGTCCTCACTAGTACACCTCTTCTTAGAGAGTGTGTAACTGCGTCATGAGTTTAGTTTAGTGGACTCTTACTCAGTGGTCAGTGTTGAGTTGTCCACCCATTTCCAGACGCCCTCTTTGTCCATGTCCGTCAGACCAATCCAAGCTTCAGTGGCGCCAAATACCTTACTGATGAACTCCTGACATGGATGATCCAGGTGAGGAAGAGTCAGTGTGACTTCACACACACATATCTATCTATCTATCTATCTATCTATCTATCTATCTATCTATCTATCTATCTATCTATCTATCTAAATATGCAGGGGAAAGTGATAAGCTCAGAATTCAAGGCACAGCTCCTCAGCAAAAGAACCCTCACCTGTTCTTCCCTGCTGTTGATGATCACCAGGTCTGCTCCTCTCTCCCTGCAGTACTGTCTGCTCTCACTCCAGTTCTTCTTCTCAATAGAGATGAAGTAGAAGCTGTTGTTGAAACTCCTCTGTCCTTGCTCTTTCATAGAGAACATCATACATTAGTAGGAGAGTTCAGTTAAAGGGAGTTCCACAGATGCTCCTGATTGTCTACATAAGTCGGTAATTAATTCTCTATTCCTATAAAACTTCCTGAGCCAGAACTGGCCACAGTGGTGGTGATAGAAAGACATTCAAAGTGTTTACTGCCTCTAAAAGAGGCAGTAAAATCATAGACAGTCATTATATGAAATACCTGACAGTTTGGGTAGCAACCAGGTAGACCTAAGTAAGTCAGTGCGGTCAAGTTTTTCTAGAAGGAACACACACCGCCATTAACCCACTCTGAATGGCTTTGTTTACGTCTCCGTGGCTGCATTATACAGACACTGGAAACTCAGTTTAAGCAATGTGCCCTGTGTAGTAAACCGTTCGCCGTCTGGGAGAGAATATGGGAGAGACAGTGCTAGCTAGCCATGCTAACACCAGACTGCTGCTGTGTGCAAATCAATTCTCAATCACCGTCTTCGTGTGCTGTGCTTCCCTCCCGTCTGCCATCAAACAAGGGACCATTTCGAAACAATGTGTCTAAAAAGACGAAGCTTCAACTGCGTTGGGGTGCTAATGCTGGCTAATCCTCACTGCTCCTATATCACAAGCCATCTTTTTGGGGCTGCACAGTTTTGAGTTTGAGTTTTCGGTGCTTGATCAGTAGAGTAACTCTCTGATGCCTCCATTAGGAAGGTTGCAGGTGCATATGGATGCAGGGACCACAGCCAGGTTAAGTCGTCTCGGATATCAATAGATGCGTTTGGAGAATGGCCTGACGGCATGAACCTTTACACAGTACGTATGTAAACTAGACTCTGTTCCTAACGGAGCAGTTACAGAGTAGTTACCTGTAGCCAGTGACCTGAGCTTCATTACTCACCTAATGCTGCCCACACCTTCTGAAGCATGTCCTTCTCCTTCTGTAACTGGCCTCTCTCTGTGGTCATATTACTGCTCTGCACTATGATGGCAGTCAGCAGGAGGACACACAGCAGCCCCAGACACAATGCAGCCCGTCTGTAGCATCGGCTTCCTGCAGTGTTGATCCCAGAAACCAGAAACATATTCAGTAATATTGAACCAGTCCAGTGCATTCACTTAAACAAGCACTTCAGAGCTGTATTCTATGAAACTGGCTGGTGCTTTACAGGACCTATATCTACATGGAGCATTCATGGCATGTTGGTATGCAGTACAGTGACACTACAAATAAAATAATTTATAACATTCCTTAATAATATTATTGTCTCGGTTCTTCCTGATTTGTTCCTGTTAAATCCGCAGTGTATTACTACACAGGGGAGTGATATAATGTATTAATCTGTGTTCTCCTTATAATGAAGTTTATATTCCGGGTCATATTCCTTGGCCTTATGAATATCTTCCCAATATTTTTCCCCAAGGTTACATCATATCCTCTTGGTGTAAACTGGGCAGTCTAAATCTCAGGTAACACATAAGCATTTCCTAGCCAATCATAAGGCTGGCATCTTTAGCCCCACCCACATAAAACAGTTTCAGAGTCCAAGAAACTGGGCAAGCTACAGCTAAACCAGTATAACCAACAACTATTAAGCTGCACCACATGTCTGCACGTTTCTTTGTTCACCCATCTCTGTACTTTTTCTTTCCAGCCAGTTACCATCACATAATCACATTCTAGTTTGAGAGGCTAGGAGTGTTTTAGAGTTCTCAGATAGGTCTGATAATTATGATCATATTCATATCTTAGTTTTAGATGTTATTAAGATAAAGCTCAAGTTTAGTATCAAACAAACAGTTCCTAATTTTTTAGTTCCTGGCTTAGAGGAGGTTCGCAGGGTGTCATTTGGGATAGGCGTGTACCTGTGGTCATGGATGCTTTAAGGCTTCTGATCACACCCGTCTCTGGAACATCTTCACTGATGTAGATATCGTCGTAAACGTTGCTGTCGTCTCTGGTAATCCCTGAATTGGCATATATGCGCTCCTCCACCTTCCGGTCTTTCATCCTCTCTAACAGTGTTGATGCCATTGTGTGGATTTCAGCTTTGGATAAAATTCCTTCTGCTTTACCCGCAGATGTGGAGACTCTACTACAGTCTGTGACTGTGGCATTGTGTAAGTGATATTAATAAATACCTGCTTCCTCTCAGGACAGGAAGTTGATGCATGTCATTCCAGTGTTTAGCGTTCTGACTGGAGAGAGTAAAGTGGTCATCATACCGGTTACGTAACCACATATTACCTTTGCCACATATTACTGCTTCTGAGTAAGCATGAAAAAAGCGCCACCCACAGCACTGTGGTATAGGGACGTGCAGGATCTTGGGTGCGAATGGACCTCTCCACCACATCCCATAAACATTTGATTGGGCTTATGTCGGGTGAACAAGCAGGCCAAACCATTTATCAGAGCTCTCCAGAATGCTCCTTTAACCAATTCCGGACAACTTGAGCCTGAGGGCATGGTGCTTTATCCTGCTGGCAAATTCCATCATTGCTGGGTGAAATGAAGTCCATCCACTTAGGTGGACCAGTGAACTCAAGCCATACCATGAGAACACAGCCCACAGCTTCTACAGTGCCAAACGAACCCTCCTGTCAACCTAAAACTATCAGTACAGTGACTTTTCAGACTACACCACATCTTGCCAGTTCAGTTGGCACCTCACAAGCCAAAGTGAGGAGCTGTCTAAATCATTCTCTGGTCTGATGAAACCAAGATTTTACTGTTTGGCCTCCATTATAAGCTTCCTGTCTCAAGGAAACCAGGCACTGCTGATCATCTGCCCAATACGTTCCCTACAGTGAAGTATGGTGATGGCAGTATCATGCTGTGGGGTTGTTATCCATAGAGACTGGTCAGGGTTAAGGGAAAGCTGAATAGAGGGCTCATCCAGAGCGCTCGATACTACAGACTTGGCCAAAGGTTTACTCTCCAACAAGATAATGACCGTAAGCACAACCAAGACAACATCCATAGTATCCTTCAACCAGAGTGATCTAGAAAAGAGCAGTGAGAACGCAGAGCCTTCTGCATTATTACGATCATTATTAATAATTATGATTACAATGTGTGAAGATGCACCGGTCTAGCTTTTCCAGGTCCAACGATGAAAATGATACATAAACTTTGCATATCTTTCGACGCCCAATATCGATCCGATATACTTCACCATGTTGGAGCGACGTGAGTCACCAGGATTCACATAAACACTACTTTACTGAGCTCACTCATACCACTCACTCTCTGGCTCGTTCTCATGTTGTTGTTCCTGTTCGTAAGACAAGTCTACTGTAAGGGCTCGGGTTTCTGCAGATCCACCTCCAGCCACTTGGGGGAGACAAAGGGCAACCAATGAGCAATCAAGTGGCAAACGCCAACACCTGCAGCTAACGCTACTTAAGCGTGAGAGTATTTTTGATTCGGGGGGTTAGGAGGGTTTCATAGTAAGCTTCCTTTTTGTTTGAGGAAATTGGTTTGCTTTGAGGAATTCCTTCCTTAAAATTCGTTCCTTGGTTTGTTGCTTCCTCTTCACGTTTGTTGACCCCACTCTGCTGGGGAACTGTTAGCTCACCTCATAGCGCTGGTCTGTGATCACAGCAACCACGGTTCGAGCCTCGCTGAGATACGACAAATCTGTTTCATCCACAGGCACCCCACAAACATGCTATTGAAGGCATCGCAAATACACTACTGTGGGGATCGGCCTAATTAACCGATACCTGATCCAGCCAGTTTTAATAATATCGGACTGGTGCATCCCTAATAACGTGTGGCACCAAGTGAAGTACACTTTTCTTCTTTCCAAGTATCATCACTGGTCTCTGTTCAGGCAGTGTCTGAGCTCAAGGGGAGTTGAGTTCATCACTGGCCCTTGTTCAGGCAGTGTCTGAGCTCAAGGGGAGTTGAGTTCATCACTGGTCTTTGTTCAGGCAGTGTCTAAGCTCAAGGGGAGTTGAGTTTATCACTGGTCTTTGTTCAGGCAGTGTCTGAGCTCAAGGGGAGTTTGGATTCTACCCTATTTGTACTAGCTAGTATACATACTCTGACTGAACACTAACCACTTTTGTAAGTCACTCTGCATAAGAGGGTCTGCTAAATGCCGTAAAGGCAAATCAGTGCCTTTAAAAAAATAGGGGGGCAGTAAAATGAGCTATGACTATTTTTACTTCAGCATTGGTCTATAGTATATATTATCTTGTCTTATACTGGTTTTAATAAGACATCTCCAGGCAGGAATGAGTTCCCCTTTTGAGTTTTGGTTCCTCTTACTGTTCTTGCTTCATTTTTGTCTTGGCAATCAGCTTGTGTAATAGGTGATTCCTGGAAGGTGGCTTTGGAACATGTCAGCTGTATAAAGTGCACTACAAATAAGCCGAATTTGACTGAACACTCTGGATGCCCTCTTCGTACATGGTTTCTGACGTATAGAAGAATAGAAAAGTGATAAACAGGTGATTATATGCATGTGTGCTCTAGTGTGTGCATGTTGATGCAATATGGCTGCCACTCTACAGGCATGGTTGGTGTGTATGTATTGAAGTTTCAACACTGGCTGAGGAGCTTCAGCTGTTTGACCTACACTTACCTGCAGCTACAAAACTGTCCAGGCCGAATCCGGCTGGATTCCACACTTCAGAATGAGGACTGAATGGATTAAGGTCCATTCTATGAATGGATTGAAATATACACATTAGGCCATCATATCAATGTTAAGCCAACATTTTATTACAAAACTATCATAAACAATTATACCAGACATCAGGAGGCATATATCTAATCATGACATGAAATACCTTTCTGTGAGGGACCCCAGTTGTGACCCCGTGGACACCAGTTGTCAAGACACTGTGCAGACTTACACACTGATGGATCTACTGGTCTACCTAACGCATCATTGACTGGTACCCACTAGGTTTCACTTTCAACTACTTCATGTACCCCAGTGTCATCGGATATTCCATCAAGATGATGCTCCACGCTTTTGGGCCCAAGTTTTCCAGAAGTGGTTTGAGAAGCATTCTGGTGGGTTTAGACGAAAGGTGTGGTCACCAGCAGAAGCCCGATTGAGGCATTTCACTATTATGCCTCGTTCAAGCTCTGATAATTTAAATGGCCTTGCTGTGAACATGCTGGCCAGTGTTCAACCTCACCTGGCTCATAGTGAAAGGGATCTGCGGTAGAACACGTGCTCAGAACTCTTATTCCACTTTACACAAGTGGTGTAAAAGTGGTTTGAGTTCTAAAGAAGTGGTGGCCTGAACAAAAAGTGATGTGAGATCTTGTTCATGCTGCAAATAATGCTGCAAGGTAAGCAAACTGTAAAGAGGACTTGGTTCTCTTTTAGGTCCTTCTGGTCATGGCCACTTTCACACCCAACTGGCCTACAAGAAGTGGTCTGTGATCTCATTAAAGCTGAAAAGGAACAGAAAGTTCTCTGTAAAAGTGTGCTTACACTGTAAACACAAGTAACACCGAGGTCACTTGGGCTGTTACTGTGTTTCTTCAGGCTTAATGTGCAATACACAGCCACAGTGGCTCCTTATGCGAATGGCTGTGGGTCATCTTCAAGGACGAGTCCCGCTTTTGTCTTGGTGCAGACGACCAGCAAATCCATGTGTGGAGGAATCATGTTCAGTGCCAAAAAGGTCTGGTGTGACTCCACCTCCAGCCCTACTCCAAAATCTGCAGGAACAGTGTGAGAACATTGAAGCTGCATGGGATGGATTATCACAGGACATCATTAGGAACCTCTACAGCTTCATGCCGAGACGTCTGGTATGTTGTGTTAGCAAACATAGTGACCCAACACCATACTGAGAGACAGACTTCTGTATGTGTAGTTCAATAAATATTGTCCATATCATTCATTATTAATTTATTGTTCCTGGTAACCATTACCTTCCTTCACAGTAGCACCATACGTACCTCCTAATGTGTGCAAATACTCTTTTGACGATGGGTGTATGAATTACCCAAGGGGCTTCTGAGTTCTGAAGCTGTGGTAGGTCTGAGATTCCATCAGTGCTAAAGAGTACCAGGAGACACTGCATCTAATAACTAAATGTGAACCCCTCCACCTTCCTTGGTTGAGTTTCCATTACTCATAACAGGGATGCTTACCACAGCAGAAACAAGGGGCAGTTTGTTTTCTTGGAATTGTGACTACACTGGTCAGGTGGTGGTCTTGCTTTCTGGTATATCTATACTGGTGTGCACAGTGATGACATACGGATGAGCAGTGTGTATACTATCGCCCTGTTGTTCAAGGGTCCCAGGTGTTCAAGGGGCCATATTGGCTCACTACTCCAGCATTTGCTGGCTGATAACTCACCTTCCATAGTGGTGCCACCACTAGGGTTGCCACCCGTCCGGTATAATATGGAATTGTCCTTTACTGGGAATTAAATGTTGCGTCCTGTATTAAACCAATATGGGATGCAAATTTGTTCTGTATTTCCATAAATGTCCGATATACTTGTCTGTCACACACACATGAATGACCCCCCACCCCCCCTCCCAGAATCAGCTCAAATACGGGACGCGCTTTGTTCCATATTACCGTTAATGTCCGATAAACACGTCACACATGCTTAATGACACTTTCCCCCAACAACCCACCCCACCGGATTCAGCTCAAATATGGACGGGCTTTATGTGGCTTTTGGCACTGTTGGGTCTTCCAGCATCTTTCAGAATCCAAGGCCAGGCAAACTAGTGCTGTTCTAGACCAAAGGTGTTTCAGCATTGGCACAATAGTTTGTGCTGTATTGAATTCACACCTCAACCATGTGATGCAGCACATACACAAACCGTGTGACCTGTGAACGCCACAGAATGCCTTCTGTATCTTTCACAATCTGGGGGCCTTGAAATCTCTCAATCATCATTTTATAGCCCACCTATACAGCTCAGTCCGTTTCTGAACAAGGTCTCTTCATTAATTTTCAGAAATAGAGTGTGTGACGGACAGCTACAGGACAGAGAGACTTTCAACCATTGCACACGGCACAAAACTCAGAGAGCAGTGGCATAGATGGGTGTCAGTTCTGGTGCTCTCCTGAGAGCACGTATACATAAAGTACTGCCACTTTGAAGAACTCTAGAATAAATGCTACATCTACACATAAAGCAGGAGCTACTTTATTCGACCTAATGGCATCAACACGTCCACAGAAGATTAAAGAACTGAACATGGATGAGGGTATATATGCAAACTCAGGGATTACCACAGGCAACAAATCAACTCACTTAAATGACAGCAGCTTTTATGAGGATGTCTGCTTCAGTGATGGTGTTCCAGTGATGGAAGTGACCAGAAGCCTTAAACGACCTACCACTTCAGGTACCCAGATCCTACATGGCACTCTATGAACCCTAACCCTAACCAAGCCAGGAATTAGCTTATAACATACAGACCTATGGGGCCTATTGGAGGTTTAAAGCCTACACTGGAGATGGACTTGTCCTGCATTACACCGTACGGGTCATGCTAGTGTAGTAACTGATAGGTAATGGTTTAAGCTAATCTGTTTATCTACAGTAGCTCACTGTTACTCACAGCAAGACAGTCGAGTTTAGAGTTTAAAGTCGAGGCCAGTTAAAAGAGATCATGTACACAGCTTGCTCAGCTGGTCTTCAGTCTAGCTGACTTTGTATCTCTCAGAAATGTCAGGCTATTAGGGAGTACACTTTCCAGTGAATTCTGTCTGAGATAGCAGACAGAAGACTGAAGATGGTGCCAGTGTGTTTGCCGGCTTCCCATCTCCCTCTTTCTTTCCATCTCACTACCTGGTGTGGGTTTAGTCGTGTTGTATGTGAGTGTCCATGTGTTGTGGCAGTGCTTATAGCGCTACACTGTTATCTGTTTATGATTCGTTACTCTGTAGGGACAGAGTAGCTTTCTTTTCCGGTTCCTGTCTTTCTGGCCCAGGGACTTCTGTGGCTATACTTGCTTCATCCACAGAGGGATACAACTCCACAGCAGTATTTCTGTATCTCTGGTACTCTTAAAGAGGACATTATAAAGGAAAGGTGAGGTGGAGGGGGGAGAGAATTAAAATCATAACCTATATAACACACAAACTATATTACACTTATTACACTATATAAACTTACTAATGGACTAGCATTTAGAGGGCTCACCTGCGGTTAGCAGGTAGGCGAGTCACAACGTCACATAACCTTGTTAAACCAATGAAATGCAAGGCATGTCGTTTGACACGGACGTGGGTCAATGGCACATGTAATATTGTTGGCGAGTGAAAATTTTTTTAATAGTTCATCCAACAAGGAGGACTAATAGGCATCCGTCCTGATATTGTGGGGGACGGAGGACTGGGGGGTTAAAAAAAAAAGGACCGTCCCACTTAAAACTGGACATGTGGCCACCCTACTGGTATCCGTGCTTCTTGATCTGACAGCCTGGCTGACAGTCCAAGCTAGAAATAGAGAAGCTAACTCTCATAACCACAGAGCGCTGGAACATGCACCATTAGTGCAGAGCCTGCATCCATCCATACGCCACTGGTGAGTACTTAATCTGCCCACAATGAGATATTCATTTTAGAGGACTTCTTCACCTCTCATAGTCTGGACCTGCTGTTAGTAACTCATGGGTGATTTTATTATAGACTCATCATTGACCGAAGAGTGCCACCCAGAAGGAGGTGTGGGAGTGCAGTGCTGTTGGGAAGTAAGATAAAGGTCACCAGGAACAATAAATTATGATAAATATAGACTAATATGTGTAATATTTATTGAGCTACACATGCAGAAGTAGTGTCTCTCAGTATGGAATTGAGCCACCAAGTTTGGTAATGCAACACACATTAGTTGTAGCCGGAGCATTTGGAGAAGATAGGGCCACTGGTTGCAGGACCTCATTGACGTAACCGTGGGCTGTCAAAGTGCCTGTAATGAAGACCAAAGCTAATCTGGCATTGTATGAAATTTCTCCCCGCACCATTCAGACCAACCATTCATCAAGGCGCTGAACACGGTGCCTCCACACACAGATTCATTGGTCTTTGGCATCACTGATGTTATGCTAAGGGTAGTCATTGTAACCGTTCGTGTGCATGTCATTCTGTGTTGTGCAGCCGTCTTTACTATCAGGGTACATCAGTTTGTACACAGCTAGTGATTTTTCAGACAGCTGAGATGGAAAGTATATCATTACCTGTTTTGGACTCTGCATATGCATTTTTGCATCCTCTTTTTCTACTGTGTTTTGTGAAAAATGAAGACCTTCCTAATGTGTCTTTTTTAAAATACCCAATGCTGAACTTAAATATTTATTTGGTCAATAACATTAACATTAAGTGTACCTATTATGAAAATTACAGACCTCTCTCTTCTTTCTAAGTAGGAGAACCTGCACAATCAGTGGTTTACTAAATACTTGCCCCACTGTGTATGTATGTATGTGTGTGTGTGTGTATGTGTGTGTATGTATGACTTCTTTACAGTTGTGGTGTTGTGATGTACATGAATCTAGCTTATAGAGGCAGTAAACCATTCCAGTGTGTGGTTCCTACCACTGCCACTCTGACCAGTTCTGACTTAGTAAGAAAGGAGAAGTAACATCTCAGTGACTGAGCTATACAGAAAATCTGCTGAGTCAGTGGAAGACGTATTAAATGGAACTGAGCTATTAATGTATGATTTTCTCTCTGAAAGGACAAAGGAGGAGTTTCTACTACCCCTCTACTGAGAGGAAGAGCTGGAGGGAGAGCAGACAGTACTGCACAGATAAAGGAGCGGACCTGGTGATCATCAACAGCAGAGAAGAACAGGTGAGAGAGAGAGAGAGAGAGAGAGAGAGAGAGCGAGCAAGTAAGAGATTGCACACAACTCCTCTTCACCTATATCTGTTTACATTGTTCCATTCTGTACCACGTCAGGAGTTCATCAGTAAAGCATTTGGTGGCACTGAAGCTTGGATTGGCCTGACAGACAGTGACACAGAGGGGGTCTGGAAATGGGTGGACGGTTCAGCACTGACCACTGAGTAAGAATTGTTCATGATGCACACACTCTCTTTAAGAAGGTCTAGAGGTGTACTAGTGAAGAAACTCTGATGGTCTGTGTTTCAGGTTCTGGTGGACGGGGAAACCCAATGATTATAATGGAGAGGAGGACTGTGGTATTACTGGCTTCAGAGGTGCTGGACCTGATAATATATCCACCTGGGCTGATTATCCCGTCATCACCCTGTAGTTGGAATCTGTGAGAAAAGTGTAACTTGGTCTACGTGACGTTAATCTGTAAACTGACGCCTCTATGTGTTTAATATACTTGTACAGTGTTTTGCATTTCTGTCATTTTAAAAGGATGTGAGTTTGTGTGCAGAGGTAAAAGTCTCTGAATCCTTGTACTTGAGGAATTGACCTGATTGCTCAGTTACTGTGCAACAAGCATTTGATTCTGTCCTGAAAATCATGAAATCACTTGATCGGCAATACAGAGTGGCATACTGCTAAAATAAACAAATCCTAAGTCACAACACGAGGTAAAAACTGATTTACTGAGTATTACACTGGTAGACACAGGATCATGGGATAGCAGTATGCACAGTGATTATGAAGTGGTGTTACCTCAGAGGACGACTTGGGAACGCCCACACCTGCATAAGTTGTGAGGTGTTATCTTGTGGCACGGTCCAATACCCTGCTGGAATATCCCATCATTGTCAGGGAACATGAGTCCATGAAGAGCTGTAAGTCATACCATGAAAACTCATCCCACACCTGTATGGAAACACCACCAACCGGCACAGTCCCTTATTGATAACTAGAGTCTATGGCTTCATGCGGTCTGTGCCACAAACAAACTCCACCATCAGCCCAAAAAACTGATATATCATGACTGATCAGACCAGGACACATGTTGCCAGTCCTCAAGTACCCAGTTAGCAACCTCACAAGCCCAGGTGACCCAAGTTCAATGCAACACAATAAACCAGTTCCGTAATGATATAATATAATACTGAATATGTGACCATCTTTTTTAATGAGAAAGCCTGTGCTAACAGCCTCCCCTGCTGGAGAAACTCTAGACTGCCTAATGTGCTCCAAATCAGCGTTTCTTAACCCTGGTCCTAGAGGCAGCTGGCTCTGATAGAGGAGCAGACCTGGTGAACAGCAAAGAGTTCTAGTCTTGGGGAGCAGTGCAGTTTTGGTTTTTGCTTCTAGTAACAAGTAAACAAGAACCAAAGCAATGGAAAAATCATGTTTCATATTTGCTTTAGATTAGGATGTACTGTGTACACCTGTGAGCAGGTCACGAGTATCTGTGTAAGCTCCCAAAAGCTAGAGCTGCTTGAAGATGCCACTAACCCCCAACCCCCTTATACAGTTCTGTCTGTTATTAATATCAGGACCGGAGGTGACTGTATCTTATTCTCAGGATTATAGAGTGTGGCTAACAGAGTTCCCGGAGAGCAGTGATATGACGCAGATGGGCCAACTTCCTTTCTTGAGAGCGAGCATACATATATATTAATATATCTGTATTGTCACTTTAAGGAACTCTAGCATAAGCGCTACATCTACAATTGAAGCAGGAGCTATTTTATTCTACTCGATGGCATCAACACGTTTACAGAGGATGAAGGAACTGATGGTGGATGAGGATTTCTATACAAGTACAGGGATTATGACAGATGACAGCCACGATTATGAGGACCTCTATGCCAATGAAGATGTTCCAGAGACGAGTGTGACCAGAAGTCTTAAAGGACTTACCACCTCAGGTACACACACACACACACACACACACACACAGGCATATCCTACATGGCACTGTGTGATCCTCCTCCAGGTCAGGAATTAGCTGATAACATACAGACCTATGGGGCCTATTGGAGGTTTAAAGCCTACACTGGAGATGGACTTGTACAGTGCCACACCGTACGGGTCATGCTAGTGTAGTAACGTTTCTTCTGTGTCCATAATTGTTGCGAAATCCCTGTCTTTGATTCCGACCCCAGATTCCATAAACAAATCACGACTCAAAACTATTGTATTTCTATCATACAGTGGGCTTAACCATTCCAGTAAATGGTCTAGCTGTCTCTCATGTTACTAATTTTGCCAACACTGCAGGAAGCAGAAGCTACAGACTGGCTGCAGTGGGTCTGGGACTGCTGTGTGTCCTCCTGCTGGTTGCCATCCTGGTGCTGTGGGTCCAGTTCAACAACATGACTAAAGAGAGAGACCAGTTACAGACCAGTTACACAAATCTCACTACAGAGAGAGACCAGTTACAGAAGGAGAAGGAAGCTCTTCAGAAGAAGTATGAGGAATTAGGTGAGTAATGAAGCTCAGGTAACTGGCTACAGGAAACTACCCCTCTCTGAGTCTCCTCCCTGACTCTGAGTCAGGCAAATGAATCCAAAGAGGTAAGACAAGAGCATGAACCAATAAACAAACAGAGTCAACAACCAGAAGGGCAAAACAAACCAGCAGAGCGATCAGAGAGGAGAACCGAAAGAGTTGAAAACCAAAGGGAAGTCAAAACCAACAAATACAAATAGAGAAGACAGGCGAGACCGCTCAGTAAGCTGACTAGGTTTGGCAATACTCCGCAGTGTGTGTGTGTGTGTGTGGCTAATGGTAAAATGAGGAGCAGGTGTGTGGAATCAGTACTGATGTGAATGGAGAGTTAGGGGCATGTGGCAGTCATCGGGTAGTGAATTCTGGGAAATGGAGTTCGTAGGAGCCATAACCTGGAGCCATAACAATTTGTATATACGTGCTTACACCATAAGTATTCACTCCCCCATCCAAATAACTGAATTCAGTTGTTCCAATTACTTCCATTATCCACCTGACAATCCGGTGGTTGAGTCTGGGTTTGGCGGTTGCCAGGAGAACGGTACTTGTCTGACTGCATTGTGCCCAGTGTAAAGTTTGGTGGTGGGGGATTATGGTGTGGGGTTGTGTTTCAGAAGGAACTCTTAATGCTCCAGCAGACCAACAGACTCGGGACCATTTCATGCTCCCAGCTTTGTGGGAACAGTTTGGGAATGGCCCCTTCCAGTTCCAACATGACTGTGCACCAGTGCACAAAGCAAGCTCTATAAAGACATGGATGAGGGAGTTTGGTTGAAAATTCCCATGAACACATTCCTACACCGTGGGGAAAGCCTTCCCAGAGGAGTTGAAGCTGTTATAGCTGTAAAGGGTGAGCTGACATCATATTAAACCCTATGGATTGAGAACGAGATGCCACTCACGTTCATATGCGTGTGAAGGCAGACGAGGGAATACTTCTGGTGTTAAAATAATAATAACGTTTTAAACTGCTTTTAAATAGAAGTGGAGTTTTATTACAGACATTATGTAATTAACAATATTAACGTTATCTACCAGTTAACTAATGTCTGCAGACCTGCAGTCCTCTTTAACACAAACGTACTCATGCATTTTACTACATACATATTAAATCACTGTGAAATGAAACACCTGCTCTGCTTAGTTCCTATCATGTCATCTCGTCAGTGTCCATGTTCATATTACACAATAGTAAAATCTCGTTTCACCATATTATTCCATAAAGGTACACTGAATTTCTGCAGTAATTATGAAATCACTGATAATAACATTTTCAATTCATTAAAAAGCTTTAAAAGCAGCTTTAACTCAGAACTCAACTTTTACTCACAGTCAGAAGGTGGGTACTTTGTTCGCTCCTGGTGAGAAGCTGTCACGTCCTGCCCTGTCCTGCTCATGTTTGTCTGTCTTCTCTGGCTTTCTGTTTCGGTCCGGTCATGTCCATGTGCTTCTGTTTGTTTTGGTTTTTGGCTCCTCCTTCTCCTTTCCCTTATCAGTCCCCCCCACCTGTCCTTGGTTTGTAGCTCCGCCCCTTCTCTTGTGTTCCTTGTTAGTCTTTGTTCACTTATACTCCCTGCAGTCCCCTGTGTTCTTGCGTGGTGGTTTGTCTCGCTGCTGGTGTTTTGTCTCGCTGCTGGTTGTTTGTCTCGCTGCTGGTGGTTTTGTCTCCCTGCTGGTGGTTTGTCTCGCTGCTGGTTGTTTGTCTCGCTGCTGGTGGTTTTGTCTCGCTGCTGGTTGTTTGTCTCGCTGCTGGTTGTTTTGTCTCGCTGCTGGTTGTTTTGTCTCCCTGCTGGTTGTTTTGTCTCCCTGCTGGTTGTTTGTCTCGCTGCTGGTTGTTTTGTCTCCCTGCTGGTTGTTTTGTCTCGCTGCTGGTTGTTTGTCTCGCTGCTGGTTGTTTGTCTCGCTGCTGGTTGTTTGTCTCCTTGTCGGTCTGTTTTTGTATCCTGGTTCAGTGTTTCTAGTTTCGTTGGTTTTGCTTAGTCAGAGTTCTTCAGTTTATTAACTACTTGCGCTTGCATCCTGCCTCCCTGTCCTGTCTCTGCGTAACAGAAGCTTGTCTAGCTGTAGTTTTGGTGGGTAGATATGGAAACTAGAAGGAGAGGAGAAAATGATTTTAATAAAGTATTTTTTTAAATCTGGGATTCTATGGGAAGGGGATTCACCATGTATGCAGATGCGCCCCTGGAATGAAACATCTGAAAATATCACAAGACTGTTCTTTTCCAGAACTGGCCACTGTGTGTTCCAGTCAGTCAGTGGGAAATCAGGAGAGAGATAAAGATTTGACTTTTTAAAGTAAATGAATTTAGTTGTGGGAGATTAAAAGAGGCTGAAACCAGCAATCCAGCTGAAAAGGAAGATCAATAAACATTGTTTCCATACTGGAGAGATAAGCTGATGGAGTAGGAAAGGTGTAGATGAGTGGAAGCAGGAAGGAAAGATGTTCGGTTAGCTTTTTTAAGTAGTGAAAATCAGGAGAGAAGGTGAAAGAGCAGGTTTCAGTCTGACTGAATTTTAGATCTAGTGTGAAGACAAGATTTCTTGGGCTACAATTGATATCCCCGTAAAGTGGAGGCTGAAACTCCAAAAAAAAACCAAAATCAGCCGGATAAAGGGAGAGACCCTGTCTATCATAATCCATCACGACTTCATAAGTCACGTAGTGTATCCCAGGCTTAAACTTCCCACACCTTCTCTACACTAACATCATAGTATACTATGTTGGGAGGTTTGTGTAGGAATGCATTTTAAATTTTATATTAGAACGTCATTTCAATAACCCCTCCCTCACCTCAAACCAGGCGGAAGAGATCATTGTGCATGTGCACTTTAGAACTTGTGAAACTGAAAGGAAAACAACCACACATGCTCTGAGTAGATCCTCAGCGTACTCAGTTTAATAAGCAATGAAAGCACTGAGACTTCGCTTGTCACAAGTTGGATGGATGGCTGGATGGATGGATGGATGGATGGACGGACACTTTATTGATCCCAGAGGGAAATTCAAGTTCCCAGATAACAGCAGTTGGAGAACGCAGGCTACAACTGTTTTCCCCCACTCTCTCCATCATTCACTCTGGCTCACCACCGTGCACATGCGCACTGCACCCGCCTTACAGTGACCGGTACAGTATTCAAAACTTACTTATACTGAGTTTAAATTCAGCCACTGAGATGTAAACAAAGCCGTTCAGAGTGATTTCCATGTGAAGCAGATAGACTGTAGAGAGACCTAGTGACTTGGATTTCTACACAGTGGTGGTAATGGCTCCTGTATATCCCTCTCCACTATGAACACACCGTTACAGATATGTCATAGACAAAAACCTTAATGAGTCTTTGCATGTCTGGTTCCTACCATCACTGCTGTGACCAGCTCTGATGTCTGAAGAATAAACTGAAGATCTATTAAACGGAACTGACTTATTAATGTATGACCTTCTCTTTGAAAGAGCAAAGGAGGAGTTTCTACTACCTCTCTACTGAGAAGAAGAGCTGGAGCGAGAGCAGACAGTACTGCACAGATAAAGGAGCGGACCTGGTGATCATCAACAGCAGAGAAGAACAGGTGAGGGTTCTTCTGCTGAGGAGCTGTGTCTTGAATTCTGAGCTCATCACTTTCCCCTGCATATATATATGTGTGTGTGTGTGTGTGTGTGTGTGAGGTCAGACTGACTTGGTGAGGGGGTGAATGAGTGAGTGAATGAGTGAGTGAGTGTGAGAATGCACTTCTTCACCTGGATCTGTTCACATTGTTCCATACTGTACCATGTCAGGAGTTCATCAGTAAAACGTTTGGTGACACTGAAGCTTGGATTGGCCTGAGAGACGCTGACACAGAAGGGGATTGGAAATGGGTGGACGGCTCAGCACTGACCACTGAGTAAGAATTGGACTCTGCTCGTGATGCAGTTATGCACTCTCTCTAAGAAGCTCTAGAGGTGTACTAGTAAAGACATTCTGATTCTCTGTGTTTCAGGTTCTGGTGGACGGGGGAACCCAATAATTATGGAGGAGAGGAGGACTGTGGTATGACTGGCTTGAGATTCGCTCCATCTAAAATTATTCCCACCTGGGCTGATTTTCCGTGTCATATCTCTTTGGTTGGAATCTGTGAGAAAAGTTTACCCTAGTTTCTGAGGCTGAGCTGCAACACCTGCCTATATGTTTGGTAAACCTCTACAGTGTTTCGCTTCTCAGTAAATTAGAAAGAAAATGAATCGTCTTGATTGTATCTAGATCCCTGTACTCAAAGAACTGTCCCAGGAACTGTCTAACAAACTCTTGATCCTCTCATGTTAAATACCAACCTCCAGACAAGTACAAGCCTCGACTGGGATGATGTTGGGCGAATGTACAGCCCAAACCATTCCTTACAAAAGCAGTCAGGTATCCCAGGTAGTTGCTAGGGTCCCAGATAGCAAGACGACCACTGTTGGCCCACATTGGTGGCAGTCCCCTAGTGTTTGGCTCAGCGTATTTTGGGCGCACCGCTGGTGGTGGAGCAGCATTTTCATTATTCTGTAATTGAGTTAAATCAGTTTTTTAGTGTCTGCAACAATAGTTTCAACTAAGTCATTTCATATCAAGCCTGGTTCCTTTTTTCCTTTCAGTTATTTGTAATATTCGTCTATAGTCTGTGTTTCTAAAAGTAAGCTGAACACATTTAAAGGAGATTAACCTTCCTCTTGTGTTAGGGTCGTGACCGACCCGTTTGTAGTTTAAATTGCATAAAAATACTACATTAATTTGTTTATTGCATCAAGATTTTTTGACTTTGTCCGGAACTTCTATTTAAACAAAATCTAATACATATATTTTTGTTTACTACATTATAAAATGCTCTTGTTAAAATTATGACCTTTATGTTGTTAGGGTCAGTTTCGACCCAGGTATAATATAAGATTAGAAAACAATAATAAGTCCCAAAACTGAAATCATAAACACACTATAAACCAACAGCCCACAGCCAGCTCTACCTCCAACCACTTGAGGTTGAGTTAGGGGCTTCTATGTTTGCCTATTTCAGTCTCAGTCTGATGAGGAGGTCACCGGTGCTCAACTTGCTCCCGCTCCTTCTGAAACATTCAAATCCAAAAGTGGCAACATCTGTTGGAGCTCAGTACCTCCTGACGTACATGGCAGGGCAGATGCTGCAAATGTCATCAAAATGACCCCTGGGATCACAAGGTTTGCCGTGACAAGAGTAAGTGACATCAAGACGTTTTGATCTGTTTATGCCATCGTCACTAAAAAAAACTCATTATTGCTATGACAAACCTTGAAGGAAAAAAAGTCCATGGCAACATGTGGAATGACATTGATGATGAATACCTGGATGCCTATATTGGTGTTCTTCTCTTGGCTGGATTGTACAAATCCAGCAATGAGGCCACTGATAGTCTCTGGGACGCGTCGACAGGCAGGAATATTTTCCATGCAACAATGTCACTTCAAAACTTTCAAATGATATCAAGAGTACTCAGATTTGACAACAGAGACACCAGAGCAAAATCTGACAAACTTGCTTCCATCAGGGATGTTTGGGAGAAATGGGTGCAGCTTGGAATCTACAGATTTACACAGGCAAGTCTGCAAGCGGCATCCCTGAAAAAAAACAAGGAAAACGTGTAGTGCTCAATATGACTACTGGACTGCAGGGTCACAACATTACTTGTGACAATTTTTTTACCAGCTATGACCTTGGACAAGAACTTCTCAGGAGGAAACTCACCATGGTGGGCACAGTAAAAAAAAAAAAAAACCTGAGCTGCCCGCTGCAATGTTGCAGGTGAAGGGCCGGGCTCCACTTTCCTCAAAGTTTGTTTTTACAGACACCACCACTGCTGTTTCATACTGTCCAAAAAAACGACGGAATGTGATATTGATGTCCACTATTCACAAAGATGCAGCTGATGCAGCAGGAAGTGACAAAAAGCCCATAATCATCCTGGACTATAACAAAAACAAAGGACGAGTGGACAGCCTGGACAAGCTGACTGCCACCTACACTTGCCAGCAAATGACCAGGAGATGGCCAATGGTTGTATTTTACAACATCCTCGATGTGTCTGCATACAATGCATTTGTGTTGTGGACCCACATTCACCAAGGGTGGAACTCAAACAAAAAAACAAGTGGAGGATGTTTCTTGAGGAGCTAGGAAGATCCCTTGTCAAGGTGCACATTGAGCAAAGGGAACGGGTGCCCCGAGACCCAGTCGCTGCAGCCTTGGTCAGACAGCTGCAGAGCTCACCAAGCACTCCATCCACACCCACAGCAACACGAAGAGCATCTGCACCAGCATCCTCCTCAACCAGCCCCGCCTCAACATCAACTAGGACAGCTACAACCCCAGTGAGACCACTTGATTCTAAAAGAAAGAGGTATCAGGTCTGCCCTAGCAATAAGGACAGAAAGACAAACACATTGTGCTTAACCTGCAAAAAATATCTCTGCAAAGAACACACAAAAACTGTCACTTTTTGCCACACATGCATCTAACAATACACAAATACATGTGCATGTTCTGGCACACAGATTATTTATGAAACTTGATTTCTGTTGGTTTGATTTGCTTGATTCGTTGTTGTTTGTTTGACCTTGAGAATCTACATTTTATTATTGTAATTTTATTATTTTGTATTATTTAATACTAGTTATTTATTATTTGTTACTAATGCCTTTCAATTTGTATTTGTATTAAAGTTCTATTTAAAAAAAAAAAAAAGATCTTTTTTTTTGCCTTTTCTTGAAGTAATTATATATGGGTCAAAATTGAACCTTAACACCATAGATGTTACTAGAGTTAATAAGATTTTTAAAAAATATATATATTTTTTGACATTTTAGGAAATGTGTTCTAATACCCTTCAGTAATAGTCAGGTAATATAACAAAGTTTTTTTTATTTACATTATTCTCTTGAGGATCATTTGACAATATTTTTATACTGAAAATGAGGGGTATGCTCTCAAAAGAAAGGCCCAGGGGGCCACAACAAAAATGTTAAAACCAATCCTTTCATGGATGAGGAAGCCTAACAAGGTAACCAAGACGGAAGAAACATATTGGATGATAAATAATTGTTTTTAGGGTATCTTAGGGCTGATTTAAGACACGGGTCAAAACCGACCCGTTAACATAAGAAATAGTAACAGAAAGCTAACACAAGAGGAAGGTTAAACACTAGTTCGATTTTGTACCCAGTGCAGTACTCTGGTGGGTCCGAGGGTGGACTGGCAGTGGCAAACAGTCAGTGGGGTGGCAACCTGATCAAGCCAGTGGACTGATAATTGCTTGCTCTACAGGGTGGTTGCTAAGGTGTTGCTATGCCCCTATAAATCAAGCAGTGTCCAATAGGCACAACCTGATCCAACCCAAGCATAGTGAACGGACTCCTGTTACAGATTACTGATTACCTGATGAACAACATAGCTGTAGCCTAATCCAGTGGATTACTATACTAACAATCGGATTACTTTCCATTACTTTAGGATTTCATGTTCACTCAACTAAATAAAAAGAAAAGAAAGTACACAAGTCTTTCACTGAGGAGATTATCATTCTCTCCACATAGTTTTATTATTTGTATTATTTTGCACTCATTATGATTGTACTGATTGTACTTCTATGGAGATATCTGTTCTTCTAGAACTACAGAGAAGGTGGGAACATTAGAAGCTAATCACAGATTTCTGGCCACCAGAAGTTCAGTCTGGTAGATCTTCTTTTCAGACCCTCAAAAGATCAATAACTCATCAATAACTATCACTCTAAAATCTAACTGCTCATCACTGGAGCTCTAATGCCTAAAGACTCCATATGAGCTTCATATCTAAAGCACTACAGTGTGTCCTTTTTCCATGTGGGCCCGGACCCATGGCGTTTGACTCTATGTGTATGCTATATATGAAATTCTGAAACTCAAGCCGTGAGCAAACCGCCAATCTCTCAGACCTCATTTCTAGAGATTATTTGTGTAAACTGATTTTTCTATGATTGATAATTAATTAGGAACATTATTTGCTAACCTTGCTCTGTATCAGCCTGTATGACATTCCCATATTACCCCTTAAACTATAACTGGAACTGCGATGCAGATGACAGGGCTTACAGCTCATTACAGGATATATATATGCTCTGCGTAGATCCTTACTGTACCGCATAGTGCGTAGTCAGAGTCATCGCAGATTAGGACTACGGAGACAAGCTTTAGTACACAGTGTACATGGGCATACTCATAACTCCTCTAGACTCATTTTTCTAAACGTCTGGATAATTCAGCCATTGAGACGTAAACAAAGCCACTCAGATTGGTGTACTGTGTTCACTGTTCCATGTGCTTCTGTTTGTTTTGGTTTTTGGCTTCTCCTGTCTCCGCCCCCTTTGTCAGTCCCCTCACCTGTCCTTGGTTTGTAGCTCCACCCCTTCCCAGGTGTTCCTTGTTAGTCCTTGTTCACTTATACACCCTGCAGTCCCCTGTGTTCTTGCTTGGTGTTTTGTCTCCCTGCCGGTTGTTTGTCTCCATGTTGGTCTGGTTTTGTAACCTGGTTCAGTGTTTCTGGTTTCTATGGTTTTGTTTTTGTCTTATTTGTTCTATTCATTAAATCCTTGTGCTTATATCCTGCCTCCTCGTCTTGAACCCCATGTGACATGGAGAAACGTAGCAACAGATTTCTCTACACTAGTGGTGATCTGGACCAGGGCGAACTGCCTGCAACAGAAACATGGGCTAGGCTGTTATTTTACCTCTTCAAATGAATCATCTGTAGTTTATGCTCAATCACAACAAACTGTGATAGCATCCTGCAACCTGAGGGAGGCACTGATGCTGCTCTAACCCAGCTCTGCCTCTGACACCACACAAAGAAGAAACCCTGGTTCATGCAATCATATCACATATCCTTAGCTGTGATAAGCAGTTTATGTCAGTTTTATGTCAGACTTAGTGGTAAGGCGATCATATTAGACCATAATCTGTTGTACTTATAACCATTTCATGTAATGGCTTTCCGTGATAGGTAGCTTTTAGAGGCAGTTAACATTTTAAATCTCAGGTTCCTACCAACACCACCACTGTGGCCTTCTTGCTCGTTCTTGGAGCAGTAGCGGCATCCTGCTCCAAGTTCTGTTCCTGTCTAGCTATCTGCACACAGACCCTTCTCTCTTATGCAGCTGACCAGTCCACTGTGGATATTTATACAGTGGAGTCTTCTTGACATTGTTACGTACTGAACCCCTCCTCTCAGCCTCCAGTATGTGCTTTGAGTTCTGTGAGGATGAACTGGTGGTACGAGATTATGTCATCTTGTAACAAAGGATGCAACCCTGGAACTCCAGTGAGGTGGTTTAGGCAGCTAAGCAGGGTGGTCTGGGTGGGAGAGAGAAAGTGTCTCCATCTTGTAAGTACTTTGGTCTTTACCACTTTGCAGACTGTTTACATGCACAAAACAGCTCCAGAACACACTAAAGGAGGGAGAAAAACAGAAAAGGACAAGAATAACAGTTCCCTTTAAAACATGGCTCGGTCACATGATAACACTTTTACCACAAGTCCGTGAAATGTAGCACTGCTAGATCCGCCCTGGTCAACTGCGAGTGCCGTCATTGTCAAATGGTGCCCATGGGATGTCCACCAAGCTCATAGAGGTGTAATGATCAGATGTCCCCATACTTTTGTCATGTAGCATGTGAGCCACGGAACTGGGCACAAGCGAGTTTAATATTTCTGCCATAATAACATTAATAACATTTTCTCAGATAAACACCACAGAGACTTGATATGTAATGTTTTACTTTCATACAAGTCAATTTTAATCAACTGATGCGTGTAGTACTTTCCAAAAAGTTTGCGACAGTGTAATTGGCACAGACTAGGAGCCCTGGGAAATGTGCATAAACCGTTCATCTTTAACAAGTGATCATCTTAAACAGGTGATGCCATCAGGCTTGGGTATGAAAGGAACATCCAGGTAAGGCCTCGTCCTCTAGTAGCAAAAATGGGTCCAGTAGTAATCCAGTAATCCAGTAGTGTAAAAATCCCATGTCACACTAAGCAGTGCTTGGAATTTAGGAGGAAAGCCTAAAAACCATTAATGAATGACCTTGACCTTTGACCCCTCAGACAGCCCAGCATTAAACACTGGGATGCCTCTCTGATGGAGATCACCACAAGGGCTCAGGAACACTCTGACGACTCATCCCTCAATAAACACTGTTCAGTGCTCCACCCACAAACACAAGTTAAGACTACAGGATGCACTTTAGAACCCATCTATCAGCGAAATCCAGAACCGCAGCAAGCTTCTCTAATGACTGGTCATGTTCCCTGAGCCACAGAAGAAAAAGACCATCAGGTTGTTACCAGAGTAGGGTTCAAAAGGTCTGTTATGGTATGTTGGGTATGGGGGTGTTAGTAACCTAGACATCTGTGAAGGCACCCTGAACACTGAACACATTTAGGATCAACATAGGTTGCCATGCTGTTTTCGAAATGATGATGCCAAAGCCCCAAACCGTGTCTTCAGTCCCCAAATGACTATTACAGTTACAGAATAAGTGAGGTTTGGGGAAGGTCCATGCATGGAACTCCTTCTCACTACACACTTTTGCACCAGCTGAGCTTTGCGCTAGTCACCTGCTGTTGCTGTCTCGTCATGGTCGCCTCCAATGATTAAATCTTTTCTGGAAGGCCTAGGTTGGTCAGTGTTTCTCCCCAGCTTCCCTGATGCTCCGGGCCAGTCTTTCAACCTTCAACCCAGAGCCCCAAACTCCTATGGCTCCCAAGGATGTGTTGCACTAACATCCATCCTCCTCCAAGTCCAGGCCTCCTTTATTGTCTGACTGACCTGCAGCAAACCTGCAGAGAGAAGTGCATCCCTTTCTCCCATTCGGCCCCTAAAGCTGAGCTTTTCTTCTTCTACGTCCATCTCTTGGGAATAAGCGACACTTGCCTCCTGCTGTATTGGTGCATGCCATCAGCTCCACTGGGACCCATGCTGGTCACATGGTGCAGTCTATTGGCCTACCTGGTCTTGTACCCAAGCAACACGACTCTGCTGCATGCTTTCCCTTATCCATTCCAGCCACGCTTGCTTCTTCCTTCATGATTGGTTTGTTCACTTACCTTCCTATTTCCACTCACCATATTAGTTCAGTTTCCATCACCACACATTAGTACTCTAGTAAAAACATCTAGTCCCTGATTGGCCTGCTCCCAGTGGCATCTCTGCACCCTTCATTTACATTTAAGGCATGTAGCAGACGCTCTTATCCAGAGCGATTTACAACCGTGCTTAGTGTTCAGTTGGATAATATTCCAGCTAGTACAGGAAGGTTAGAGTCTAAAACTCACCATCAGCTCAGACACTGCCCAAACAAGGGCCAGTGCTAATGCCTA
The DNA here is from genome assembly GCA_024036415.1 of Prochilodus magdalenae. Taxonomy (NCBI): domain Eukaryota; kingdom Metazoa; phylum Chordata; class Actinopteri; order Characiformes; family Prochilodontidae; genus Prochilodus; species Prochilodus magdalenae. Next base: position 12,172 of record JAMWET010003900.1, on the reverse strand, counting down.
GGGAGATCAATACACAGACATATATAAGCATAAGTGCACTACCTGGCAACCCAACCTAGGGCTCATGCCTAAAGAGAAGGAAGGTTATGATGAGTGTAAGTTCCCTCACTTAAGTGCGTTACGTAGAGATGGGTCTTCAGTCTGCGTTTGAAGACCACTCCGCTGTCCGGACAGCCAGTGGGAGTTCATTCCACCATCTGGGAGCCGGGACAGAGAAGAGTCTGGATGCTTGTCTTCCATGCGTCTTCAGGGATGGCGGGTCGAGTCGAGCTGTACTGGAAGCTTGAAGGGCTCGAGGTACAGATCGACTCTTACCCATTGCCATAAGGTAGGGAGGCGCTGGTCCATTCTTGGCTTTGTAGGTGAGTTTTAAATCTGATGCGGGCAGCAACAGGAAGCCAGTGAAGGGGGCGTGGCAGTGGCGTGACGTGGGTAAACTTAGGAAGACTGAAGATGTGTCGAGCTGCTGCATTCTGCATTCCGGTTACTGATATCCTGAAGTCAGGCTCTGGATTCGGTGAATTTTGCCATTTGGTTAGTTTCTTTGCTCGTTTGTTGCAGACTGTCATGGCTCCTTAACATCAGTACAGCTTTACTCTAATTCATATCAATATTCATATCAGTACTTATTTTGTGTTGATGGAAATCTCTGTGTGACTCCTAATACAAACCTTGTAAGCAAAAAGTGCCATGTTTGGAAAACTGAAGCTGGACATCATGAATAAAAGCTGGAGTTGCTCAAAGTCACCACTAGATGGCAGCTGGAGAGTTTGTGTGCTAGAAGAATGGTGATGTTCCAGAAGCTGCCAGCAGGGGGGTTATAGTATCTGGCACTGTGTCTCTCCCAGAGATCCCAACACGATCTTTCACAACAAGGCTGTATGTGTTTCTTAGTTGTTAATCTTTGGATTAAGCTGAGAATGTGGCACTTTAAAAAAATCTACACAATTAAATCAGTTTTGAGTATTTTGGTGGAAGCTGGTAATAGCATTCAACACAAGGAGGGAGATGACTGCAGTGCTGGTATGCACACTAATTACTGTACACTTCTGAGTCAATCGCTACAGACCTCCAAACTCCATGTGGGCTTTGGATTAGCTCTAGAACAGTGTGTGGAGAGCTTCATGGAATGGGTTTCCATGGCTGAGCAGCTGCATCCAAGCCTTACATCACAGAGCACACTGCAGAGCTGGACTAGAGTAGAGTGATGAATCACACTTCTCCGTCTGGCAATCCGATGGATGAGTCTGAGTTTGGCCATTGCCAGGAAAATGGTGCTTGTCTGACAGCATTGTGGCAGGTGTAAAGTTTGGTGGAGGGGGGATTATGGTGGGGGGTTGTTGTTCAGGAGGTGAGCTCGGCCCCTTAGATCCAGTTAAAGGAACTCTTCAGCAGACCAAGAGACTCTGGACCATTTCACGCTCTCAACTTTGTAGGATCAGTTTGGGGACGGCCCTTCCTGTTCCAACACGACTGCTCACCAGTGCACAAAGCAAGCTCCATAAAGACATGGATGATGGAGTTTGGTGTGGAAGAGTCCTGACCTCAACCCGATAGATCACCTTTGGGATGAATTAGAGTGGAGACTGAGAGCCTGGCCTTCTCGCCCAACATCAGTGTCTGACCTCACAAATGGGCATCTGGAAGAATGGTCAGAAATTCCCATAAACACATTCCTAAACCTACACCCTACACCTAAATCCTAGACCACTGTATTCGACGCTTTGCATTGCGCTTGGTGGTGTAAGGCTTGGATGCAGCTGCTCGGCCATGGAAACCCATTCCATGTAGCTCTACACTCTTGAGCTGATCTGAAGGCCACATGACATTTGGAGGTCTGTAGTGATTGACTCTGCAGAAAGATGGCGACCTCTGCGCACTATGTGCTTCAGCATCCGCTGTCACTTTATGTGGCCTACCACTTCAGGGCTGAGGTTGGTGTAGCTGTGTCATTCTTACTGGCCAGAGAGCCACTGTGTTTTTAATCCCCGGTCTGGCAGTGGACTCCGTGCTACACACCAATAGTCCTTGAGGAAATCCTAACACTACAGGCATTAAATGTGATTAACCATGTAAAGTCGCTTGGATTGAGCGTCAGCAAATGCCGTAAATGGCATCCTTACTCACTATCCTATCACGGTACCACGCTGGAATTCACTCAGCTCCTGAGAGCGACCCATTCCTTCACTAATGTGTGTAGAAGCAGTCTGCATGACTAGGTGCTTAGTTTTATACACCTGTGGCCATAGAAGTGATCAAAACACCTGAATTCAATGATTTGGATGGGTGAGTGAATACTTTTACGAATATAGTGTACCACCCACAGTTGATCATGAAATACCCAGGAGGGATAACATTTCACAAACTAGCTTGTTGCGGTGGTATATGATCATATTACAGCACCATGCTCATGCTTTGAGCTCTTTAGAGCAACCCATGCTTTACAGTTGTCTAGGGAGGGAGATTGCAAGGCTCGGTTCTGTACAATGGGACTTAATGCAGCACTTAATTTAGAGTGGTGTCCCAATACTTTTGTCTATATAAGGTATGCGTCATTAGTAGTTGTATGTAAAAGTGTTCTGCTGCTCTTTGTAGCAGGCCAGTAACAACAAACAAGAGGCCAGTAAACTGACCAGGGCAAATTTGTGCCGCTCTGAGGTTCATTAGCATGAAGGTTTGTGGTGAACTGAAGTCACACTCTCGAATTCACACCTCCAGTGTGCGATGTTCCTCCGCCTATGCAACAACCATGTGACTTGTAGTCAGGCGACAGAAGTCTTCCATATCTGGCACAATCTCTCTTTAGCGAGCTCAACATTTCTCAGGCACGGTCATTAATAGCAGCTGCAGGGCTGGCATGGTGACTATTTTAACAGTGTACACCAACACAAGCCGCACAGCAGCGACAGACACGGGTACAATACTAATGAAATGTCTCAGCTTCCTGTCCTCAGACCAAGTACATATCCGTAGGGTCACTCTAACAGGCTGCAGAAGAGACTCCACATCTACACACGAAGCAGAAATCCACTCAATGGCATCCACACGCTTACAGAAGAAGAGAGGACTGAAGGCGGAGGAGCATATATATGCAAATACAGGGAAAGCGACAGACAACACATCGACTTACTCAAACGACAGCCACGATTATGAGGACGTCTATGCCCCTGAAGCTGTTCACGAGACGTGCCCGGACCGAAGACCTAAAGGACGTACCAAATCAGGTACCCATACACACATAGCCTTGGCACTCTGTGATCCTATGGGGCCTATTGGAGGTTTAAAGCCTACACTGGAGATGGACTTGTACAGCGTCACACTGTACGGGTCATGCTAGTGTAGTAACTGGTAGCTACTGTTTTAAGCTAATCTGTCAGTTAAAGTCTAGGTTTAGACGGTTACCAGGCCTTTAGGGAGAGTGAGTACTGGATTGGTGAATATGATGGTGTATCTTTCTAGCTCCTGGAATCGACACTGCAGGAAGCAGATACTACAGACTGGTTTCACTGGGTCTGGGGCTGCTGTGTGTCCTCCTGCTGGCTATCATCACAGTGCAATTCCTGTCTCGGGGAAACTGCAGATGCTGAGGCAGTTACAGGAGGAGAAGGAAGCTCTTCAGAAGTTGTCAGAATCAGGTGAGTAATGAAGCTCAGGCTACTGCTCTGTCCAAAAGCATCCACTGATCTCCATATCTCCAGCCAACTGATCACTAGAGGTCAGCTAAACTCACTGTAGGTCCTGGAACTAGTCAGAACCGGGGACCTAGTTAAAATCCACTTAATCTGGTCACCTTCCGTCCTGGAGGCAAGGTGAAGGTTAGAGCTGGATGCCTGACTGGTGTGGACACTTTGCATATGTAACCGGTAGCACCTTTTGCGCTAGGGTAGGCCTTGTGCAGGCACAGCCAGCCACCGTAGCTGGAGTGTTGCATTAGGAATTAGCGTTAGCATGTAAGCATAGCAGCACCCTCTGGTCTGGAGCTCTTACACGCCTGGCTTTTGCGCCGCTCGGTCAGTTGGCAGTAGGTGTGTGCTGGCGTGTGGGTCTGTGCAGCTACTGCTGTTTTGCCTGGGTTGGATTGAACTTACAGGCTGTCCTACATTGTCAGCCGAGCCTTTAAACCCCAGGTTTAGTTTTATGTACATTATTAGTTTGTTTTATTGATTTATGATGGGGATCATGTATATTGGCTGGTAATGTTTTTAGTTTATCAGCTTGTGGCTGCTCATGCTAGTGTGATGACCCTGGGTTATTCTTCTTTTGTAGGGCACCGATGTGCATGAAGTGTCCTCCTGGCGCTGGGTGCTCATGAGGCTCCTGTTCCTGTTCTCCTTCACTGGCTTCCTGGCCCCCTGCTTTGCTGTGGTACTCTTGCAGTGTGTCGTTGTGTACTCTGTATTTTGATGTGTGAGTGAGATCTTATACGTGTTTCCTTTCTCATTAATTCACACATGAAGCCACTTTGCATTGGAACCCTCTAACAAGCAGTATATCGAACCCTGGTGCTTTGGTGCATTGCACTAACTTCTTTTAAAATGTATGTGTAATAAATTTGTGATTTTTATTGATATTAAAGAGCTTAACTGTTGACCTCAAACCCACGTCTCAGAGGCTTATGTAGTTTAAGCTTACCTGTGTGCTTTAGATAGCTTTCCTCTTTTACTTGTGTAATATTTCCTGGGGAGCAATTCCCTAGCTGAGTGTCAAACCTATAGGTCAGCAGGGGTCACACATAGGCCTTCACTGACAGAGGCAAATTTTTGAAAGCTGCAAACAAGTGCATTCGTGGCTTCTTCTGTTGTAAATGAGATCCAACAACGTGGGCTAACAGCACCCCCTGCTGTTAGCACACAACAACTGTCGACCAGTGTACTGTATCTCAACCCTGGTCCTGGAGTCACCCTGCCCTGTACATTTTAGTGGATGCCCGGCTTTACCGTGCCCCCTGTAACTCAGAGAAGGCTTGGTAATGAGCTGATTGGTTGAAGCAGGTGTGTTGGGTGCCTTCAGGACCAGAACTGACTGAAATTGACCAAGTTTCAAAACCACATGCTTTACATATTTAAAAAATGTTGTTTCAAATGAAACTAGTCACTTATACAGATCTTATTCCCCAACACGGTGATTATCAGCTGTGACGCATCCTTCTCAGCTTACTTGTAAGTCATACTGTAGGGTCCTGCTACTGGCTTGTGCAACTGCAGCTCATGGGAGGCACCAGAGGAAGTTGTCCATTGTTAGCTGGAGGATGTTGTATGTGCTATGTGGGCTATGGGGTAGTTGGTGCAGTGCCATCATATAGAGCTGCATGGTTAGAAGTGACCTGCCCACTATCGTAGCCAATTCAGTAGGGTTGGATGGTGGTTTCTCCACTGCTGCTGTGATCAACTGAAGATCGTTCAGTTTAAGTTGGGGTCACACTTCATGACTTGTGCTCAGAATCTTAGATGAACCATTAGGAAAGCAAAACGAGCTCTGTGCTTTGATCCCTCAACCTGCCCCACAGTGTCTTTACTTGGTTTACTTGAGGTTCCTATGTGTGATACAATGATGCATTGATGAGTACGGTACACACATTCAAATACTGTATATGATCAATGACAATCTGACTGCGAGCCTAAAGAGAACAGGAGTCAGGGTTAGCTTGCTAGTTAAGCTAACATGGTTAACTAGCATCAGCTGACACCGTTCACATTAATCGGTACACCGATATACCAAAGGTCAAAGGGGGAGCATTATGTACATTGACACTGAACTGGCATTAGGTCAGAGGGTAGCTTGGCAATGCCCACACCTGTATATATTTACATTTACGGCATTTGGCTGATGCTCTTTACCAGAGCAATTTACAAGGTCAATCATATTACAGGAAGGCCAGTGTAGTGTTAGGAGTCTTGCCCAAGGACTCTTATTAGTGTAGCACAGCATAGTCACCCAGACCAGGAACCGAACTCCAATCTCTCACACGGTGTGGTAGCTCAAATGATAAAGTGGTGTTATCTGTTGCACTATACCACTATAAGATGTGAGGTGTTATCTTGTGAGTGAGGCTGAGCACATTCTCATTGCAAGGTGATGCAAGTTATCAGAGTTCAACTGAGGCATGACACTGGAAGGCCTCAGTTGGGTTCATGTTGCGGGTGGATGTGCAGTGGTGGGCCACAAAGTTCAAAAGGGTCTGTCATGGTATGTTGGGTATGGGGGTTTTAGTGGGTGCCCTGGACATCTGGAAGGCTGGAAGGTGGTATTAACACTGAACACATTTAGGATCGACCTTGCTACCTCTGCACTGATGCATGCCATCACCTCCGCTGGGACCACAGCTGGTGACATGATGCCATCTGCTGGCCTACCTGGTATTGTACCCAGGCGACTTGATTCTGCAGCATGATTATAAGCGAGTGTGAAGAGATGTGTTTTAAGATTAGATTTAAATACAAAGTGGCTGCTTATACCACCCATAGCTAGACCCTCTCCTGGGTATTTACATTACCAAAACTGGAAGTGGTATAGGAATTACAAACCATCTAGAGGCCCCCATTTTTATGGGATCCAAAAATATACTAGACTGTTCACTGCTCAGTTTCCATGGCCAGATTCTCCGTTCCATCACACTCACCAGGAAGTAGATACCAGGATCTAGAGTTGTCCAGTATGTTCATTCCCATCTCATTTCACTTTCACCAGGACCAAGTAGATACAGGATCTAGAGTTGGCCAGATGTTTTCCCATTTGGGAATAGTGTACAGGATCTAGAGTTGGCCAGAATATGTCTCGTTCCCATCTCATTTCACTCACCAGGAAATAAGTCAGGATCTAGAGTTGGCCAGATGTCTCGTTCTCATCTCATTTCACTCACCAGGAAGTAGATACAGGGACTAGAGTTGGCCAGATGTCCGTTCCCCATCCTCATTTCAGACCAGGAAGTAGATACAGGATCTAGAGTTGTCCAGATGTCTCGTTCCCATCTCATTTCACTTACCAGGAAGTAGATACAGGATCTAGAGTTGTCCAGATGTCTCGTTCCCATCTCATTTCACTCACCAGGAAGTAGATACAGGATCTAGAGTTTATTTCGAGTGTGGCTTTTTCATTTGGAATCTGTTGTTGTTCACTCTCAGTAGCGTTTACTACCAGTGTATGAAGCCATCATGGGGCTGTAAAATCAAAACAGACCCATCAGAGAGAAAGCACAACATTAGATGTAACCAACTATGTGGTACATATAGGAGCCCTAGCATTCACTGGTGTAGGCACTGCCCCAGGGACTGGAGGGGTCAGTGTTGAGGTAGGTAGGACTTTCATTTGCCAGGACCGTGCACATGTTTAAGGGACTATGGCTGCACTATGTAGGGTCACTGGTTCGGGTCTACTGAAAGTGACACAGGCATGGAGGAGACCGAGAAAACGCTGTACCTGTAGTAAGAGTAATGGGTTAAGCCAGTAGCACTGTGCAAGCAACTCACATCCTTCTGCTTCCAACTCATCCCACATTATGGATCTTGCTTAGTAGCCAGTACTAGGCAGGTAATGCTCTTCTGATGTTCTCTAAAGCCAGGCTCGTCCATCCCACTGCCAGAAAGAGAAGCACGCTTCGGCAATCCACAGAACAAGTTTCCACTGCTCCAGATTGGCAGCACTCTGCTCTGGTTGTTGTGGCCTCTAAACACTTCCACTTTCCAGTAATACCATTCACAGTTCGTGGAATATCCAGGAGGGAGGACATTTCACAAACTAGCTTGATGGAGTGGTGGGTTCCTATGACAGTACCATGCTCATTCATTGAGCTCCTTAGAGCAACCCAACTGTAGAGGCAGACTACATGGCTAGATGCTTGATTTTGTACAATGGGACTCAATAATCAGGGCCAGTAACAGTAAACAAGGGGCCAATAAACTGATCATGGTGAATTTGTGCTGCTCTGAAAGGAGTTTCAACATTAGCATGAACGTTTGTGCTAGACTGAATTCACACCCTTGAATTCACCACTCAGTCACAAGACGTTGCTTGGCATATACAACAACCATGTGACTTGAAGACAGGCCATAGAAGTCTTCTGTATCTGACTCAATCTCTCTTTTTAGCGAGTTCAAAATTTTTTCACACGAGACAATTACTAGTAGTTACAAGACAGACATGACTGTTTTAACCACACAGCACAAAACCCAGACAGCAGTGATAGACATGGGGTACAGTACTGGTGTAACGCCTCAACTTCCTCTCTTGAGAGCAAGTACATATCCACAGGGCCACTCTGATAGACTGCAGTAGAGACTCCACATCTACACAAAGCAAATTCCACTCCATGGCGTCAACACATTCACAGAGGATGGAAGAACTGAAGGTGGAGGAGGATGTATATGCAAATACAGGGATCACAACAGACAACACATCAACTCATTCAAGCGACGATTATGAGGACATCTATGTCAATGTAGCTGTTCCAGAGACGGGTGTGGCCAGAAGCTATAAAGGACCTACCACCTCAGGTACCCACACACACAAACACACACATGTAGTTCCTGTACAGCAGTAGCCGACTGTATATCTCTCAGTAATGTCAGGCCTTTAGGGAGAGTGAGTACTGGATTGGGGAATATGATCGTGCATCTTTCTAGCTTCTGGAATCGACACTGCAGGAAGCAGATACTACAGACTGGCTGCAGTGGGTCTGGGGCTGCTGTGTGTCCTCCTGCTGATCGTTATCGCCGTGCTGTGGGTCCAGTTCCACAACACTGCTATAGAGAGAGACCAGTTACAGAGCAGTTACTCCAGCCTGACTACAGAGAGAGACCAGCTACAGACCAGTTACTCCAGCTTGACTACAGAGAGAGACCAGTTACAGAGCAGTTACTCCAGCCTGACTTCAGAGAGAGACCAGCTACAGACCAGTTACTTGGAGACAGAGCAGTTACTCAGTTACACCCGCCTGACTACAGAGAGAGACCAGTTACGGAGTAGTTACTCCAGCCTGACTACGGAGAGAGACCAGCTACAGAAGGAGAAGGAAGCTCTTCAGAAGAAGTATGAGGAATTAGGTGAGTAATGAAGTTCAGGTTACTGGCTACAGGAAACTACTCTGTAACTGCTCCGTTAAGAACAGAGAGTCTAGTTTATATATATACACACTGTACAGATTAATGTTTCATGCCATGATGAGCATCCACTGATCTCAATTTCTCCGGCTGGCTGATCACTCTCTGAAGTCGTTTAAACTGATAGCTACTCACAACTGCGGACCCTTAGATCTATGGGTTAGGTTGTACTGGGCTGTGGGGTAGTTGGTGGAGTGCCGGTAATTACCATCATAAAGAGCTGTGTGGTTAGAAGACCTGCCCACTATCTCAGTAGGGTTGGATGGTGCTTGAAGGGCTGGATGCTAGGCTAGAAGCACAGACTCCCAATCATGGTTTAGAGCAGTCTGAGAATATGGCTTCAATATGTCAAGCCATGCTGCTCCGTCCTTTACTGTGGGCAGGCTTTCCTATTATATCATAATTATAGTGAAATTCTAAAAACAATACACTATAAATAAATAAATAAATATATAAATAGCAGAAAGTCAGTACTCAGATATCACGCTAGGATGAGGTGGAAATGCAGAAACGTGATGGAAAAGTGTTATGGCCACTACTTTATACTAGGGATGCACCAATCCAGTTTTCGAAGTTCCGATACCAACACCGATACATAAACTGATATCTGTTGAATATATGTGTACTTCACCTTCTTGGTGCGACATGAGGCACCAGGAAGCTCATACAGCTCACTCTCTGGCTCGCTCCATGCTGTTGTTCCTGTTCGTAAGTCAAGTGTACTCTAAAGTCTCAGGTTCCTGCAGATCCACCTCTGGCCAACATACACATGCAAACATGTACTGATATGCCGTTAGAAACAGTCCAGGATGACTTAAGTCACATTAAACACGGTAGAAATGATGAGGTAGACGACGTGTCCTCCTTTCAGTGATGCCTCGCTGATCTAAGTTCTAGACTACCATAGATAACCACTGCAAAGTCAACGCTAGGATGCCCCCTCCTGGTAGCACCTGAGAACAGCAGGCCTGCTCGCCCTCTTAGAGCAGGTTTGCAGTAGAGGTGCGTGGAGGAGCAGGTTAAATAGCAGAAATAGCTACATTCAAACGTCACCACACTTCCATCGGTGGCACTAGATAGCAGGTTTTCATTTTAATCAATATGGCTACTGAATAGTTTGTTCACTACCTACTACATACGCAGCCTCCAGGAGATTACCTTAAAGACCATTAGTATCGTAATAACTAATAATGCAATCAGTGGGATCCATATGTAACTGAACGGTTCATGTATGACTTTCTCTATGAAAGAGCAAGGACAGAGGTGCTTCAGAAACAGCTTCTACTACACCTCTACTGAGAAGAAGAGCTGGAACAAAAGCAGACAGTACTGCACAGATAAAGGAGCGGACCTGGTGATCATCAACAGCAGAGAGGAACAGGTGAGAGAGAGAGAGAGAGAGAGAGAGAGACATACATTGCACACTACTCTTCTTCACCTGGACCTGTTCACATTATTCCATACTGCACCATGTCAGGACTTCATCAGTAAAGTGTTTGGCCACACTGAAGCTTGGATTGGTCTGACGGACATTGACAGAGAGGGGTTCTGGAAATGGGTGGACGGTTCAGCACTGACCACTGAGTAAGAGACCACTGGATTAACCGATGATGACAGTTTACACACTTTCTAAGAGAGATGTACTAGTGAAGACACTCTGATTCTCTGTGTTTCCTGGTTCTGGTGGACGGGGGAACCCAATAATTATGAAGGAGATGAGGACTGTGCTATAACTCATTACAGTCGTGCTAGATCTGCAGGTGTATCCACCTGGAACGATTATCCCTGTCACCTGTCTGTAGCAGGAATCTGTGAGAAACGTTTAATTGTTTGATTTACATACGAGTATCTACATAAGAACGAACCCCCAGGAGAGACGTTCACTCTACCACAGTCTACCACAGTCTTAGTAATGCCCAGTAACTGTCCATTTGTCCAGGTACGTGTTACTTAAAGGAGCGCTCTCTAGTTCTCTATTCCACCACAGCAGATACTGTCTGTGAAGCTTCATCATCGGTCTTTCTTTCCACTACTGTCCATGCCCAATCTCAGTACTGTTTAATCTCACTTGTCAGGTTTAGTTTTGGGTTTCTCATCCTCCAAAACCTCTTGTGCCTGAAGAGACAAGCATATCGGTCCTTGCTGTGACCGATCAGTATGAATCAATACCCGCTTACTTTACAAACTGCTTATGTAACACAAATGGAGTCGTCATGTGATTTTGAATTATAATTTTATAATGACTGATGTTATTTGTTTAGCTACAGCACATCCGTTTATGGAGTTTTATAGATATCAGAATGTCATATCATACCAGAAACATTATGTGTGCAGCAGAGATGGCCACAAGTCACAAAATACAAGTCCAAGTCAAGTCACGAGTCTATAGGTTAGAGTCCCAAGTCAAAGTCTAAGTCAAAAACAATTTTTTTTTTTTTTGTTGCCCAAAGCAATATATAGTAACTGTAGCATTAAAAAAAATTGATAGCTTAATAAAACACAGGTATTGTGCAAAAACACAACTTGTAATTTTGCTACATATTTCTTACAATTTATTCATCACGAGAAAATGGCAGGCTCTAACAAGCCACTCAAACAGAACCATACGAGAAGCAGTATCACTTTTTTGTTCACCATGCTCTGCCTCCAACACTTCCTGTTTCAGGCTAGCTAGAAGGGTTAATACTCTATGTTAGGATTTTGAATTCTGTAACCAAGTCTAACCACGTCCGGGGCGCTCTGCAGCCGAAGCCTTCTACAGTGCTGTGTTTACACTTGCGCCGCTCACCTATATCACGCACCGCGCTGAAGTCGGAGGTTGTGATTGGTGCCCGTTGTGCAGTGGGCGTGTCCCCAAATCAACAAAATAAAGTACACATACCAAAGGAATCTTTTCCTGTAACTTCCGCACACCGTGCCTGGATGGTAACGGAAAGAAACGATACAAGACAAACGAACAATATGTTCATTAAGTGTTATTTTGCATTCTGAGGTCGGTCAGGATTCCTTATAGACGAGTTACAAGTCAGTCTGAAGTGTAACTATTATGCAACTCAATGCACCTAGAACTCGCGTCG
>JAMWET010003899.1:397500-399590 GCA_024036415.1 Prochilodus magdalenae | reverse complement strand
TACCGGACATTCAATTGGCTCCACAGGTGCATTCGTCAACACCGGACAATTACTTGGCCCCCCAGGTGCGTTCGTGAACACGGGACAATCACTTGGCCCCACAGGTGCCTTCTTGAGGTAATGCATAATCATGCAGATGATTGAGTACAGTTGTCTGCTGTTTCTTACATCATCAAGGACTTCAGTCATGCTGACCAACATGTATTATACTTACTCTCGGTTATAATAGTTCAACCCCCCCAAAAGACCTGGGCTGCTGGCTAGTTCAGCCAAGGACATATGGCAAGCCTGGCTTGCAGAGTGGCCACATGTAATGTGTCATAGGAGAGCGCCAGAAGTGCATGAAGAGAGACTTGTACAGAGCTGTTGTTAGCTGTGGGCAGTAAAATGTGCCTGCATGTGCTATTTTGGTTGGGTTGATTGTGTGGATGGCCTGGATTTAAGTGGTGTCTGCCTGCTGCTGGTTCAGTAAAACAGCAGCCACTTAAAGTGTTATATTTGTCCCCTTCTTTGTCAAGACATTTTTGGTGTCAGAGGTGGGACAGCACCCCCAGTGGACTAGAGGAGAATTGAGCTACAGCATACAGTAAAAAGATGAAACTGGCCAAAGACTGCAGAATACTGCAGAGGATGACTGACAAAGACGTGAGAATAGAGGTCACAGCAAGGGCCGAGCCTAGCAGGAGGATGGTGAATAAGATGAGAGCAAGGATGCTTGGAAAGTGGCTGGGGAGGATCAGCAAGCAGAGCAGCCTGGCAGTGTTGGCCGTGGCCCTTTAGTGACACTTCTAACTAGTAGCGGGGCTAAGTGCAATGGCTCGGCAGGCATGTCTAGAAGGTGTTCCAGAAGGCACCTGTCGGATGTGTTTGTGTAATATCCAGCGTGTATTTTAGGAGATTGTTTTGGATTTATCCGTGTAAAAACAGTCACTGATGATGTCTTCTGTCTATCAGTGCAATCCATTTATAGGAAGAAGCCCTAAGTGTTATTACCTATGCATTTCATTTTCACTTCTGCAGATGCAGGATTATGCTGGCGGACTTGACTGACAATGCATGACTGAAGCAGAATATATCAGTGGCTGCTTTCACAGTAAGCTGTTTCGAGCAGTGACAGTTACAGCTGCTGTCATCTCACTGATCTCCATCACTATTAGGCTCCTGCGTGTGCACTGAAAAAGATGCTTGCACTACACTGTGCACACACACCGTACGGCTCCTGCTGCTGCTGCTGCTGTGTGTCAGCGGAAAGGTAATAAGATTACTGGTTAGAGTAACAGCTCTAGCGCTCACCTCTGCACCTCTACATTATGATGGTAATGTTTTTGAATGAGCCAGGTGTGAGAGGGCTATAGATATCCCCATCTCATTAGTCTGGCAGCAAATACGTATATGCTGCTTTTCTTTCCTTCTGTAGCATGTATTAACTATCATGTCAAAACTCCACCTCAGAGTTCCAGTCTGAAGACACCGACTGCCCTTTACTTCACCTGGGCATTTTTACAGTTTCCTCAGTCACTTTACTGCATTTCTAAAATTACTTCGTACAAACTTTACATCATCTAGACTTTGTGCACATCATTAAAGCCTTTTCTCATTCGCTTGGGATAAATGGAAAAGGCTTTGGTGTAATCACACAGATGAGTTTGTGCAGTTATCTGCTGTCTCCTACAGTATCGATTGCGTCACCCATGCAGAATGAAATGTATTATAGTCAAACCCCTATATACGGGCAATAGTTCATTTCATAAGTCATTATCAATAAGTCCTGAATCAGCTGTCATAAGCTGTGAAGCATGTTTTATACATTTCTCTCTGTGATTTTTTTGGTTTAAGTCTCTTGATCTGATGATTAGCTTTCTGATAAATCACTCCAGGGAGCGTCAGCAGGTGTAGAAAGACTGCACTGTAATTCTCCATAAAGTGCTGTAAGTGCAGTTCTACCTAACACATGGTGTGTTGACAAAGCACAGTACAAACAGTAACAGCATGAATGCCCTCCCTGTCCCATCTCCTGCGATTTATCTCCCAGAAAAAGAACCTACCCAGTTACTGATATGCTGAGAAAGTGGCTAAGCATTTCCTGGATC
>JAMWET010003899.1:365000-392500 GCA_024036415.1 Prochilodus magdalenae | reverse complement strand
TTTCTTTACTGACCACATCAATCCTGTAAATGACTTCCTTTCTGTCCGTAGTGTTGTTTATATATAATATTGTGTTTCTGTGTGTGTTTATGTATTTATTGTTAAATGCTTCGCCAACAGTGTATCCACTACATCCATGCCAATAAAGCACCACTGAACTGAACTGAACTGAGAGTGAGAGAGAGTCAGAGGACTAGTGTGAGAAAGAGTGAGAGAGTCAGAGGGGTAGAAAAAGAGAGAGAGAGGACTAGAGAGAGTGAGAGAGAGTCAGAGGGGTAGAAAGAGAGAGAGAGAGAGAGAGAGAGAGAGAGAGAGAGAGAGATAGGACTAGAGAGATTGAGAGAGAGTCAGAGGGGTAGAAAAAGAGAGAGAGAGAGAGAGAGAGAGAGAGAGAGAGAGAGAGAGAGGACTAGAGAGATTGAGAGAGAGTCAGAGGGGTAGAAAAAGAAAGGGGGTGGGGGCCTAGTGTGAGAGATCCTGCAGTATTATGCTGTACATAACTCATCAACAGACCAGTCAAAACTAACACAGCACTGCTCTATTACACATTCAGAGAGGCAGAGAGAGAGAAACAGAGAGAGAGAACAGAGAGAGAGACACAGAGAGAGAGAAACAGAGAGAGAGAAACAGAGAGAGAAGCAGAGAGAGAGAAACAGAGAGAGAGAAACAGAGAGAGAAGCAGAGAGAGACACAGAGAGAGAGAAACAGAGAGAGAGAACAGAGAGAGAGACACAGAGAGAGAGAAGCAGAGAGAGAGAAACAGAGAGAGAAGCAGAGAGAGAGAAACAGAGAGACAGACGCAGAGAGAGAAAAGTAGAGAGAGAGAAGCAGAGAGTGAGAAACAGAGAGAGAGAAGCAGAGAGAGAGAGAGAGAGAGAGAGAGAGAGAGAGAGAGGTGCAAGAGAGAGAAGGCGAGAGAGAGAGAGGGAGAGGGGAGAGGGATGGAAGAGAGAGAGAGAGGGAGAGAGATAGAGAGAGGGGAGAGGGGTGGAAGAGAGAGAGAGAGAGAGAGAGAGAGAGAGAGGGGTGGAAGAGAGAATGGGGGGATTAGTTTAATTTTCCCTGATGAAAGTAAATTGATGAGGGCGGTGTAATGAGGAATGCTTCATGTACTGCAGCATTAGAGTGTAATGAGTGTAATTAGTCTGACTGTGTTCTGCTCTGAGACGAGGAGGAAATGATGTGGATTAGGAGGAGGAGGAGTCTCCGTATCCTGCCTTCTTATCTTCATCATTTAGGGTGGGGATATCAGCATCAGACCCGTTTACTGTATCATACTGTACTGCAGCCCAGAAATCTCAGAGTTAAATGTCGTTGAGAGTAAATGCTGGTCAGTACTGATCAGTAGCCCTCCAGGTCTCCTACATGACTGGACATTTTCACTGGGACGTTTAACACAGTGTGTGTTCCGGACTGTACAGAGTCATCATCTCTAACTGAGCACCACCATAAACATCACAGTGTACATTCAGGAGAGCTCTGTTTCTGTGCTCAGCATTTTGAGTTAGAGGGAACTACTGTTTACCAGTGATGAGCTAAGACAGTGCTGCCCTCTGCTGGTAAAACTATTTACTTACTACACCTATCAGCAATCCCTGTAACTCTCATCCTCCTTTTTGATGGATAATGCAACAACAGAGCTTTGCTTACAGCAAGTCCTGAAACACATGTTAACTATTTCCTGGTGTTATTAAAAGGGAACTCAGTTTAACATTCAGGGTGGTTTGGTGTGAGTACTCTGTTGTAGAGAAAGACTTTTAGATGAATGAGCTCTGTTCTGATTGGCTGTCCTGCATAGTTGAGCTTCATTCAGAAAAGCACTCAAAGCTGAAACACATATGAGTGGGCGGTGCTAAACTGCTGTAGCCTGTATAGCTGAATATATGTAAATGAGTTGTGTCCTGTGACGTCACAGAAACAATTACTTTAAAGTTTCGGACTTTGAACTTTTTAAGCATCACAACCCCAGTGTCTACCTGTAAGTAGCAGCCATGCTGTGTGACTGTGTCACTATGTGCTGGTCGAAGCAGATCATCTAAAACTGAGAGTTTCATAGTGAGGAACAATAGAAGAGTGAGTAAGGCTAGAATGGCTACCAATAGAAGGCTTTGCTTGTCTGTATCTGAATGCTTTACATTAGAATAAAATCAGACATCAAACTATAAAAGGCCACTCGTGGAAATATGCAGTCCACCTTAAAATGGAACTAGGACGGAGGACAGAACTGCTTTCTTAACCTGCAGTGGAGCTTCACATAACAAGCATGGGTATTCACTAAACCAACAATGGAACCAGAGCTGTGTAAAAAATGATTTCTGTCTTTTTCACACAGTGTAAACTCTAGTTCCCCTTTTAGTTTAGTGAATATTCATGTCCATATTCATAAATATACAGTAGAGGAGGAGATATGGCAGAAATACAATACTGTGGTACATCATGAGTATGTGTGGGACATCAGGATAAGTATCGTTTCAGAGATCTCATCCGCTGGAGCTGTTCAGCGTAAAGGTCTTTTAGATAACCTACAACATGCATTTGAATGTGTCTGAACTGTTGACTGGTGGTGTAGCTACTACGTTAGCAATCTCCAAGTAACTAGCTAGCATAGCTAACTAAATGCTCTGATGATGTAGCCTGTTTACACCAACGGTTTTGCAGGAAGCCTTTGTATAGCCTTTGTATACAGAGAGGTTTGTTTTATTTTCCTGCCTGTGTCTATTTCAACATGGTCCTTCTGGGTGATCATCATTCTGTCTCACCCAATCAGAGCAGAGCTCACCAAATGATCCATGACCTCATCAGCAAACAGACAACAGCTTGTTTTATTCCAGGTCCCAATCATAGTGTTTTAAATGGACATAGATCCAGGGAGTTTCACCCTGGCCAAAACCATCCCCCCTGTATATAGATAGATAGATAGACAGATAGATAGATAGATAGATAGATAGATAGATAGATAGATAGATAGATAGATAGATAGATAGATAGATAGATAGATAGATAGAGAATGGAGTAGGATAATACAATATAAATATAAATAGGGCATTTAGAATGGAGTGTGTGCAGAGATGGGGGTGTGTCCAGAGGAGGGAGTGTGTGCAGAGATGGGGGTGTGTCCAGAGGAGGGAGTGTGTGCAGAGATGGGGGTGTGTCCAGAGGAGGGAGTGTGTGCAGAGATGGGGGTGTGACCATTGGAGTGACCGGAATGAAAGAGTGTCACAGAGTTTTCCATGTACTGTACTGATAGACATCAGAGAAGAACTTACTGTTATCGCAGGACACCATTAGGAATCTCTACAACTCCATCCCAAGACGTCGGGCATGTTGCTAACGTTGCCATACTGAGAGACACTACTTCTGTATGTGTAGCTCAATAAATATCACGGCTATCAGTCTTCCTTCCTGTGGGCTGTAATCCCACACTTCCTTCTGGGTGCAGCTATTCTTTAACGATGAGTGTGAATTATTAGGTGTTTATGTATCTAATTAATACTAATGATGATTTAATATTTCCACTTGTCCTCTGTGTTATTCTGGTCTCTTATAATCATAAGCTCCTACTGGCTAACGCGTGGCCATGTTTTGGTCTTTAAAGGCATTCTTTATTCTTCTTGTGCTTTGGTTCTCCTCTCTATCTTTATTTCCATCAACACTGTCAGGAAATGATACAAATGGGTTTTGCATGACCTCATTATTGTGTCATATCTTTGGAGGAGTCATTAAAGACCTGTAAAGTCATTGTGTGTTGTTTGTGTAGGCTGCACCGGATTCAGGAGTCACCCCACCCTGGAATTTGGACTCGCTCCAAGCTTGTGTTTGGCACAGAACTTGCAGTTCAGTATTGCGTCCAGCAGATGGGGGAGAGTTGCATTTCCACACTGATTTAATTGCAGAAGGAGTGGAGGGCCTAGAGTGGCTCAGCGCACTCCAAAACAACTTCACCGCCCGTACTTGCAGAGGGTTCTGAGATTTGATGAAGACACCATTTGAATTTCAGAGGAGGTTTCAGATCAAATCCTGGCCTTAGCTTAGCATCAGCCGTCTAAGCCCCTCATAAGTCCTGGTTTAGCAGAAATATCCAATGTTTGAAGATCCACTCCAGGAGCTTTTACTGAGAGCAAGCAAACGTTAAATACCAGAAATCCCAAGATCAGCAGATCACTTGTTCAAAAGCGTTCTGGAAGAATGTGTTGCAGCTCAGGTGGACATTCGTACGTCTATCTATGAAGAGCCAATGTGATTTTGTGTGTTTATTTGTTTTACATTGTTTACATACCGTATGTAATACACAGATCATGTCTCTGATTGTTGACTGTTGTGTCTCGCTGCTGTCACACCAAATCTTGTGTATCCAGAATGCTAGCTTTACACTAGAAGGACAAAACATGCTTTGGTGTAAGTCAGTGCAACCCTAATGTTTTCCGGTTCATCTTGATCTGTTTCTTTTGGTCTGTTCATCATAAAATCCACACAAAATGTAAAGAGCTAAAGGCATTTTTAATAGAAGCTCGTCACCAGAAGAATAGTCGCATCCAGAAGGAAGTGTGGCCTTGCAGTGCTATTGGGAAGTGAGATAAAGGGTTATTGAGATACACATACAGAGGTAGTGTCCTCAGTATTGGTGGGCCGCCATGTTTGCTAATACAACACACCAGACGTCTTAGCATGGAGTTGTAGAGGTTCCTAACGGTGTCAGTCCGTGACAGTCTGGCACAACACTATCATCTTTGGCGGCGTTGATATGGTGTTAGGGCCAGCCGTAATGGTCTGTGTACCAACATCGTGCAGGCGCTGCCAGTGGTGATGGAATGGCTCATGGAGGACTCAATCGTGGCTGTTGGGTCATTCAGGTATAATGATGAGTACCGTCCTCGCACATGCACGGCCGAGCATGAAACTTGAATCATTCTAATGTCTCACAATCTCAAACCTCCCCACCAAGTTTCATTCCTGTCGGTTGATTCCTTCTGGGTGCAGCTATGCTTTTGATGATAAGTGCCGGTCAAATACAAACAAAAGCCAAAAATGGAGCTACATAGTTTAGTTCTGACAGCAGCTATATGCGGCTCTTTATATTTCCAAGGAAACACATCACCTCTAAAATTCTTACTGTGAGCCTACAGCTGTCCAGGCTGACTGACCATCAGTGTGACAACAATGCACAATTGAACTAAAGAGGTTAAATGTGAGGCAGCAATCCTCTCCTAATCTGCACATCCACTCTCTTCTTGTGTGAACTCCAAATGACATTTCAGCCGAGTAATGTGGGTGACATTTATGTGACTCATTTGGACTGAAAAGCAGAAAGGAACTTTTAGCAAAGGATTGTGGGAGATAGAGCCGGTTGGAATCTGCAGTAGGAGGTAGGGCTGGATCATCAGTGCCTCCAGTCACACTGGTCTCACTCTAACCTTTAGCAGAACTTTTCAACCAGTGATTAAGCCAAAAAGGGCTACTCCTGGAGCCAGCTAGAAAGAGAAGCCCAGGATGGGAAGGTGCAAGAGGAACCATGCAAGCAACTTATGTCATATATGTGATAGCTTCTTTACCAGCATGGGGAGATGGGATGCTTTCTGCATAAAGCTGCAGCAAAACAAGTCGTTTGTAAAAATTGTACACTCGTAAAATATGGTTTAAGGGTTTTTAGTAACGACAATGATCCAGTAAAGAATCATGAACGCTCAAAGAACCCTTTACTCAGGCTTAAATAGTTCCTCGCATGGTGAAATCTCAGTGAGAATCTGCTTTGTCTAGTTCAAAATGCAACCCTTACTTCAGGCTCCTGTAGATGGCGCTGCACAATAATGGGGCTTCAAATGGGGCTTGTAACCTGCAGGGTGTGAGAGATGGGATTATTGATTGAGAAGAGGTGCTACAGTGTTGTGAATATCTCATACCATGTTTGAAAAATGACTCCAAAGCAGATGTTACTGATTGGCTGTGGGAGGAAACAGGAGCACCCAGAGGAAACCCAAACTGACATGGAGAACATGCAAGCTCCACACAGCATGCGGAATACCACGGCATCAAGAATCAAGTAAGGAAGCCAATTTCAAAGTCAAAGATCCCCACCATGTGTTCATCTCTTGCACACAACACACTCAACACATACACACCTTAACATAGTCCTCCATACACAGTTCCACAGTTTAACAGCTGCTGAATGCAGTCAAACCCAGGCTGGTCGTGCTGTGCCATGGCAAGTTACCCACTGCACCACCGTTACCCACTGCACCACTGTGACATTGGTGTTCTCTGTCCAAAACTGGAGACGCTTTTGGTGAGAGAAGGGATGACATTTGATGGAAGAGGGAATGTGCTTTCCTTTGTCTCTAATGATGGGGGTGGACACCACAGCTGGTGATATGTCGCCCCCTATGTTGCTTGGAGTGTGACTTTGGCAGGTTTATTAGTTTAAGGGAACCCCACCACAATGTAAAGGTTCTATACTAACTAAAGGTACCTCCTAGAACCATACATCCAAGTTATAAACCGTTCAGGAACCTTTATTTATAAGAACGAAGGACAACATCTTGACCACTTTTCTGTTTGATTAAGGACATTCGTCATAGTATCGGGCCCACTAAATATCTCTAACCTAACGGACCTTATATAGTCATCCCTACTGAGCAGCATCATCCACAAACACTCTGAAACATTCTTAGTAGACGTAGCCTCGGCAGAAGCAGCCTTAATGGTTGCAGTGAAATCCAGCCTTCTGACAAGGTTCTAAACTTACGGTGCTCTGTCACCAAAGTACTTTATGGTACTACAGTTATAGTGCTTTATACTGCATGTTCTCTGCTGCTCCTTCAAATCAAATATCACATCAGTAGGAGCCGCAACAGAAAGTAGCCATATCTCACTGTGAGTCACTTTGTCCTGATATTCCTGCTTAAATAAATGTCATTCTTTTTCATATCTCCACTGACAGAAATGGCCTTTTAAATACCACACAGCACTGAAGTGTGTGTACGCAGGCTGAGGCTGGGGCATTCTTCCACAGTTTAATTTAGTAGAAGGAAATTATATATACACATTAACTTACAGCTAGTAAACATATAGGGAAATATACAAAAAGATAGCCTCTACTCTTCTAGGCAGGCTTTACACTTGATGTTGGGACAGCACAGTGCTGGCTGGGCTTTGTACCCCTTTAGCAACCACCTGGCATTGGCCATGTTGATGCCTGGCATTGGCACAAGGTGTGTGGCTGCTCCAGAGTGACCCATTCTACTGGAAAAGCAAAAGGTGCACTACAAGGTCGCTGAATTCACTAATCAGAGTTGGTGTCTGTATAGTTTTGAACATCTAACAGTCTAATTAACAGAACAATACATTCATCTTCAAAAACATAGTTTCTCCCAGGAGGAAGTGATGGACTGCAACTCCATTGGGAAGGAAGATAAAGGTTACCAGGAACAATAAATGATGATAAATGTAGACTGATATGAGAAATATTTATTGAGCTACACATACAGAAGTAGTGTCTCTCATTATGGCGTTGGGCCACCCTGTTTTCCAATGCAACATCCCAGTTGAAGTGGTAGAGGTTCCTAATGGTGTCCTGTGATAATCCATCCCATGCAGTTTGAATATGCTCACACAGCTCCTGCAGACTTTGTGGTAGATGTGGAGGTGAAGTGACACTAGGCCTTCTGTACATGTGACAACAAACCGTTGATCTTGGCGCATCTCCACCAAGACAGAGATGGGACTCGTTACTAAAGATGTCCCGCTGCCATTCTGAGTTACTACACAACAATCTGGCACAACACCATTGCAGTCTATGGTGACAATGACCTGGGTCAAGGGCAGTTGTAATGGTCTAGGTTCATGTAGTCCGGCATCGTGCAGCCGTTTGCCAATGGTACCGGCACTAATAGGATGGCTTTGGATGTTCATAGTAGGGGGCAGAATGTCACTCCTCGCACAACTGAATGTCTGTAGTTCAACATCATGGCTGTTTCTCTGCAAGGGACATGACGACTGGTAGGTACATGTCAGTTAGGTACAGGGAATATAAGGCCTATACTTGCTTACTTCACAAGTGCAGCGGAGCGCGAAGCGTGACATCGCTTATGATGTCAAACCTACCCACATAGTTTCATTCCTGTCGGTTGACTCCTTCTGGGTGCAACTATTTGTGCAACTAGTGTATATTAAAAACGTACATATACCTGAGCACCTGTACCCATACACAATCACTATCAGCTAATTGTATGGTAGCAGCACAGAAAACAAATTCATGTAGATGTGGGCCAGTGGCTTTGCGTAATGTTTCTATCAACCATCAGAATGTGGGAAAGATAGATCTCAGTGATTTTGACCGTGCTGTGATTGCTGGGGCCAGACGAGCTGGTTTGCGTGTTTCTATGTCTGCTGATCTCCTGGGATCATGCTCAGCAGCCTGTAGAGTTTACTCAGAATGGAGTATGCCTTGTTGAAGAATGAGGTCAACAGAGAATGGCCAGACTGGTTCAAAAGGCTATGGTAAATATGGTCTGTTGTGGTGAGCAGAAAAGCATCTCAGAATGCACAACACGTCCAACCTTGAGATGGATGGGCTACAACAGCAGATGGCCACATTCAGCCAAAAACAGAAAGCTGAGGCTGTAGTGGCTACAGGCTCATCCAGATTGGACTGGACAAAAATCCTGATCTGAAGGATCTCAATGTCTGCTGAAATGTCTGAACCCCGGTCTGCCTTGGGCCACCAGTCTAGGCTGGCAGAGGTGGTGTAATGGTGTAGGGATTGTTTATCTGGCCTACTCTGTGACTATTAATACCAACCAATCATCGCTTGAATGCCACAGTCTATTTGAGCATTGGTGCTGACTAAATGCATCCACAATTTACCACTCAGTTTTATTCATTGTGGAACCTCCAGGAGACGAGTAGGCATGCTTCCAACAGATGCAGAAATGGTTCCATTCTTCCTTTTGACCCAAGCGTTCTTTTTCCTGTTTGATGTGTGAGTGCATGTGTGTATATGCACACATGGCAAGTAAGTAGGCCTCCCTGAAAGACTGTTTTGTTTACAGCATGGAAGGAGTGACAGTGTGCTCCTTATTTTTAAGTCTAGTGCTTTAATCAAGAGTTAAACCTCTTAATCTTCTTTCCAGCAATATTTAGTGCAGACCCCATGTTGACCCACTCGCTGTGGAGGAGCTTGGATTATGTGGGGAGAATTTGGAAAACCCAAAAGGAAGTGAAGGCCCTCTTCAGGACTGAAAGCACATTAACGTTGCTAACATCTTTTAATGTGGTTCTCTGTACGGTACGGCCTGGATAACACACTGCAGGTCAGGAAGAGGTTAATATAGGATTATAGCAATCATAAATACTGTGGTGCAAACATGCAGCATAGCTATGATGACGAGGTATTATGGGAAAGGCTTTTAGAGTGGATGGATGACCATATTAAATGTATAAGAACATCTTGTTATTGTTAAATCAGACGGGCTGTGTGTAGGTTCATTCACAGTCGCCTATATCTATCCTAATGCCACACTTCACATATAGAATTAGTGTCTCTCGGTATGGCATTGTGCCGCCATGTTTGCTAACACAACATGCCAGACGTCTCGGCATGGAGTTGTAGAGGTTCCTAATGGTGTCCTGTGATAATCTATCCCATGCAGCTTGACCATTCCCACGCAGTTATTGAAGATTGTGCAGTATGGGTGGAGATGGAGTGATACCAGGCCTTCTAGACATGCAAGGCAGGCCACTGAAGATGACCTGCTGCCATTCTGATTCACTCCGTGACAGTCTGGGGAAACACCATCGTAGTGTTTGGTGACGCTGACATGGTGTTAAGGGCAACTATTTTTTTAAAGATTAGCTTATATTAAAAATGTACATATAACTGAGCACAGTTGTCGTAATTGTCTGCATGCATGTCATCCTGCTTTGTGCAGCCATCTGCCAATCGTGCTGGCACTAACAGAATGACTCATGGAGGGCATCACTGCTCACTGAATGTCCCCAGTCGTGGCTGCTGGGTCAGTCAGGTACAGCGATAAGGCCAGTCATTGGTCACGCTCAGTCAAGCGTGAAAGTTGAATCATTCGCATGTCTCAAACTTACTCACCAAGTTTCATTCCTGTCGGTTGATTCCTTCTGGGTACAACTATATGTGCGGTTATTCTTTTGATGATAAGTATACAGGGGTTGGACAATGAAACTGAAACACCTGGTTTTAGACCACAATCATTTATTAGTATGGTGTAGGGCCTTTTGCGGCCAATACAGCGTCAGTTCGTCTTGGGAATGACATATACTGCGTCCTGCACAGTGGTCAGAGGGATTTTAAGCCATTCTTCTTGCAGGATAGTGGCCAGGTCACTACGTGATGCTGGTGGAGTTTCGTCCTTCTTGGTGGTATGCTGACATTACCCTGGATACCGTGGCTCTTGATACATCACAAAGACTTGCTGTCTTGGTCACAGATGCGCCAGCAAGACGTGCACCAACAGTTTGTCCTCTTTTGAACTCTGGTATGTCACCCATAATGTTGTGTGCATTGCAGTATTTTGAGCAGAACTGTGCTCTTACCTGCTAACTGAACCTTCACACTCTGCTCTTACTGGTGCAATGTGCAATTAATGAAGATTGGCCACCAGGCTGGTCCAATTTAGCCATGAGACCTCCCACACTAAAATGACAGGTGTTTCAGTTTCATTGTCCAACCCCTGTATATGACCATTGTGTGTGGTTGGTGTAGCTCAGCGGATGACACCACTACCCACAAAATAGCAACCACCACACGTGGGAGACTGGGGTTCGAATCCTGGGCTGACTGACTAGACTGTGCTACACCATAAAGAGTCCTTGGGCAAGACTCTTGACACTACATTGGCCCACCTGTAATATGATTAACCTTGTAAGTTGCTCTGGATAAGAGCGTCGGATAAAAAAAACATAAAATGTAAACTGCATGCCTGTAACATTCCAGAGTATGTTTACCACTGCGTTACATCTAAAATTGTTTATAAACACTAATACAGATTTAAAGACATGCTTCTGGCCTATACTATACTAGACTGCAGTCTTCAGCTGTGCAGCCATACAGAGTCATACTGTATTTTGCATTTAACAATAATCCACACATTTTCTGTGGTAGTCAAGTGTGGACTGCAGGTGTGTGGAAGTGTATGGTCATACGAGTCAACCAGCAAAAAACCTGTCTTAAGGAAATACATGCCAGGGAAGGTATCCACCAAATCTGGCTCAACTGTATATTTCTATGATGTGTCTGAACATTGGTGTGGCCTGCATCCAGAAGCTTGTCCAGTCCATGTCAAATCCAATCACAGCTGTTATTTGTGCTTGTGAAGGTATTACACGCTACTGCGTATGTTTCAGTCACAGGTGACTTTTTGTCTGGTGAGCTTTTCATTTTTTCCTGCCTGCTGGTGCATGATGATGTAATCAAAACACTGTACATCAATGGTAAAAACAGGTGTCTGTCTTTGGAATATTATATATACAGGATAGTACAGTTCTACTCGCCTCAGTCTGGACTTTAAATCCAGACTGAATAAAGCTGTCACCTGTGACCTAAATAACATACATGGTTTAATTGGGAAATGTAGAGCTATCACTTACAAAACAAGACACAAGCAAACATTTCATTAGTCCTGTGTTTTTACCGTATGTACAGTTACATGAAAAGGTTTTTGAACTTTTCAAGCTACAGGGACTTCTGCATGACCAGCTCCTACAATGTTAAATAATGTTCCTAATACTTGCAAATAATAAAAAACAAAGCGCTCTTTAATACAAAGCATATCATCACTGTTCACAGAAAAACAAGTATCTCCCAAATGGCAACTTTACAGCAAAGGGGAAAACCCCAAGTTCATTTTAATGTAAGTCAATAGAACCAGACTTGTTTTCCATGCAGTTCTGGACCATTTCTGTTGGTCCATTCATCGAGAAATGTATAAACAGCAGCTGCTGTGTTCAAATGGTGTCTAAAAGTAAAAATCAACAAAAGATGGAGCTTCATGCTTTTCTTTGGAAAGCGCCGTATTTACATTATTATAGCCAAACTGAAGAAATTTGCTGAAACACTCAAGGTCACTGAAGAAAAAGGTCAAAAACATTACATAAGCTGTAGTACATGTTAAGCCCTCCAGACTTGGTGCATTTTATTTGATTCCTGTTTTTCGTTTAACAAGGGACAGCTCCTAGATGGTCATATATACAAAAATATTTCTGAAATGAATACAGAATCTTGGTGTGTCAGCAGTCATGTTTGTTATTGGTAAAAGAAGGAAAAGAAAGCATTTGATTAAATGATCAAATCAAAGGCTGAGTTCTGTGGAAAGACATAACAGTGAGTGTGGAGACATCCCTGTGTGTGTGTGTGTGTGTGTGTGTGTGTGTGTGTGTGTATACGCAGTATGTGATTGTATCATTCACCTGTTTGTCCATTCCACCTTTAAATGTTTCATTCTACAGTCTGCTC
Organism: Prochilodus magdalenae; assembly: GCA_024036415.1. Classification (NCBI taxonomy): domain Eukaryota; kingdom Metazoa; phylum Chordata; class Actinopteri; order Characiformes; family Prochilodontidae; genus Prochilodus; species Prochilodus magdalenae. The sequence goes on along the minus strand of JAMWET010003899.1, from coordinate 380,022 downwards.
AGATGCAGTGATTTAAATAGCCAGTCCAGAAAGAGTATGCTGGATGTATTAATGGTCAGTGCATGAAAAGTTCTAATCAGTTTATTAACTGTACCAATTGTAAATGGACTCTGCTCTGGAGAATAGAGTACATACAGTCACCGGGCACTTTATTAGAAACACCTCCTCGTATCTACACTCAGCCCCTATTTTATGTGCTGACCACATGGGAAAACTTTGTAGTTTTATAACACAGCAGTTGGTGTTTATACATTTCACGATGAATGGACCAACAGAAATGGTCCAGAACTGCATGGAAAACAAGTCTGGTTCTATTGACTTACATTAAAATGAACTTGGGGTTTTCCCCTTTGCTGTAAAGTTGCCAATTAGGAGATACTTGTTTTCCTCTGAACAGTGATGATATGCTTTGTATTAAAGAGCTCTTTGTTTTTTATTATTTGCAAATATTAGGAACATTATTTAACACTGTAGGAGCTGGTCATGCAGAAGTCCCGGTAGCTTGAAAAGTTCAAAAACATTTTCCTGTAACTGTACATACGGTAAAAACACAGGACTAATGAAATCTGATTAAATGGGCTGTATGAGCGTAGGTAGATACGAGGAGGTGTACCTGATGAAGTGCTCAGTGAATGTACTTCGTGAGATGTTATAGGTGTTATGCCCCCTGACCACCGCTAGAGGGCTCAGTAAGCACTGCTGTTAACAAACAATAAAAGTTTAATAAAAGAGCAGCCCACCATAACGGGGGGATCAGGCAGAGCACCGGAAAACGTGATTGTGTGGACAATCATTTCATAAGAAGGAATCGATTTAGCCTATATAACTTATTAAGTACTGCATTGATAACACACGTCTGTGTGCACGAAGTAAGAGCACTGGCTCGTCCAAATGAGCACTCACTGTGCCAAGGAGCTTTAGGAAATATGCTTGATTACGAAATGTGGCCAGTAGGCTTTCTTAATGAAGTCCAGACACCAAGCCTGGTGTTGTACAGGTCTGTCTGAAATTCCTGCACGTGCCAGTACTGACACATATAGCCGGGGTTGTTCGGTGAGATTATTATAATCATAATTATCCCCTATAATAATCAAGGCATCAGCCACTTCATAAAATAGGTCAATGAGAAGTACCCTATATAGGAGCGCATTGTTTGCATTGGCGCCTGTGTTATGTAGGCCACAACACAGGCAGGCAACATAAGAATTTATAATCAAAACCATCATAATGGTAATGATTATTATTAAAAAGATGATAATACTAATTATAACCATACCACACATTATTAATGTTGTTGTTGTTGTTGTTGTTAATATTATTATTACTATTATTATTAAACAGCTCTTCCGCGTTGTCGCCAAATATGCATCATATTTAAATAAGTATGTATCCTATGGATAATAAAATAACCATGCCGTTTGTTAAAGCGTGTCATTGATTTAATCGGAAACAGCCTGTAATCTGCCACGCTCGTGCGCCCGTGCTGAAGAATCCAACCAAGTTCACGGCGATCTAACGTTCCTTTGTAGAGAGAAGCTTATTAAGACGACTGTAAAAGTGTAGCCTGCAGCTCGGGCTTTTGGACAACGTTCAAAATGCTAAAATAACTCGCCTCGATGAGGCGAGACGAGGCGACGACGCTCCTTAAAAAAGACCGAGTCGATCGGCCCTGATGGCGTGGAGAAGGGAGTTAATATGGCTGTCCCCAATTTATCTGCCCGTGTAGTAAAGCTTCGCCTTGTGCTGCTGACACGACGCGCATAACAACCCGTTTAGTTTCCCATCATTTTCTGAGCTCCTTGTCCCCTCCCCTCCAGACACAGACAACAACATACACCTTAATAGGGGCGCGTCTCCGACACAGCCGCCGACCAATAACCCGTCTGTCTGGGCAGAGACCGAGGGGGATGAGCGCCTGTCGAGGCCCAATCAGCGCCTTTGTGTTGCCTGCCGGTGCCGGGGACTGGTCGTGAGGAGCTACTGCGGCGCTTCGGGATCGGCGAGCGAACCCGGATCCAGAGCAACCTGAAGGGCGAAGGCAAGTCAGGTGAGTCCGGGGATTCGGTCGCGGCCTAGCCGGGACGGGACGTGATTTTTGAATGTACGGCGGCGGGATTTGAGGACTGTAGTAGTGCAGGCGAGCGTCCTGCGAGGCGGAAAGGCTCGGAAGCGGTTTTACAAAACACGCTTGACCAGAATGACCAGACAATAGCGTGGCGGCTTGGCTGGCTAGCGAAGGTTTCGTGCTAACGAGCCCCGGAGTAACGTTAGTTCAGAGCGGCGAGCTAATAGTATTAAAATGAGCTCAGATTGTCCTCGGCAGTCGCTGCCCCTCAAGCCTAACGGCTCCCGTGGATACGTACGAGCCAGTCGAGACGAAAATGTGGGCAGAATGAGGAAAATAGTCGATGCTGGTAGATTTGTGAGATTTTCCGTCTGAAAAGCGTTTCATTGTTTCATCCCGTGTCTCTGGGGGTTTAAGCCAGATTGGCGGAGAGAGAGAGAGAGCGAGCGCCAGCCAGCCTCGCGTCCTCCGGGCTGAGGCTACAGTAGACCAGCGGTACACACAATGAATCCCCCCTCTGAAATATACATACACCCGTTATAGCTGTTCTAATTCAGCTAGGAAACGTGAAAGAAGTTCATGTGTAAATCGGAGAGTTCTGAGCGCTCAGAGAACTGGCTATTCGGTGAACTGTGTGGAGGGGCACACACGGTGCTGTACGGCAGAGCTGATGGCTGTACAATTAGAGGGGGAAAAAAAGATCCGAAAATGCATCAGCCATTTACGTAAGTGAGGACGTTCTCTCTCTCTCTTTCTCACTCACTCACTCTCAACTTGCTCCATATGCACGCAAATGGCTGCCCAGCACTTGACAGGGGGGAAAGGCTGAAATTTAATTCCAACGTGAATGCATGCATTGATCGTAACCAACAGGGAGCCACTGATAAACGGGTGGGGATGACGTTTGGAAAGAAACTCTGATCAATAATATATGCAGTCTATTATTCTTGGTGCTGCAGACGCGTCAAAAGTGAGACGGCGCCTAATTTGTAGTCTATACAGCCGGATCATGTCCAAGTGTGTTTATAGTATGTGTACAGGAGGCAGCCGGGTCTGTAGAGAGCTCATTTGCTTGCTGAAGTTGCATTTTTGTTTTTAGCATATAGGGTAGAGGATGATGGTGTGACCCAGACATCAGCATGCTAGACTGATATTATAACATACTATATATATATATGTATGTATGTGTGTGTGTGTGTGTGTGTGTGTGGGGTGGGGGGCAGTTTTAAAGATCTGATGATGAGGTTACTACTGGTGATGGCAAAGAAGTTAAAGTGCAGACATGCTGAAATGAATGAATCGGTACTTACTTGCAGTAATACAGACAATTCTTAGAAAGGCTTAAATGTTGTTTTTTTTTTTTTTATAGTTCAGAATTTTTGCTCCTTCTTTCAGAATGCCGAATTCATTGTTAGGTACAGGCTCTGTTTTCTTTTCAGTGGTGTTGAAGGGAACCAGACGTCACAATGTCCTTTATTTCCAGTCCAATTCCAGCAGTGACTGTACACGTCTGAGTTTTTGTATGTAAAGTTGATGATGGTATAAAAGCCAGAAATCAGTTTATCAAATGGTTTTCTTTGGAGACCTTATTGGCCCTGTATATGCTCCTCTGTACAGATGTAAATAAATGGATTAAGACATCTTATGTCACAGAGCTGTCAGTGTCTCATACAACAGGCAGTGTGTTCATAACCATTACGTGCGGTAACTTTCTGTGATGGCCCTTTTAGAGGCTTTAAACTCTTCAGACGTCTGGTTCCCATCACCACCACTGTCACCAGTTCTGGCACTGTGAATTTCTCTACAACAAAGCATTCACATCAGACCAGTCTGAATGATGTTCTTTGCATCTCAGTCTTTTAATAAATGGAACTTTGGACTCATTGGTTCCCCTGTACGAGATGCTCTAGTGGTAAATGAGATTCATCCAGACCTTTAGATTCACTTTGCACTTTTATTGTACTCTTGCAGGTGCATTTTGGGTAACTTGATTCTCTTTTTGTATCTGCAGTCATATTGTATGCAGTGCTGAAAGTATATGAGAATAATTACAGTGACTTTCTGATTATTATTTTACTTTGTCATGTGTGCGAACACTGTTGTCTAGGGATTGGGGATCGCCAAATCTTACTTGATACGATGTTACCATAATACATATGTCACAATATGGCATTTTCAGATATGCTGAGTATTTTAATAACATATTGATATGTCAACTACAAATGATATTTCCAAAGGAAAACTTTTTTTTTTTCAGCATCTGTTTTATCCAGTGAAATTAGTTTTCAGTCTCACTTGAGTCGCTTTATCACTAGTCACTTAAGTTGTTTCTTTTTCAGCGGATTGAGTTTGAAATTGATTTTATTATTCTAGTACCAACAAATTTAATTCCTACTTGTAAATTATATAATATTGATATTAATACTGGTGTCCATATGTCAAGCAATATTGCTAAGCCAAGCTGTCTTTAATACGCTGTATAGAGTTTTCCCTGCACTCTTGTTCCAGATTCTCAAACTTGTGTACACCTAAATGGAACAGCATGGAAACATCATAGCATGAGACCTAAGTGCATGACATAAGATGTTTGTTCAAGCCATGGCTCAGTCAACAAATTCAGCGTTGTAGATAACATCGACCGGTGTGAAGTAGTTCTTACTAATAATATCCCTGACATTATTCCACCCTCGTTCCCAAGCAATCAAAAAATTTCATTATGGTAGTTTAAAAGCCCTTGGCGAAAAAATAGCTGGTGTCTTTTTTTTTGGTGCGGCTCAACGGAAACTTTCCATTAACACCTTTTTTCTGATGACTCCAGCCTTTTTTCCCCTGAATCCAAGATTTCATTTTGGGCCCAGAATTGCTTAATGAAGAAAACGCTCAGTTGTAAATATTAAGCACAATGTGGCGTTCTGGTATTCAGCTGGCGTTGAGCGAGTGGCCCTTGTATCAAGCAGTTGTCTCCCTGATTTATTTTCATATCTCTTGAACTGAGGGGGCTGTAGTTGTCCTTCTCAGTACCCCCATCATCTGCTACCAAAAATGCATGTCTATCTAGAGTCCCCAAGACCACTTTTTCACAGCAGACGCATCAGATGGGAGCCAATAGTTGTGGTGGTGTTCATTTTGAAAGAAGCTGCTGCACACGGTGAGGCTCGCCCCACTAGTATTACATCCTCAGGAGGGGTGCAAACAATGTTCTTATTGACCGTTTTGCTCAAAGGTATTTTGTGTGGACCGTTTCTACCTCTCTTCAGATGGAAGATAGAGGAGTAGGCTTGTATTTGTTTTTTCTTTTTTTCTTTTTACCCTTTTACATTTTTATTTTTTTATTTTTTAAGCTATTCATCACTTCAGTCAAAGCACCCCAGCTTGTGGCCACAGCCTGTGAAGGGATTTCATGCAGTGTGCTCTCTTTAATTTCCATGGTGCATGGCCGCCTTATCTCCAGTGACTGCCTGGTATAGCTAAACCCACGAGACTTGCGATATGTGTCGCCAGGTGATTAGATGGAATACACTGCGGCGGGTAAAGACTCTGGAGGGCTGCCTAATTTTTTTTTTTTTTATCAGTGTAGATTTTTAACGCCGATGTGCCGCACCAAAAGTGCGCTGGTGCAGTCCCAGCCGCTACTCTAAAGCGCTATTAATGTGCTTCCGTGCGGCATGTGCATATATATAATATAGAGATTTATTTCCTTCCAGGCTTGAGCCATATTTGGGTTGGTCTGGTTGATGCATCCACGTCATGCTACTGACGGCTGAGGTAATGTACCAGAAAAGAATCACAGCTAGAGCTGAGCTGTAGGCTATGACTGTGGCCCCAGAAAGTAGTTGCCTTGGCTTTACTTCAAAACTGCTAAATCGTCAGAAAAGGCAGTGTTTAGAATTAGCCGTGTCCCCTTGGCAAACATCGCTGGTAGACACAACAAAGCGACTTGTTCTGTAAACATGCACCCGCAGATATATAGCAGTGAAATATGACTACCTGGCCTGAAGTTTTGTTAGATGAACGCTGGCCCAGGCAGCTCTGAGCGGTAAGAATAGGACTGCCAGATGTCCTCATATATCGATCCCTTAACCTTTCCTGCCCTTTGTAGCACTGTCTTAAGTGATGTGTTCTCTCTCATCACTGCCTCAGTTTTGCTCCCAAGTTTGGCTTTTGGTTTTTCTGTGATGGCTGGATATGAAGAGCCCTGTCGATAGACTGCCAGGTCAAAAAGTGTTCAGTTCATCGACACTTTGATAAGCTGAGAGTTGCTGTTCCCACTTGTTTTGATAAAGTCTGTGGATCCCTGTAATAAAGTGAGCATGTATCGGTTTTATAGGAAACAATAGGAACAGCGATGTTTAAACACTTGTGGACACATGCTTACCCATTTTTACAGGGTTTTCTAGACATTATGGCTCGTCGTGCCCCGAAAAGCCCCCAACACTTTACATTTACATTTACATTTCTGGTATTTAGCTGACACTCTTATCCAGAGCGACTTACAAGGTTAATCACATTACAGGGAGGCCAATGTAGTGTTAGGAGTCTTGCCCAAGGACTCTTATTGGTGTAGCACAGCACAGCATAGTCACCCAGACCGGGATTCAAACCCCAGTCTCCCACATGTGGTGGTGGCTATTTGGCGGGTAGTGGTGTTATCCGCTGAGTTACACCAACCACTTTAATGTATGTTGCCGGTTTTGGTTCCAATCAAGTAACGTTCAAGTGTTCATTATTTACTATGTAATTATCATCGAAGGAACGGTGGGATTGCATGGGAGATGTGGGATTGCAGTGCTATTGGGAAGGAAGAAGGTTACCAGGAACAATAGATGATGATAAATTTAGACCGGTAATATTTATTGAGCTACACATACAGAAGTAGTGTCTATCGTTTGCTAATGAAACACGCCAGATGTCCTGACATGGAGATGTAGAGGTTCCTGATGGTGTCCTGTGATAATCCATTTCATGCACCTTGAATATCCTCACACAGTTTCTGCAGATTGTGTAGTAGTGGTGGAGGTAGAGTTACACCAGTTACAGCAAATCGTTCATCTTGGTGTTGACCACAGGGTCTCCACACATGGATCCATTGGCTGTCTCCACCAAGACAAAAGCGTCACTCGTCACTGAAGATGACCCATTGCCATTCTGAGTCCCTCCATGACAGTCTGGCACGACTTCACTGTCTTTGATGACCTTGGTGTGGTGTTAAGGGCAGTCATCGTAACGGTGTGCCCATGGTCCTGGCACGAATTGGATGACTCATGGAGGGCATGAGGCATGTTGGGTCAGTCAGGAACAGCGGTAAAGCCCGTCTTTGCTTACGCCTCATGCACAGCCAAGCGTAGGACTTGAATCAATCAATCGTCAAATGGTTCTGTGCTTATAAACATACGTTTGGTAAAATAGCGAAGTACCGCAACAGAAGACAGTCCGTTATGGCAAGTGGCTGATGTGCTTTCATATCTCTACTGTCAAAACAAACCGCATCATTTTGGGCCATTTCTCATTTCATCCATTCATCATCAAACCCGCATGTAATGTAAAGCACAACAAGCGTTCTCAGATTATATCAGGAGGTGAAAAACTACAAAAGCACAAGGTTTCGTTATACTGGAAGCCTGTAGCTTGCATATCTGGAGAAGGGAGTTCTTGGATGCCCCCAAAATATCAGTGTTCATTTTGTAACCCGTAGTAATGTAAAATAGATGTGCTCTTTTTTTAAGAAGCAAGAAATCATCATAATTAGCTCTTAATCAGGAAAATGAAGTTTATTTAAAAATCCGCCCAAGTGAAACTCCTTTGAGGGGGAGAAGCCTTTCTAGTTGCAGGCACGTGCTGCTAATTGATATGTGTGATGCTAATGAATGCTTGTGAAGTGTAGCGATAAACAAGGGTTTCATCTTGCATCGCAAATAATAATAATAATAATAATAATAATAAAAACAAACGTGTGTGTGTGTGTGTATGTTTGGGGGAGGGGCTAACATCGTGTGGGTTATTGTATCTGCGATTCGATATATGTGATCTTTCATGGGTCCAAATTTGTAGTACTAGTGTGGTCATGATCAATGTGGCATTAAGGCCATGGCAACCAATAAAAATCTTTTCAATTTAAAACTAATTCAGAGGAAACGCAGCGGAACGTTTTCCATTTTCCCGTAACTCTTTGGCAGATGCAAGGACAGATTCTGCGTTTTGCACCCGTGTACTTGAAAAGCCATGAATGTCTATTGCCCTAGGCTCTACAGTCTCCCCGTCATACGGTACTGTGCAAAAGTCAGACATCACCCTTCATTTATCTGCTTATCTCAATGGCCATTAAGGTTTCCGCACCAGGTGACAAGAAGGAGACTGTAACATGAATTGCACAGAAGCCTCAACAACTGGATGTTCGGCTGTATACAGATGTTTCTTGTCCACCTTTTCAGGACACCTGTGTTCAGATTTTTTTGTAAGGAATTTCACACCTCCAAAGTTCAGTCTTAGAAGTTGGTTGAATGTTTGTGTTGTGTTTTTTTTTATTTTTATTTATTTATTTATTTTTTTTCCTTCTCATGGACCATGTAGCTGGGTGATGTGACAAACTCAATATCATAATGCATATTTGTCTGATTTCTGATAAGTTAACAAATAAGAACTGATAAGTCGAAACTGACAAGTAAGAATCAGAAGTGCCACATAAAAAACAAACACCAAAAAAAAAAAAAAATGTATTGAGTATTTACCTCCAGTATTTAAGTTACTATAACTAGACTGCGCTAATCATGCTCTGTTTGTAATGTAATGTGCAGCTAGTTGGTGTTTTTAAGCACTACCAGTGATATGATGATTCTTGATATAACCAAAGAAGCATATTGTGATATAGTTTATAGTGATAACAATAAACATGGTCACGTTGCTCAGCCCTATATGAATCCCAGCGCCTTCAGTGATGCTGAGGTCTGGACTATGGAGCGGACGGTCCACTGGTCTGAGACCACCAGCTGTATTTGTGAATGTTTCCTGCTTTATTGTTTTATTTTGATTTTCTCAGTAACAGCTTCTTGACTGTTGCACGTCCTGTCAGAAACACCTTTACATTTTTTACATCTGGAACAATAGTGCTCTGTGATTTTTCTCTCGAAGCTGAAAGCTGCAAGTACGGTTTATCTGATGATGAAATCAGATCTGATTGGTGGTCCACAAGGTCTTGCATGAGGTTGCTAGAAGTGCTTTTTTTCTCGATCTGTTAATAATTTTATACCCTTCAGTTTTAAAAACTCTTGTTTTACCCTGTTACTTCCTGTGGATTGTTTTATGTGTACTCTTGGCAGTAAAAAAAAAACCCTCCAGAAAAATTAACATCTTGCTTTAATAGCTGTTTAGACTGGATATTAAATGATGGATGGTCGTTGACCTTTGCACACGACTGAGTGTCCACAGAATCGAGACTTTCTTTGTGTTTGGCTCACCCTCAAATGCCCGTCTGTAGTAGTAGTCTTTCTTTCGCCGTTTGTGATTGACAAAACTGGCATGTGCCTCTTATGATGGATAAGGGCTTTTTCAAACCACCAGGCATGAAGTGTTATGGAGTATCTTGATGCTTGGAAGAGCATGATTATCACAGAGTCAGTACACGAGAACATTCCCCTCCGAATAAGAGTAGTGACTGCGTTCGGAGGACAACTTGACGCACAGCTGAGACCGCACCTTACCTATACAATGCTTCTGCGTTGTTTCATAATTAAACCAGAGAGATTCATGCTCCTCGTGATCTCCTGGAAATGCCTCCATGAAATTTGGTCTCAGACTCCCCATTCTTCCTCTGCGAACATGCAAACAACACATGCCTCAAATTCTTAGATGGCTCGAGTTAGCATTGGTGTCGTGCTGTCGGTGACTTCCTGGGGCTACATGTGAAATTGCAGGCTATTCATCTCTATTTTAGCGTCTGTGGTTTTGTTATGATTAAGAATAGGAATGGCTGATTCATTTGGTTGGGTTGCATAGTAGTATGTTGTTATACTGCTCTTGTTAACACCTCAATGGAGCGCCTGTGTTCAGCAGGCCTCATGGAAGCGTTATTAAACCCCACACAGAAACAATCAGCCCAGATGAATGGCTCCCTGTGAAGTTTAATTAGAGGGCCTTCCTGACGGTTGAGCTAGATAAACAGCAGCAGGAAACAGCACAATATGCCTCTTACCATGATGGAAGAAAAATGCATACATATGAAAAAGGGGGATAATTCCACTGCAGATAGCTGCGGAGTGGCCCACAGGCGTTCCTGAATAGGTTGATGGCTAGGAAGACCCGCGTATGAGTTTGAGGGTGGGGTTTCGGAGGACCCCAGTGTGGTACAGTGTGTTGGTATGTAGATTTGTTGAGAGCTGAAGTAACTGGAAATTCATTAGTTTGTTCAGATCGTACGTTTAGCTGTGGATTCTGGGAAAAATGTGAATTTTGAAGATAGCTGTTGGACCGTTAGTGTGTGTCGCATGAGATTGGGAAGTATCCATTGGGGTTGAACACTATAGGACAGGAAGCTGAGCATGGCCGCTCTGACGTGTACAGTTCCCATGTTGGTTTGTCCCTACACATCTTTAATACTTTTCTAAAGTTTCACAGGTGGAATAAAACACTCAGAAGTTTGAAAAACACAAGGTTAATTGACTGTACTGTAATTTGTACATATGCGATTTTGTCAGCCATGCTACTTGTAGCTGCTTCTGAACCCGTGCTGTCGTTCTGTCATCGTTCAGTCATCGTTCAGTGCAGGCAGTTTTTGTGGTATGCCTAAAAAGGCGTGTTGTGTAGCTATCCACTCTGTGATGTACACTCTGTGATGCACTTCTAACTGCTCTGTTTATCAGGGGATCATACTTGCACAGTGGCTTATCTTGTTAATCTTCTTTCACATATTGGTTGAATGTGTTTTTGTTCACAACTACACGCTCGGCAGACAATGAAAGTCTGAGAAATCTGTCGAGGCCTTCACGTTTGACCTTTACAGAACTTTTATAGAGGACTGACTCTGGTTTTTGTGTGCGTACATCCATGACCCAGCAGACGTGCTCGGTTTATATATACTGTATGTGTAAGGGGTTCTTCCTAAATGCAGCACAGGCTGATCCACAAGGAGACGCAGCCCCATCTAACTCCTTAACGTAGCAGTAGCTCCAGATTTATCACCAGCTCTTTAACTAAACCATCATTTTTGCATTGTTATCCACAACGTTACTGAGTAATAAGCCACAGGAGATGGATGCCAGTGACTGTGTACAGGTCTAGATCTGGTACTGACACACTTTCACTGCTGGTCTGTGCTCAGATATTGGCTGGATTTCAGCTGAGTAAGCGATATTGCTATAAAGCTCCAGTGCTGACTAATACAGCTTTTTTGTTCTTCCTCTGGTACCTATATTTTGTGATGGGGATCCTTACCTTACGTTCTGTTAGTCTTCATAACCCCGCTAGACCAGTCAGGCAGCTCTATGTTGGTCCGGTTAATGTTTTATTTGTCTCATAATATCTGCTTTTCAGCTAAGATCTGGGACCTGTCCTTAATTAGGCATCCCCCTCCATTTTTTCCCCTTTGTGAATGTGCAAGGTTGACCTCTTCTCATTACCTCAGGCATCCCTCTGCACATCAGTCTATCATCCCAAAGGTCTGCTGACCTTTTCCCTAAACTTCCCCCTGGACTGATGACACCTGCCGTCTGTGTTCAGTGGTAGATGCTGCTGTTTAAGGCTGGGCAATGCAATGATGCTATCATGATCAGTAATATCATTGTCCAGCATCATGGTTACCATGTCATACGACAGACAGTTGTAGCGATTATAAAGAGCCTATAGACTACCGTTGTAGCGTGATTGATTCAGCATGGCAAAGCAGACTACAGTGTGTTGTGCTTGAGGTGAGTCGCCCTATAAAGCCTGACATGATCATTTGAAAGACATGAGCATTGGTTCTGATGTTGAGGGACCTTTTTGGACCACGTCATGCATCTTTACGTGTTAACTTCTTGTACACAGGCGCCAAAAATAGAGGCTGGTTTGGGTGTTAAATGCAAAATCAGAGTTTCCTTTGAATGATCTTTCATGCTCCCGATTATCAGTCTTAGCTGCACAACTGATGTTGCTAAATTACACCTTAGCACCAGTAGGGTCTCCAAATCCCCATCCCCTCTATGACATGCACAGTGAAGTTTCAAAGCAGCGCTAAGGAATACTATCGACTGAAAATCCAAAATAAGCAGTGTTGATGAATATGGTTATTGCTTGCTGCTGTGTGAACCTGTAAAGCCTGAGATTCTCGGTTACTTGGATATTGAAGGTGTCTGGATGGATTTGGAGGGAGTCTTTACGTGACACACGCAGGTTAAAAGAGATGGTCCAACTCGATGTTCACTTCTCAAATCCAAAATCTAGGTAAAGATGTGATGGCAGTACTAGATAATTCACTTCTCAGATAGAACATCCTTCACTGTTCTGTTTGAATACTCAACATATGTGGGGGTCCGAAACACAACGACACTGCAAAACGTTCTCCTTCACATTGCATACCTTTTACGTGTTTCCAGCAGAAAGGTGGGAGTGAAGTGGGGACAAACTGAGAGGGGGAAAGAGAAGATGCTGATTTCAGCAAGAGGAAGTACTTCAGAAATTCTGGTTGCTCAAACGTAACCCAAGAGGGAATGCTGACCTGGTAGTGTATGTGTTCAGGGAGATCAAGTGGCCTCTCGCTCTTTATGACTCTCGCCGTTCTGGCCGCCTCGACGGAGGTGATACCAGGTAGAAGCAGTTACCAGGTTTGGCTAATGGAAGACCAAAAGTCGAGATGTGACCATGCATTGGGCAAAGCGGCTTTTGGCAACGTCGCTTGTGTGACTCTATACCGTATCTCGATGTGGTGTTTTCGCTGTATCGGCCTCCTTTGTTGCTGGTGTAGTAGTAAGCACTCCTCGGGAAACCGGCAGGCGAAGTGATCTGGCTCGTAAGTGAGGACTGAACTGTATGTACCTGCTTGGGGTCTAATTCTCTATTGCCATAACCTCTTCATAACTGTCTCTTTGTCTTCCTTCTGTGTGTAAAGAAGTTTAGCCATTTAACCCCTCCCCCGCCTCCCTCAGCGCGCACACACACACACACAGAGCTGCTTTTCTGAGCTTCTTCTATTTTAATGGTGTGTTAATGTGTGTAGTGTGTGTTTGGTTGATGGTGCTGTGCAGCTGGAATGTGGATGTATGTTTCGGTGTCTTTGTGCCTCCTGAGCAGGTCCATGTCCTCGGCTCCTGGGGGAGTGATGATGTTTTGTCCAGCATGTGTATGGCTGTACACCTACTACTCCTGAGGTTGAGAGGGTTCTGATCAGATTAGTGCTGAACTTGATAAACCGTCATACATGTTAAAAAGAAAAGAAAAGGAATGAGGCACAGAAGGCCGTGCTGAGGCTAGGTGAGTTGATGCTGTGCTTTTTGATTAATGGTATGTACACGGCGTCTTGCGTGTCGTTCAGTGTGTGTGGTTGCATCTGCTTATTCCTGCTTTAAACGTGTCACACCACTCTTTGTTCCCTTCAGCCTATTCTCCTTCCCTCCTGCCCAGATCAGCCCCATTTTAAAATCTCTGTGCTACCTCAGTCTCTCCAGATGGCTCAAGTTCCAGCATTTTTTTTTTTTTTTTTTGTTTAAACAACGTATGCCCCACCCTGTGGTCTGAAGTTCCGCAATGAGCCTTCTTGTCAAGGTGCCAGGTTTTAGATTCAGCGTCTCGCAAGAAGTACATTTTCCTCTTGCTGCCCTGAAAGCACAGGAGCTTCATGCCCCTCCCCTTACCCCTTTTACCCACCCCCTGTCTCTCTCTCTCTCTCGTGCTCTCTTTCTCTCTCTCACACTCTCTTTCTCTGTCTCATGCTCTCTTTCTCTCTTTCACACTCTCACTTTCTCTCTTTCTCTCTCTTGTGCTCTCTCTCCTTTTCTTTTTTTCCTCTTCTCTCTCTCTCCTTCTCTCTCTCTCTCTCTCCCCTTCTCTCTCTCTCCTTCTCTCTCTCTCTCTCTCCTTCACTCTCTCTCCTTCTCTCTCTTTCTCTCTCCTTCTCTTTCTCTCTCTCTCTCTCTCTCTCTCTCTCTCTCTCTCTCTCTCTCTCTCTCTCTCCTCTCTTTCTCTCTCTCTCTCTCTCTCTCTCTCTCTCTCTCCTTCTCTTTCTCTCTCTCTCTCTCTCTCTCTCTCTCTCTCTCTCCCCTTCTCTCTCTCTCTCTCTCTCTCCCCTTCTCTCTCTCTCTCTCTCTCTCTCCTTCTTTCTCTCTCTCTCTCTCTCCTTCTTTCTCTCTCTCTCTCTCTCTCTCTCTCTCTCTCTCTCTCTCTCTCTCTCTCTCTCTCCTTCTCTCTCTCTCTCTCTCTCTCTCCTTCTCTCTCTCTCTCTCTCTGTCTCTGTCTTTGTGTGACGTCCTGACCACTAACGGCTACATATTAAGAGATAATTCCATACCCTGAGGTTACAAACCGGCTTAGACTGGCTCTCTCGCGTTTTGACTCCACTGGGTACCCTGGGTTAAAAAAGAAAAAAGAAAGAAGAAAAAAAAAAAGATATTGTGACTCGCTGCTTTTTTTTTTTTTTAAAGATACAGGAGTCTAATTCTCACTAAGACGGACTAGCAATGGCCTGAGCTTCATACAGAACCGTATGAGTTCGGAACCCCAGGTTTTGTTTCCACGTTGTGTCGGGTCTTTATTGTCGGTTCGTTCATTTAAAATATGCTTGTTTGATCGTTTCAGGGGTCTTTTTCTGGAAATGTAGTCAAACCGTGCAGCATTGTAAAGGCTTTAACTGGTGGTTCCTCCTTTTGTGTGTGTAGGTCATTTCACTGCATATAAACTAGATCTTGGAAAGCGGTTCTCCAGGGAGCAGTAATGCAGTGTTTGTAGCTCTTCATGAAGGAAATAGCTCATAGTTTCCCTTCCTGGCTGCGAACAAGG
>JAMWET010003899.1:355000-360000 GCA_024036415.1 Prochilodus magdalenae | reverse complement strand
CTAGAAAGGCTGTTCTACTAAAAGAACATTTTACATTTACAGTATTTAGCTGACGCTCTTATCCAGAGCGACTTACAAGGTTAATCATGTTACAGGTAGGCCAATGTAGTGTTAGGAGTCTTGCCCACGTTTATTGGTGTAGCACAGCATAGTCACTCAGCCCGGGATTCGAACCCCAGTCTCCCACATGTGGTGGTGGCTACTTGGCGGGTAGTGGTGTTATCCGCTGAGCTACAACAACCACGGCATTTAGCTGACGCTCTTATCCAGAGCGACTTTCAAGGTTAATCATATTACAGGTAGGCCAATGTAGTGTTAGGAGTCTTGCCCAAGGACTCTTATTGGTGTAGCACAGCATAGTCACTCAGCCCGGGATTCGAACCCCAGTCTCCCACATGTGGTGGTGGCTCTCTGGCGGGCAGTGGTGTTATCCGCTGAGCTACACCAACCACGAAGACCACCATATGCTGTGATTTGAATAGCAGCATGTTGGTCAACAGTGGTGAAAGTTAATCACCTGGTCATAACCAAAACTAGCATATCTTGTGTTTTGGTGCTGGGATGCCGGTCAACCAGCACGGTCATGCTGGGTCACCAGTTAAACCAGCACTAGACCAGTTTCAACCGGTGTAGACCAGCCTCGACCAGCATTAAATGTAATTTTTTCTTTTTCCCAGTTGGATATATTTCTGTAAATCCAGCGATGATCACTCTTAATGCTGAATTGCTAAGCACCCCAGGGTACGAGAGCCTCTGTCACTTTACTGACTAACTGCTGGACACCCGTCGTTGAAATGTGCCAGTTTGCCCGAGACAAACAGTAGGTGCCAATACAAGCTATAAATAAAGCAATATGGTTGCTCATACAGCAAAAATAACATACAAGTAATAAAAATAAACAACCAAGGTAACTTCCTAACAACAGCTGCAGCAACAGCATGGAGTACTGTGTGCTTGTACGAGTTCGGTCTGTCTCTAGATAAGGTCACTAGGGCACTAGTCCATGACCAAGTGCACCAGAAAGTTAACTGTAAATAGTATTTTGATATCAATTTCTATTTTTAGATTTATCACTCTGTATAGAGTTAACTGTTTGGCTAGTCTGGAAGCTATAATGCTGGTGCTGTTGGTCTATATGCTGGCAGTAAGGGAACGCTCATGCTTCACTCTCAGTTGAAGATTTGCATGACTTTTCAGTGGAACGGTGGACGTTTATGTGAGTGTGCAGGAGTAGACGTCATCTTGGAGTCTGTTATTAGGCTAATAACAGTCCTGGAGTCTGAGTCTGCTAATTTAGACCTAGCTAGGGAGCTAACTACATCAGTCATCATAGATTTATTCATGACATAGCAGTTAATGCAGCATGTCCAATTTATGAAATGAGCCCATAGAGAACGCAGTTTTTTTTAAAAAATTTTATAATTATTTTGTCAGATTTAAATAGTCCGTCTTGACTGTTTTATGCATAGCCAGTGTTCAGAAAGCTATCCAGTTGTGAAACGCCCAAATGTAAACGCAGCCAAGACACACAGAGGAGAGAGTTCTATCCAGCCGCTTAAAGCTCTTCAGGAGGTGGCCTGAGATGCACTGGAGATGTCGAGAGTTAGGTGTGAACGTATCGGTTTCGTCATGCCGTGTTTGTAATCTTAACTCCTCCCAGAAGGAACGGCCTCAGTGATGTAATGGAGATATGAAGCCGTGTAATTAAAATCTTTTTATTTTTTTTATACAGACATCATTAAAAAGAGTAGCTGCATCCAGAAGGAGGTGTGGGACTGCAGTGCTGTTGGGAAGGAAGATAAAGGTTACCAGGATCAAATGATGATGATAAATTTAGACTGGTATGGGTGATGTTTATTGAGCTACACATACAGAAGTAGTGTCTCTCCGTATGGTGTCAGAGCAACGTTTGCTAACGCAACATGCCAGACGTCTCAGCATGGAGCTGTAGAAGTTCCTAATGGTCTCCTGAGATAATCCATCCCATGAGGCTTGATATTCTCACACAGTTCCTGGAGATGGTGCGGTAGGGGTGGAGGTGGAGTGATACCAGGCCTTCTGGACAGGTGAAGCGTGACAACAAACTTCTTGTCTTGACCCTGACCATGGTGCCTCCACACACAGATTGGTTGGTCTTCTCCACCAAAAAAAAGCAGGACTCTTCACTGCAGATGACCCGCTGCCCTCCTGAGACACTCCATGACAGCCTGGCACGACGCCATTGCAGTCTTGGGTGATACTGACGTAGAGTTAAGGGCAGCCATCATAACGGTCTATGTGCATGTAGTCCTGCATCATGCAGTTGTGTGCCAATGGTCCTGGCACTAACGGGATGACTCGTGGAGGACCTTACGTGGCTGTTGGGTCAGTCAGGTACAGCAATAAGGCCTGTCAAACCTACCCACCAAGTTTCATTCCTGTGGGTTGATTCCTTGGGGGCGGGACTGTATGTGCAGCTACACTTTTGATGCTAAGTGCATATTAGCAGCAGATTATATTGCTGCCTTGACTTGATCTGTGAGGGACGTGAAGTCTGTAACACCTCGCCTGGACTTGTGAAGTGGGTAAAAAGTGTTAAGGTTTTTAATTTGTTGGGACTCTTCAGTCCAGATGGCCCAGAGAGTCATGAGAGTCAGTAGTTTCGGCTGCGTATGATCAGTGTCAATACCGCAGCCCTGTGCACTTTTAATGAAATGTGCCGTTTTCATTTCTTTTCAGTCCCTTGAAAAACATGATACTCTGTATATGTCGGTGGGGTATTGGCACAGAAGTCGTCTCTGTTAGATCTTCCACCATCAATAGCCCACCAAGAGTGTATCCATACATGACATGACTATAGACGCTTCATAAAGCAGTAGGGATAAACACAGCAGTTAGATATCGACTGCTGATGGATCTCGGCGTAAGGGGCCGGGGTTTAGATGAATGTGGTGGTACAGTTTCACTTATTGTCAGTACTGTTTGCTCAGTGGAAATCAATGTACGTGTTTTCCAAACTATGGGAACAGTAGTTCAGATCTCAGTCATGATTGTTGGATGCGTTGTTTACCAACCGTGACTTTACAGATCATTGTGCAAACCTGTTATTATGACCAAGATATTCTCATTATTTGTAGGGGTGTTACAATTACAGTAGTGACTCATCTGAGGTTCGTTGAAATTTGTGACTGTGACAGTGATTCACCTCTCAGTCTGGTCCAGGGGTCACTCACCCCTGCCTTTTCTCTGTGGGGACCGCTATCAGTGATCAAAGTGATACTTCAGTAATGGGCATCTGGAAGTGTAAAATAAGTGGGGGTTGGGGGGGTTTGTTTGAGAGGGGTGGGGGTGTCCTGCTTGGGCTCTGAGTACACCCACACTCCAAATGCCAAACCGATAATAATCATAATAATAATAATTACTGTTATGATTATGCCTGTATCCCATTTTGGCTGTTCGATGCAAAAATTGCTTACCCGTCTCCTGTAGCCGTGGAAACAGTTGACCAATGTTATAATAATGTGAAGTCAAAACAAGTCACCGAGCAGCTTTACAGAAAGTCCAGGTTCAAGACCCAAATAGGAGTAGGGCTATGTATCGGCAAGAGCCTGGCAATGCGGAATATATGGCTACACAGGAGATTCGATTTCATTTTTCCCTCCATTGTTTTTCTTTTCGGTCAAATTTTTGGGAAACGGTCCTACTATAAAACGACACCCCCATATTCATAACTGCGTCTGACCCTCAGTCTGCTGCAGAGCTTTCCGTGTAACCTATTCATAAAACATCAATGCAGTGTCACCGGACTTTATATTGAAATTCCGTTGTATCAGTGTGTACACGCTTTCTTACACGCTTAAAGAGGAAGAAACCTTGAAGGTGACCACAAGCGAAAAGGGGAACCCATCCTCGACGCCAGACAGCAACACAGCAGCAGTATGACTACAGTGTAAAAACTGGACATGAATATACAGTAAACATGAATGAAAGAAAATCAGCCTGCTTCCCATTGGACAGAAGAACTGCTTCACTGGTAATGGACAGGTCCTGTTTTATTCTCCTTCCTCAGATACCAGAGGTGAGCTCCAGAGTAAATGTAAAAAGCAGGCAGTGTTTGACAGGTAAAGAGTTCTAATCTTTCCCATGGAGCTCCTCCCGACCTGCCTGCAACTCTGTTAGCCTCTGCTCTGGTTCTGAACTTTCTCACTGCGCGCCAGCCTATACACATGCCCAGAAGGAAAAGAGGGAATAGCGGTGTAAGGCTTGCACAGAAAGGCCTGCCTTTCCTGGTGTACGTAGTGCTTACCCTGTATGACCCCGTAGCAAGCCTACTCTTTCCTGCTTCGAACTGGGTTACTGCCTCAAAGGCTGCCTTTCGCCATAAATCACGCTCCTTACATTTAAGGTCACAGAAACTATTGTGCGACTGTGCCCAATCATGGGGGAGATTTATGGTGGCGGTGCTCAGAGGGACTCGTCTGTTGCCTGTTGATAGGTGGGAATGTGCTCAAGTTCTTCTGTGTCTGTGTGTGTATATATATATTTATTTACATTAGTCTTAACGCACACCTTGGTGGGGATGCAGCAGCCATTTTGAGGTCTGTACACACATCAGATGTAGCAAATGGGGAAGGCTTAATCTAGCCAATGGAGCGGGTGGCTGATCAGACGGGCTGGATGAGCGCAGGCAGATTTGGGACATGGGCCAGGACCGGCCCGGGATGCCGAGGGGGGGTTGGGGGTAAGGTGTTGGTGGGGGTGGTGTGGGTTTATTGATCGTGGGGAACGACTGGGGCAAAAACCCCTGCATGTTCATGATAAGCACCGTGCCCTGGGATGAATCACGCTGCAAACTCTGAAAATTAAGAAGATGCTCTGGTACTCGTGCGTGAAGGAATCAAGATTTTTGAATAGCAGCGTAGCGGGAGGTGTGTGTGTGTACGTGTGTGTGTGTGGAGAGTGGGTCGGCTTTAAAGACGACACTCTGCTCTACCCTGGGTGAGGGATGTGATGCCACTAGC
>JAMWET010003899.1:282500-350000 GCA_024036415.1 Prochilodus magdalenae | reverse complement strand
TGTCGTCCATACTTTAAACAACTCCAACCAAACGTCCAGTTTCATTACACAGAGAACATAAGCTCGCCAGACAAAACGTTAGTCCCCCATGACTGAAGTGTACCCTGTGTAAGATCTCCACGAACAACAGCTGAGATTCAATTTGGCCTGGACTGGACATGGATGTAGGGCACATCAGTGTTCAGACACTCTTCCCTGGCACAATTCCAGCGAGAATTCCTGTAGACTGGGATTTTAGCCACTGCTGGTAGACCAGAATGACTGTATGCTTCTATACACCTGCACCTTCAGCTACTTCATTCACACTATGGCCTTTAGCACCCCCAAATCCAGTCAGTCCTTTTAACCAATCAGGAACATCTGCTTTGGAGCCACTTTCCACACATTGGAAAAGACACCCACTGCTCTGTACCACCTCTTCTCAATCTATGAGTCTCGTCACTTACTAGGTATTTATAGCTCCACCATCCTTGTGTAGCGCCATCTGCAGGAGCCTGAAGTTGCTACCACACAGAGTTTAAACACAGAGTAAACTCTCTGAAATATGTTCCAATGACCAGTAAGATTTTCTCCTGTCAATGTGAACAGGTTGGTCTTTATCTTGGGGACCACCTCCATGAGCATTTCCTAATGGATCACAAGGAAGCAGTTTCAGACTCGGAGTAACTTGGCAAGCTAAAGCTAACCAGCATATCGAAAGGCTAGCAAGTTAGACCACCTGTCTGCAGCTGCCTGTTGACAGTTCACTTGTTTGTCCGTCATTCATGCATCGCTTCGTCCGTGTCTGCGTTTGTTTGTGACTGTTTTCCATCCAGTTAGCGTCATATAAAGGCTGGATAATGATTTTAATTCTGCCTGAGTGGCAGAGCGGGCTACGAGTGTTGGATCGAGAGCTGTCAATCAAGCTGTTAATTAGCTACGCCCACATAGTTCTCTGATGGGGCTGATCTGTGTGTTTCATAGTATTTATATTTCATGCTTTAGCGTAACACTCAAGATTAACATCATACAAAGATGTTTGATATTTCATAGTGTTCTCTGGGCTCGGGTTTTATTATGCACATCTGGTGCCAATAACTGAACTTGTGGAGTTGTCTGTCTCATGATATTCTGAATCAATAAGCTATGAGATTGTGTGTTATCGTTCTTTTCCATGTTGTGAAGTAAAATGAAATTACTGCAGCACCTCCAGCAAATCATTGATCATTAAATTTCATAAACTTGGCACATCAAAACATAACATGATTGACTTGTAGTCAAATGTATGCATGTCATGTATTTCGTAGTGTCCTAAAACATGCCTCAGCTTAATGTTTAGATCAAAGCTATTCATTTGAGAAATGGACCGAGACAGGCCTTCTTAAGCCGGGTTGATCCATGTGCCAAGATATGCATGGCATTATTTTATAGCTCTAGTGAGTTGTACTAACAGAGCAGTTACACCAGGGTCCGCTGCCAAGTGTAAACGCAGTGTAAAAAACGTGAGGTCTGCAGACGTGTTCCTTTCCCTATTCTCAAACCTGTTTGAAAATCTTCGAAAAACAAGAATTCGTTAACCACTGTGCTGGCTAATAGAGGTGGTGTCAGTCATGGGCTGGAGGTTAGGGAACCAGCCTTGTGACCCGGAGGGTTGCCCGTTTGATTCCCTGAACTGACAGTAACGGCTGAGTTGCTCTTAAGCAAGGCACCTATCACCTATCAAGTCACCTATGGGTGACTATGCTCTGCTACACCAATAAGAGTCCTTGGGCAAGACTCCTAACACTATGTTGGCCTACCTGTAATCATTAACCTTGTAAGTCGCTCTGGATAAGAGCGTCAGCTAAATGCCAAAAATGTAAATGTAATGTAAGTGGTGTAATGACCATGGTGGTCCTGTTTGGGGAGCTGGTCTGTGATGGTTGTTGTGTCTGTGATTGTTGTTGTTGGCTGTGATGGCTGTTGTGTCTGTGATGGTTGATGTGTCTGTGATGGTTGATGTGTCTGTGATGGTTGATGTGTCTGTGATGGCTGTTGTGTCTGTGATGGTTGATGTGTCTGTGATGGTTGTTGTGTCTGTGATGGTTGATGTGTCTGTGATGGCTGTTGTGTCTGTGATGGTTGATGTGTCTGTGATGGTTGTTGTGTCTGTGATGGTTGATGTGTCTGTGATGGTTGTTGTTGGCTGTTGCACTATAAAAATGATTATACAAATAAAATGCAGTGCGATTCCAGCAGTGAGCTGCCGTCAGTGTGGTGGCTAAACAGTACCTAATGGCATTGTCAGCAACTCAGGGGGGACGAGTTCAGCAGGAGTGACCACAGCAGCCAGTCTTAATGTAAAACGTTTTAATAAATATTTCCTTTTTCAAAGTCACACCAGCTCGGTTGTTGGTGCTAAAGGATGCCTGTTCATTGTTAATAGCAATAAAGATGTTTCCGTTATTGTGGCCACAAACTCTAGTTTCATTGACTTGTCTGTCTACCCCTGTGGATACACGTGCGTGTGTGTGTGCGCATGGGGTTGTGGGTGTGTGTCTTCGAGGCGTTAATGCCATGTTGCACCTGATATTAATGCTCTACCTTATACTGGGGCTGGCTGCCCTGACCGGAATACAAATGCATCAGACAGATAAAGAGGTTCCACCACAAACAATAGCCTGCAGAGCGTCCGCACACTCTTCACTGCCCAGACACTCCCCCCTCGTGCGGGAGTGCGCGTGCGTTCATGAGAAAGGGAGGAGGAAGAGTCTCTCTCTCCCCTCTGGCCATGAAGGGCTCGCCCATGCGTGTCTAACGCATAGAGACGAGCATACACATACATGATCATTTAGATCGCCTGTACGTGACACATGGCCAAAGCTGAACAGACTGCTCAGTGTACACATAATCCGATTCACGGACACTTGAACATGTATGACCTCCTTGCATGTGTGTGTCTGATATTAACTCAGTGACACACACATGAGTACACACACGCGCGCACACACGCACACGCACACACAAACACAAACAGATGTAGTGGGTCAATCAGCCTGTAGACTCGGGCCTCTGAGCTTTTCTGCTCCCATGTGGATGGTGTGGTGCGCTTTTGTCCAGAGGCAGAGGAGCAGGGACTTGGGCTAATGGCTGCCTGCAAGAATGCACCACTGGAGAGCACTGCTTCAGCAGATGTGCAGTTTCATTGTTGGTTTGTATTCCACTTCATGATCATGCATTCTGGATTAGCCTAGCTAAGCAACTTGCTGAACTCGAGCAAGGGAAAGGTTAGTGAATGTGCTTCAGCCGAGAACGTTTGTGCTGATGATGTAGCATGGAGTTGATGAGTCGATCACATCACATACTGTTCAACCAGTATGACTTTGTTCAGCCCAGCTGGTAGGATCTTTACCAGCTCTGCTCTAGCAGTACACGGTATCCGTTCTGCTTATCTGGTATGGTGTACCACTTCTGCTCAGCAGATGTGATTTCACCAGTTTTGCCCAGCCAGTATGATTTTACTAGCTTCACTCAACCAGTATGATTCAGTAGCTTCGCTCAACCGGTATGATTCAGTAGTTTTGCTCAACCGGTATGATTCACTAGCTTTGCTCAACCGGTATGGTTCACTAGCTTCGCTCAAACCGGTATGGTTCACTAGCTTCGCTCAAACCGGTATGGTTCACTAGCTTCGCTCAAACCTGTATGATTCACTAGCTTCGCTCAAACCGGTATGATTCACTAGCTTCGCTCAAACCGGTATGGTTCACTAGCTTCGCTCAACCGGTATGATTTACTAGCTTTGCTCAACCCGGTATGATTTACTAGCTTCGCTCAACCGGTATGATTTACTAGCTTCGCTCAACCGGTGTGATTTTACTAGCTTTGCTCAACCGGTATGACTCACTAGCTTTGCTCAAACCGGTATGACTCACTAGCTTTGCTCAAACCGGTATGATTTACTAGCTTTGCTCAACCCGGTATGACTCACTAGCTTTGCTCAAACCGGTATGATTCACTAGCTTTGCTCAAACCGGTATGATTTACTAGCTTTGCTCAACCCGGTATGATTTACTAGCTTTGCTCAACCGGTATGGTTCACTAGCTTCGCTCAAACCGGTATGATTCACTAGCTTCGCTCAACCGGTGTGATTTACTAGCTTTGCTCAACCGGTGTGATTTACTAGCTTCGCTCAACCGGTGTGATTTACCAGTTCTGCTCAGCCGAAATCATTTTATCTTTTTGGACCTACTGGTATGAGTTTGACCAGTTCTTCTCTAGCTACAAGTTATCAGTTATGCACAACCATTATTATTAACCAGTTGCACACAGCCAGTTTGATTTTTACTTTTTACTAGTTTTACTTAATCATCAGTTCTACTCATCCAGTATGATTTTCCCATTTTAGTTCAGCCAGTGTGAATTTACCAGTTCTGCTCAAACAGGGTTGTTGGGCCAGTTCTGCTGAACTGGTATCAGTATCATTGCCAGATCTGCTCTATTGGCACAGCAGTCGGTTTTTGTGATGTGTGTTTGTCAATAGAAGGAGGAGGTCGGCACATAGATATGGTTATTTGAGTAACGTTGCAGGTTTGAATGTTGAAGTCGGTTGTCAGGGTTCGAGCTGGAGGCTCCTTGAGCTTTCTGCATAGTTTCTCATCAGTTTTTTGATGTTTTTAAACTTTTACCCTTCGTGCAGAGACCTTGGGCATTCATTCGGTAGCAAAGCCTTCATTCACAAGAGAACAAAGACATGTGTAATTAGATTCCTCGGATAAGAGTTGAATTCACAATCACAGTAATTAGAACCTAGGAATATGATCCCTCTCTGGAAGCTTGAAGGTCACCCCCTTCCTCAGAAGCGAGTTGGAAGTGCTTTGCTGGGGAAAGGTTGGGGACTCGGTCTGGTCATATTGCCAAAGCTGGAGAGTAGCGAGCCTGGGTAAAAGAAGCTCCAGCTTTGGAGGATGTTGGCTAGCTGACAAAGTTTAGGTGAAAGGTTGGTAGTATACATATTTCAGAAATCGCATGCCATAGTTACATCGTTAAGGTTAAACTTCATTAGGTTGGACACAGCGTTCACTCTTCCAGGGTGTGTTGGGGGACTAGAGAAACTTAAAGAAGCGATTTACAGCCGCCCAAACAATAGCCGCTTTCGCACAGCCACTGCCTTCACATCTTTAGACTGTGGGGCGGCAGCTTGACACTACTACAGCTGGGGACACGCTCTCACAGAGGCAGCTGATCACGAGAGAGGGAGAGACTCCAGGAGTGCAGGGTATCCGCTCACTCAGCCCACTCATGTCAGACCATGAACACTATAATGATTTGAATGTAACGATCATGTAATTAAACAATTAAGTCTGGAAATGGTCTGCTTCTCCATCACTGCAGTCCACTGCCCCAGCGAGAGGCAGGCTGCGTGTGGGCGTGTGAGAAGGAGTCATGACAACATGCTCGCTCTCGTTCACTCACTCACTGGCTCTCTCTCCCTCACAGACTTCTCAGTCACAGCACTTAGTCAGGAAAAGCCTCAAAATAATTGACTATATTTGCATCAAGCTCCAGCAGGGGTTGGAAATCGGAATCGATGGCATGCTGATGCACAGGAACGTGTATGTGGCTTGGTCTTACCTGTAGGGCCTCTTTATAGGGCGATTGGTAGGGATGTCCTAAACCACTCTGAAGCAAGAGCATCTGGAGCATGTTTTAAAACACTATTGGCTGTAATAAGCCTAATCCAGTTCTGATACTTTAAGACTGTTTTACATGTTTTTCATTGTGGTGTGTTTACTGTCATCGAAACGTGGCACAAAGCCCGCCATCGAGGTGACATAAACAGACCTTATCCACTTGTAGCTGTGTGCGATGTTTTTTCGTAAGTTCAGTCTGTGGCTTGCTTGTAGTGCCTGCAGAAATCAACAAAACAAAGACAAACTCTATGTAAGTTAGACAAACTTTAAATGGCAAAGCTATAGACGGCCAGAAGGAGTTAGTTTTGAAAGACGTATGGCATTAGTTGAGTGTACCGCACTGTAAAGGCCTCCACAGGACTGATATAATCCTGCTTCCTGATCGTTGTGGTGGTGATAGGGATGGTGGTGGTAGTGGTGGTGGTGATAGGGATGGTGGTGGTAGTGGTGATGGTGATCATTGTGGTGGTGATGGTGATAGGGATGGTGGTGGTGATGGGGATGGTGATCATTGTGGTGGTGATAGGGATGGTGGTGGTAGTGGTGGTGGTGGTGGTGATAGGGATGGTGGTGGTAGTGGTGATGGTGATCATTGTGGTGGTGATGGTGATGGGGATGGTGGTGGTGATGGGGATGGTGATCATTGTGGTGGTGATGGTGATGGGGATGGTGATCGTTGTGGTGGTGATGGTGATAGGGATGGTGTTTATTGTGGTGGTGATAGGGATGGTGTTTATTGTGGTGGTGATAGGGATGGTGATCGTTGTGGTGGTGATGGTGATAGGGATGGTGATCGTTGTGGTGGTGATGGTGATAGGGATGGTGATCGTTGTGGTGGTGATGGTGATGGGAATGGTGATCGTTGTGGTGGTGGTGGTAGTGGTGATGGTGATAGGGATGGTGATCGTTGTGGTGGTGGTGGTAGTGGTGATGGTGATAGGGATGGTGATCGTTGTGGTGGTGATGGTGATGGGAATGGTGATCGTTGTGATGGTGATAGGGATGGTGATCTTTGTGGTGGTGATGATTATAGGGATGGTGATCGTTGTGGTGGTGGTGGTAGTGGTGATCTTTGTGGTGGTGATGATTATAGGGATGGTGATCGTTGTGGTGGTGGTGGTAGTGGTGATCTTTGTGGTGGTGATGATTATAGGGATGGTGATCGTTGTGGTGGTGGTGGTAGTGGTGATGGTGATAGGGATGGTGATCGTTGTGGTGATGGTGATAGTTGTGGTGGTGGTAGTAGCACCATTAGCATTATGTATTAGCTCTGTCTGCTGACTGCACATTAATATAATCAACATTTTAGATGCTGTCAAAAGCCAGTACACTTTGATGGGAGCCCAAGCAAACAGAACATATATGATATGATATATGATGAATCATGCTTAATATGACCAGTTCCCTGATTAACTATGTTAAAAGGTCCGTTTTAATGTCTCTCGTTTTCTGTCTATCTCTAAACCCGCAGGATGGAGCGGATGTCTGAGGAGGCGCTGCGGTTAAACCTGCTGAAGCGGGGTTTGGAGACGGCGGATGAGAGAGAGGAGGCACTGGCCAAAAGGCTGAAGATGGAGGGCCATGAGGCCATGGAGAGGCTGAAGATGCTGGCCTTGCTCAAGCGCAAGGACCTGGCTGCACTGGAGGGTGCCGCAATGGCAGCGGCCATGGCCGAGGGTAAAGGCCCCGGGGGAAGCCAGGGGCTCATGGGAGCCTCAGCCTACGAGGAGAAGTTGAACGGCAGCCTGAGAGCCATCGGCCACGGAGGGCCTAGCAAGAACGGCAAAGAGAACATGATGGATGAACCCGTAGATATGAGCGCCAAGAGGAGGTGAGATGTGAAGTAGAAGAAATGTCTCCTGATGAAACTGATCATTATATAAAAGGAGGAATTAATTCACTACACAGCAACAAGCATAACCACGTAACATACAGTACCACAGCGAGGGAACAGTATAGGGTGGAAAGTCTAAACCAGGCAAGATTGAATCATGGAGATTTCATTAATAGTGCATATAGGCCCCTGTGATGCGTGGATGTGGGACATGGCAGCAAGCTGTGCAAGATGCACAAAATATGCAACACTGTAAATCAAATCTCCTGTGAAGAGTTTTAAGAGCAGGAGAGCAGGTCTATTCAGGCTTTTGGGTGAGGGCTGCTGGGTGTGGGACTAAGCTGTTAGAGTGTCGTGGTGAATTGGTTCTGGGCGGTTTTGGTGTAATCTAGTCTGAAGCTGAGCTGATCACTGTTAGCTTAGCAAACACACTGCAAAGTGATTAGCACACTTGGCTCCGGCTAGCTGTATAAATACCACTAAACCATTAACATTGCATCCATAGTGTATTTAATTTTTTTAAGTTCCAGCTATGTAGGTAAGAGCGAGTACCAGTAGTTAATATAAATGCTAAGTCTGTAGGATCTATAAGCACACGAGTAGATGCTGTGGTAAAGCAGGAAAGAGCGTACCAGCTCATTGAGATTCTAAAGGCACCTTGACCTTTTCCTGCCCCCTTTTTAAGGTAAAATCATTCACAACACTTATATGTAATTATGGCCATGTGACTTGTACCGTGAGGTGCATTCTTTTGTTTGTTTTTTGTTTTTTCCCTTCTTCTCAATGGTGGAGATAGGAACCAGGGGCCACAATGTTTGCCCAGACAATGCCTATCTACTTACTGTCTAGCACAAGCCATGGACCCATACATCTTATTGTGTAATTCTGATAATGATCCGGTAGTGGTATATTTGGAAAATGATATTTGCATATTAAGTCTCAGAATTGCTGCATGTCTCACTTTAGCAAGGAGAGATGGAAAATACATTTTAGGCATAACTCGTCATAAACTCTTTCTGAGCAAACACATTCCTGTTTCCTTTCTTGATGGCAGCTTTGGAGACGTTAAACATTTATAGGTGCCTGGTCTATTTCACAGCTACATCTGAACAGGTCTTACCCCAGGTTTCTCTTAAATGGAATATTCACGTATATTTTGAAACCGATTTGAATTTTGAAAAATCGAAATAATTTATTTGTTTGTTATTACTCAGCCAACAAGAAATAAGAGTCTCCGTGTCTTTTTCCAAATATTTTTCCAGTGTTAGTTGCGGTCGAGATTTCCCGTACAGTAGAAGTAATGATCTGTGTATCAGATAAACCAGTGGCCACCAAGCAGGCTTCTGGAGATCTGCTTTCCTGCAGAGTTTGGTTCCAGCCTGATATATTGCCCTCCTGTTTACCGTTGATGCTGGTCCTGCCAAACAGTAACTCCTGAAGGCGTTTTATTTTGCGGGAGCAGCTGTAGCAGGTTGTGGCTGGAACTACACTCTGCAGGAAGGTGCATCTCCAAGGAGTTGGTGACCTCATGTAAACTAAACATGGTTTTTGTCTCTCAGCAATGTGGATCGAGAGAGACGCACTCCATCTCCGGATGTGATCATCCTGTCTGACAATGAAGCGTCCAGCCCGCGGAGCACCCCACACCCGGAAGAGCGGCACCACCACCCCAACCTGGAGATGTTCAAGGTATTTAGTGTCTGCATTTCAGCTGGACTGTCCTCCAGAAAGACGTTTGCATGTGTTTTTAATTGGAAAATTGTGGAAAATGATGCGGTTTGTAGACTACAGGGGTGACGTTACAACTTGGTCGCTTTCCTGAAGAAGAGCTCGTCCTGTGCTGCTCCGTCAGCGTTGTCTTTACTGTGTAGCTCCTCATTTGCTGACACTAATAGACTGTGCCTGGGCTTGTCAGCCAACTGCGCTGCGTTCATTGTCAGGGCTGTGGTCTCTTTTATTAGGCCTATAGCCATGTGAGTCATTCCATAAGCCACGCAGCAGCGGGACATTATTGTGATTAGAGAGTCAATCACACTGTCTTCAGCTCATGCTCTTAATGTCACACCACCGAGCTCAGTTCCTCAGTCGGTTCTCAGGGCCTGGAAGACCTTTTTGTAAAGCTTACTTGTCAATCAGTAAGGATTGGCCACAGGTCTCCCAGCTCTGAGCTCCTGTGGGAGAATCTCTCGGTTTAGCCAGCCAACAGCCGCTCCACATTGAGGGGCTTGCCGGACTTGGCTTGTAGCAGGAGTGAATCCTTGTCGACTGCATGTTAGTACACGTGTTTTTAAAGAAGGGAAAACAAACAAACATGCATTTGCCTTGCCAGTTCACGCATGTCACGGTATATCCTGTTGGTGGAACGCGGAGGCTCTACCCTTTGGTGTATTCCTTTTTAAATAAAGGCATGTGGATCAGAAGGGGGGGGTTGGGATTTTCTTCTCATTTCTCCAACACAGGAAAGTACAGGTTCGCTGTCCGCTGGAATAATCACACCCACCAAGCCCCGCCCTCACTGCCTCCTTGGCCGTTTACACCGAGATTTCACAACGAATTTCATTTTGAACGTAAACAAGAATAAATGTGATGTCGTGGCCGTTGCCAGGTTTCCAGTGAGTCATGTTTTCAAGTCCTAGTTTGCATAGAAGCAAGTAAATGGCTGGTTAGTTCCTGGTTAGTAACGTGATGTGTCTCCCAAATGAGTGACTGTATCTGTATGGCAATTGACAACTTGAGTTCTTGGCTAGGCTCGTGGAAATGGCAGACTATGTGCGATATTATAACATGGGTCTCTGAGATCTCTGATCTTAATCAGTCTAGTGATACAAAACTGATCTATGCACTAATCTATGCTAAGTGCATGTTGTTTAGACTCTGAAAGGTTTGTGCAGGGATTGTTAGCTCTAAATTCTACGTCAGCAAAGTAGCCCACCCCCCGCAGCTCCACCCTCCGTCTCTTCATGTTCTGTTTTGTTCTATTGTTTCTAACATTGCTTCTGTGTTAGCAAATTGAGCTATCTATCGAGCTGCCCCTACCGAGCACTCGCTCATATAGTATTTGAATAGCGTAGCAGCGTAATGGTAATAACCTTTGACGCTCCTCATCAAAAGAATAGTTGTTCCCAGAAGGAAGTGTCAGATCGCAGTGCTACTGGGAATGAAGGTAAAGGTTACCCGGAACAATAGATGATAAATTTAGACTGATATGGACAGTTTACTGGTTATTGAGCTACACATTCAGAAGTAGTTAGCGTAATGCAGACGTCTCGGTATGGAGTTGTAGAGGTTCCTAATGGTGTCCTGTGATGATCCATCCCATGCAGCTTGAATATTCTCACACAGTTCCTGCAGACTTTGACGACACTGACATGTAATTAAGGTCATAACAGTAAATGAATTGTCATAACAGTCTGTGTGCACGTAGTCCTGCATCGTGCAGCCGCCTGCCAATGGTACCAGCACTAACATGATGCTGGGTCAGTCAGGTACAGCGATAAGTCCCGTCCGTGCTTACGTCATATGCGCAGCCGAAGGTGAAGCTTAAATCATTTGCATGTCTCAGAATGTCAGACTTGATCTAATGACAGATGAAGTTATCTTTGGTTCCACCTTAAATAGTGCAGCGGTGTTTGCCTGGCGCCTGATCTAGAAAGCACCAAGTCAGATGGATTTTAGCAATGCGAAAGCTTAGGTTCTCTCCCTAGTTACCATGTGCTGTGTTCCGGTTAATGTGTCGTGTTCTAAACCAAATCGATTCGTCTGAAGTCAGCATCTGAAGATCTGCGTGTATTTTGAGTGAGCGGCGAGTCGTCTTTGTTCATGTATTTATGGAGAAAGGTTTGGTGACAGTCCAACAACCAGTGTTTGTTAGAAATGTTATCCTAGCATCTCCCACTGTAAACTGGAGAAGCAGACGTCAGACATCAAACATGTCTCTGCTGTTCGGCTGCATCTGGGGGAAGTGATAAATCAAGTTAATTTGATATTTCACCAAACTATTCTTTTAAAACTCGCCGTACAAAAGCAGAATTAAAGCGTTTCCCCCACTCATCAGATTTCTTTCAAAGAGCACCAGGAAGCATATCACAGTATAATGAACCGAGAGTGGAAAAGAAGAGTAAAATGGGTTTCCGTTCATTCAGATGACCATGTGGTGTTCGTCGGTTTGCAATAACTGAACATGTTAAAAACTAATAAAGTTTATTTTTGGAAAAACAGCAGCTCGCAGGTATTCACAGTGCTATTTTAGGAATAGTCTCACGCTATGCGTTTCATTATCTTGCTGTTGAGATGTTAGAACTCAGCTTTTCAGCTTTTTAAACCCTTACTGAATCTTTTTATGAGTAAAAGATACGAGTTAGTTTGAAAAAAAGAAAAACCTTCAAATCATTATTTACTACTTTTCATACCAAGGAAGACACTTTGATGAACAGGAAGTGTGTGAGTGCTGTAGAAAAGTACAGCACCATGCAAAAAATCAGAAAACATTTATATCAGTCTTTTATTTCTGTCAAAACCTCCATTAAGTGCACATGAGTCATTTTTCATTGTCTGTGGGGAAAAAGCAGAACACACAGAATTACACAGAGGCCTCTAGAATATCACACTTTCCAGTGTTTAGTGTGTCCACCCTTCCTTACAGCTTCCATTCCTTTCAGGGCGTGTTACTCTGGGCTTTTTTTTCTTTTTTTTTAAAGTAAGAATTTAACTTTTGAGTTTTACGTTTTCTGCATCAGATAATCCCAAACACATAACTCAATGTTGAGGGTCTAGACTCCAGAGTGGCCAGTACAGTGTCCAGGGAACACCAAACGTTCTTAGTTTTTCCCAATCCTTTCAGACCCATAGTGTTGAGTTGTCTTCTCACAGTGGTAGGATGGACAGAAGCACCTGTGGATAGTTTTCAGACCTGAGCCAAGAGTGGACCTTGACTTAGTCCTCTCTCTCAAAACTGAAAACTGTAAATGCGGTTTGCTGGCCGTTTTGACTGACTGGAAGTGAAGGGTCATCACTGGGCTTTTCCAGAGCAGTGTATGTCCGGTGTTTGTGAATACACGTTCATAAAAAAGAGGCTGCAAGTGATTTTGTTCTGAACAGTAACCAGGAAAATCAAACATTTTGAGCAGCAGTGTAAAGACCACTGATGTCCAACCCGTCTTGGAGAATTGCTCTTCTGTAGAGCCAAGTTCCAACCACAATTTGCAACACCTGCTCCAACTAATTCCCAACTCCTTGATTGGCCGGATCGGATGTATTAGGGTTGAGTAAGGGACGGGGCGCCTTTGGGGATACAGTTTGGAACTAAGCTCTGCAGGAGAGTATATCTCTAGGTTTTGGCTTTCGGTCCTCTGTTGTAGATTCTCCAATTCTTCAATTCTTCTGATCTGACTGTTGTGTTGTCGTGTCTGTGTGTGTCTGTGTCTGTGTGTGTGTCTGTGTGTGTGTGTGTTGTGCTCTGCAGGGGAAGACGGGTGAGGAGAGGCAGCAGATGATCAAAGCCCTGCGCGAGGAGCTGAGGCTGGAGGAGGCCAGGCTGGTGCTGCTGAAGAAGCTGAGACAGAGCCAGATGCAGAAAGAGAACGTGGTGCAGAAGGTCAGTACTCCACTCCCCACCATTACCTCCATTTATCAGCACAGCTGAGTTAACACCTCTCTTCACACTGTTTAACACTGCCCCAGCACCTGGCTCCGGCAGGCTAGTGACCATCACTGCCCCGCTCTAATAGAAACTAGTTCTCTCTTCAAGCAGTCCTCTCGCTCATGCATCTGCCCCTGAGCTGTTTCCTGTCTGTAGCTTGATGCAGTGAAATGCCACAAATCACGTATGACCTCAGCTTTGCTCTGGGTGGTCACTGATACCTGAGCTGTACTACACGATGAAAGAGATATTGTACACCATGGTGTGTTGCTTTTACAAATAGAAAAGGAATGCAGACGTTAGTTTTGCTTTTATGACTTCCTGTAAAGGTGTAATTGCCAGAACTAAACTATGGCACCTAATGAAAGCATATATTTTTATTTTATAGTCATCTCTGTTTGGATTACAGTGTTTTTTCATAGAGCAATGGAAACTATTCCAATCTACGTCCTTCTGTCTTATATCACAAATATTTAGACCATAAAATCTAACCGCATTTCATTCACAGTGTGCGTATTGCCTCATAACCCCGCGATTAAGAAACAAGGATATTAATATGCATATCTTATCACCACTACTTCTTAGCCTGCATTTGGCTTGATCAAAATTAAAACCACAGAAAAATAATTTGACCTCTGCTTTGTGTTCTTACCTGCTGGAATCATCTGCATATGAGCCATTTAGTCTGAGCATATAATCTTATCAGCCACTTCCTGCTATTTTTTATTTGTGTATTTATTTATTTGGTTGGATCTGTGGTTTTTAGATAAGTCATCGGCTGGTGATGTGCGGATAAGTATGCCAAAGTGGTCTGTTTTGGAATTGTAAATACACACGCAGTCAATGAGTTGGAGAAGAAAAAAACCCGATAGATATTCAGTATGTTAAATAAATTCAGATTTGGCTGCTTGTCAGATAATGATCTTCAGCTGTGCTTTCCTTAGCGAGCAAAAGTGCCTCGGCCTTTAGCATACTGGATGCCAGTCTGCTGTTTAACGTGTGAGTAAAGCCATTTCAGAGCAGACGCTGAGGGGTGAAACAGGGTAGCTCTGTAGGAGAACAGAACCGCTTTACTAGCAGCATATCCCAGCACCGTGAGATGATGCCCTGCTGCTCCTGTGTTCATGTTTCTACTCATCGTATCAAGACATGCCAATATCGTTTCCAGTTGGGACGTGGTGTGAAATGAGTAATAAGAACAGGAACCTGATTAACTTTATTTAACTGATAAAGTATGAAAAAAATCCAGCGTTTTTACTGACCAACTTAACAGTATTCTGTAAATATGCACACATGTAGAACATGATGTCTGGAACACACTCAAGAAGTCAGAACAGAGCCATGCTTGTTGTGTTCCATCACTTTTCTGTTTAATTACACTTCTCAGTCACTGGGTGCCATTTTGAAAATGTTTTTATTTTTGTTTATGTTTTTTGTTGCTTGATACTAGAGATAAGTGGCAGTCTGTGGTCTGTGTTGTCCGATTCTCCTCAAATCTGGACTGCAGGCAGGCCAGTGAAGCACGTGCACTCTTGAATCATCTTCATCCTCAGCATGTCAGATGTTGGCTTTTGCACCTTTCGCTGTTTAAAGTCTCGACAGTCCTTCTAGTACTCGGCTCAGAGAGCTTGACTTGTTTTTCCCCAAAATGAGCTGAAACTGAGTCCAGCAGGGAACGGCTGTGCAGCTGTGATGTTGTGGAGCTGTGGAGGTTTAAGTTGGCAATTTATGAGTTCCAAGAGTTTCAAGTTGTCTTTCTTGATTGGGTAGCAGACTGTTTTGAGCGAGTGCGGTATTCCAAAGTTTCAGCCTAGTCTATATTGTTCAAAAGTCACACGTTTCGGCCTGTCCTTTTTTTTTTTTTTTTTTTTTTTTTTTTGCAATACTGTTTAGTGGAACGTTAAAGATCAAAATTCTTTGCCGTCGTGCATTAAGAATTTATTATTTATTGAAAAAAATCATATTAATTGATTATTCAGTGACAGGGTTTTGCACAAGGATTGGGCCTTTGATGGACCTCCTTTGGTAGCCAGTCATGTGTTCACCTCCTTAGTGTGGAATATCATCGACTGTTCTTTCTTATTGTGCCCGGTCTCATCTTTTTTGGAGTGTGTTGCAATTTCAATCAAATTCAATTAAATTGCTCAGCGAAAGCATTACAGTGACTCTAAAAGACATTTCGTTGTACGTTTCGGTTGAATAACTGTTCAAGAGAACAAATCACAGATTCTTGTTTTTATTGAATTTTACAAAATGTCCTGCCTTTCCTTTCCAGAGTTGGGGTTTGTGCGTCCGCCAGCCAGCTGGAATACACCACTTTTCCATTGTCTTTGGATATGCTGCTTTTATAAGCGCCATTACAACCACAACAAATGTAGTGGAGTCACAGGAGAAGGCCGTCTCTAGTGACAAGGCTGTAATAAAGCTGATCACCTGATCACCTCAGGAGGTGTAAAATGTTCATGCTTGTCTGTGTGTGTCCCCTTTCTTCCAGGTTCCAGTGGTCCAGAACGCCCCCTCCTCCGTTCAGCCCTCTCCCATCCACAGCTCACAGGGGCTGAATAAGCTGCCTGTTCGGCCCGGCATGCACACCTCTGAGCCCCAAAACCTCCGCACAGCACAGGTGTCTAGATGCTCTACTTGGAATGTAAACTTCTGTTTTGTTTTGTATAGAGTTTTAGATTCTAATTCATCCTCTTACTTGACATATTATCATAACTGCATGTTATTGGCACATTATTATAATTGCAGTACACATGTGCTTACCCAACTGTTTTTGGATTGGCTTTTTTATTAGGTTTTATCGAATTTGAATAATTCACCATATATTCCCCAAATCATCGTAAGAGATGCTGGCCTGTTTCTCCTCACACAGATGTAGCACCCATTGTCTAGTACAGTCGTATATATGATGCCACAATTTATTCGTGTCCCTTTTGCTAAGTGTGACCGTGTACTAGCGTTGGCAAATCAAGTGTCTACTGACATCTAGTGGTCAGTCGTTGTACTGCACAGCTTTATTTATTTCTCTGTGTGTTCGTTCCAGGGCCACACGGTGATCAGGTCCGCTGCCAGTGCCTCCCTACCCCCCATGATGATGTCCCAGCGTGTGATCGCCCCTAACCCAGCCCAACTACAGGGTCAGAGAGTGCCCTCTAAGCCTAACATGGGCCGATCCTCCACAGGCAGCATGGCCAATGCAGTTAATTACCAGCAGGTATGTGTGACCTAACATCGTCTCTTTATAACATGTGGGGCTCCAACATATCCATAAGGATGCATCAGTTCCTTCCATGGCCATCAGTTTGTACATTGTTTAGTACTCATCAGCGCATAGTCTGATGCCACACTGAACTACAGTCTTTGAACGAAGGAATGGTTAGTGTCTTTCATGATATCAGCTGGTGTTGAAACATATCCATGAGTTGTCATGAAGGCGAGTAGAAATGAATGAGCACAGTATCAGGCTGATACTTTATGGCAGTGTCTGTATTGATCTGTCCCTAGTCATCCACAACGTTCTGTGATTAAGCTATGCAGTGGTGAGGTAGAACATACACACCCTACAGTTTCACAGATGTAGCTCTGTTTCAATGCTGTGAAGCCGTTTTTCGTAACTTCGCTTAGTCAGTTATACTGATGCCAGTACATGCAGCAGGCTCGGGTTTAATTCCCTGCCCAGGCCGCCACACCACACCACACTAACAAAAGTCCTTGGGCGCGATCCCTAACGCTACTAAGGTTCATCAGTGCCGTTTATTTCTGTATGTATATGAGAACAAAACACCACTTAATGCAACACAGCTCTTACAGAGAGCAGTTTCCAGTAAAGCTGTTTTATTGAGAATAACATGCTTTGAGAAACTCGAGTCGTACACGGTCGACCAGTACAGAGACATTTAAGCCTAGTGTTGTTTATTCCAGAGTACAGGCACCGCATATAGACTTTAGCAGCAAATGCCGCATTGGGCTAGCCCATGTCTTTTCACTGGTGCTGTTGAGGTGGTGGTGTTTGTGTGTGCTGAATGGGTTAAAATCTTAAAGTGTATCCTTGGTGAGACTAGACCAAGAGGAGATGTTTAAATTGACCCATGAGTCGGTGGTCAGCCCTGCCTTCACAGCCATCTTGAGGTGTTTGTTCATATGCACATTGGACGCATAACTTGTGTCACATGGTATGAGGTGGATTTTGGTATCGGTGCTGTTTGTGAGGTCAGGTACGATTAAATCAGTGCAGTATTGGTCAGATACTAGTACCAGTGATGATGCATCTCAAAAATTTTATCGTAAACCCCTCTATAGGGGGAATATCTGCTAGAGGTATAACTGTACATTCAAAAGCCATGTCAAAAAGTGAGGACAAGGAATGTCATGACAAACAGATTATAAACAGAATTTTTTTTTATCAGTTAATAATATCGTTTTGATTAAATCTCAATATTGATAGCAAATTATGAATATTATATATTGTCAGTAAAAAGGCCTACTTCATGATATCTGTCCCCTATTGGGTATAAGCTCAAATTAAATCAAATATTATTTTATTAACGAATCCCTCTCTAATAACAATCATTAGGACAAGCGATTCCAAACTTTTGAGCAGTGGTGTGCGTTATCTCTGCTCATGTCTACAATTAAACTGATTGAGTAGCATAGTGGCATGCATACCTGTGCGGGTGCCGAGACTCACACTGAGTCAATGAATATTAATAAGAACATTAGCAATCTCATTTATCAGTAATTTGTTGAACAAATGACAGGAATGTAATCATGCTGAATTACGTTTCCTCTGTGTGCCACAGGCTGCCAGCCAGCAGGTGGCAGCCTCCCAGCGCTCCAGCTCTTCCACAGCCATCTACATGAACCTGGCTCACATGCAGGCGGCCGGGGCGGTTCCAGGCGTCGGGGTGGGTGTAAGCGGAGTCGGAGCGGTCAGCCCCTCCACGCTGCCCAGCGGCTCCAGCGTGGCTGCTGTGGGCTCACTGAGTGACCAGGCCAGCAGCCAGGCAGCTGCCAAACTGGCCCTACGCAAGCAGTTGGAGAAAACCCTTTTGGAGATCCCACCACCCAAACCGCCCGCCCCCCTGCTCCACTTCTTGCCTTCAGCTGCCAACAGCGAGTTCATCTACATGGTGGGCTTGGAGGAGGTGGTCCAGAGCGTCATCGACAGCCAGGGTGAGGCACTTCTTTCTTTCTTTCTTTCTTTCTTTCTTTCTTCTTTTGTATGGTATGCTGTTGGGAGTGGGCTTTACACATAAAATAAATGTGTGTTTATTTTTATTTATTATGTCAGCTTTCCAAAATGCTGTATATCCATGCATAACATATCCAAAATTGCTATGCATGGATATACAGCATTTTGAATTTTCTGGAATTTTGGAAAGTAAGTTACTCAGGATAGACAGGTGATAGATACATACTTTATTGATCCTGAAGGAAATTTAGCAGTGACAGTGGGTTATACGGTATGAACATAAGTACCGACTCAGCAAAAATGAGCTATAAACTATAAAACCTTCTGCTATAGATAAGTATCTCACTTTACAATGAGGCAAGAATAAATTTAAGAAAGTCTGTTTACAAAAATATGTAATATGCAAAAATGTATAACAATATGCATTAGGATCCCGTCGCATTTGCATAGACAGACCCCAATACATTATTCCACCAAGATTTCAAGATTGCCTTTGCCTTAGCAGGTAAAATGAGGGGATCTCTGTCCCGCATG
The DNA here is from genome assembly GCA_024036415.1 of Prochilodus magdalenae. Taxonomy (NCBI): domain Eukaryota; kingdom Metazoa; phylum Chordata; class Actinopteri; order Characiformes; family Prochilodontidae; genus Prochilodus; species Prochilodus magdalenae. Next base: position 331,148 of record JAMWET010003899.1, on the reverse strand, counting down.
GAGCCATTTTTCTGCGCCCAGTGCAGAACCGACTTCACCCCCCACTGGAAGCAGGAGAAGAGCGGGCGCATTCTGTGTGAACAGTGCATGACCTCCAATCAGAAGAAGGCCCTAAAGGCCGAGCACACCAACCGGCTGAAGAACGCCTTCGTCAAGGCCTTGCAGCAGGAGCAAGTGAGTTGATGGTTGGTTTCAGCATTAGTACGTCTTCCACATGATGTGTGATCTGAATTGCTGATGTTGGCTTTTTGTTTTCCTCTCTCTCTCTGTCTCTCTCTCTGTCTCTCTCTCTGTCTCTCTCTCTGTCTCTCTCTCTGTCTCTCTCTCTCTCGTGTATGGTAGGAGATTGAGCAGAGGCTGCAGCAGCAGGCTGCTCTGTCCCCGAGCTCAGCTCAGACTGTCACTAGCGTCAGTAAGGCTGAGAGTATGATCCGACACCACGCTCTCCGACAGGTAGAACACTTTCTTACACATATGCATTATGCACTGTGTATCGCACGAAAGGGTTAATGCACATGTGCTCACGTGATCATTGTGTACTAGAATCTAGTGGTTCTCAGTACTGGTTCAGCTGGTTTGGGTGCTGTAAAATAACCGTGATTAGCTCAGTAACACTTGGCTTTATTTGGTTCTGTTTTCTAGGCTCCTCAGCCACAGGCTGCCCTCCAGCGGGGTCTGTCCAGCTCAGCACGGGGCGTGCTCTCTAACTTTGCCCAGGCCTCGCAGCTCTCAGTGGCCAGCGGCCTGTTGGGTATGACCAACAAGCGTTGTGGAGGTGGCAGTGGCGGCAGCAGTCGGTCGCAGCACGAAAGCCGCCAGCAAATCTACAACATCCCTGGTGAGAAAACAGCCTCAGAGACCCTTCAGCAGCCACACATGGCTCCCTGCATTTCTGTCCTTTGAAAATGGGGAACTTACATTTACATTTACATTTAAGGCATTTAGCAGGCGCTCTTATCCAGAGCGACTTACAACCGTGCTTAGTGTTCTGTTGGATAATATTCCAGCTAGTAGAGGAAGATTAGAGCCTAAAACTCACCACGAGCTCAGACACTGCCCGAACAGGGGCCAGTGCTGATACCTAGAGAAAGGTCATTATAAGTGCAACACAATAGACAAGCTGCTATTTAAAATTTGGAAATTAATGTTTTGAAAATATATGTATTCTGCTTGGTTTGGAGAAGTTCACAGGTATCAAATAATCAATATGAATGTATGTATATATATATATATATATATATATATATATGTGTATATGTATATATATATGTATATATGTGTGTGTGTGTGTGTGTGTGTGTGTGTGTGTGTGTGTGTGTGTGTAAAATAATAAAAGCCAATGTGCAGAGCTGTGATTGAGGTGATTCTGAAAAGCAGTTTTCAATAACAACTTGCAAATGTGCATATACAGTTTTCAGTGAACTGTTGTGATGGCTACCTTGAAATGCTTAATCATTAATAATTAGTCCAGGCAACTGATGGAACAAAAGGCACAAGACACACAAAATGTTCGCTCAGCTGTTTCATTTTGAACATTGTCTTCATAATGTAATAAGTGATAATATTTTTAATTTAATTGTAATAATCACCATCAAAGAGCATGCACAAAAAACAACAAATCCTGTCTTTTGATTAAGAAAGGCGGGCAGAAGGAAAGAGCATTTGTACACACCTTAGCTTTGCTACGACAGGTTCAGCTGCTTGGTCCATTGCAGCACTTGAAATACTGCAGTCTGCCATTTAAAGACCCTGCTGTACAGCAGAAGCAGGGACCAGATCTTAAGACGGATAGCTTGAGAATGTCCTGACCCAGATTTATCTCATTGTTGAAATGTTGACCTCTGTAAATTCCAATTTGTCTGTAATTTATAATAACTGTGTTAATGTCACATTGCACTAATTATGATTGTATAGTAATGGTACGCCTGTATGGAGTTGTGTGTATCAGGTATTGAAGTGATCATGTGCTTTTTAGGATTTTCTTCTTGTTTTCTGTTTGACCCTCTCACCATTCTCCTGTCTGTTCCTCTCTCTCTCTGGGCACCTCTCTATCTCTCTCTTCTCAGGCCTGAATATTGCCTATTTAAACCCTGGAGGTGTGGGAGGCCATAAGGCGTCCAGTCTAGCAGACCGACAAAGGGAGTACCTGCTGGACATGATCCCCCCGCGCTCCATATCTCAGTCCATCACCGGCCAGAAATGAGCTCCAGCAGACCGGCGGCCACTTCTGGACACCCCCTCCACCCCTAACCCCTACACACACAAACCTAAACACACACACTTGCGCGCGCACACACACACAAACACACTCAGACAGACACACACACACACAGCAACCATCACCCCACCCCCGTCGCATGCAGTGCCTGTCCGTGTGCCTACCCAACTAACCCATGAGAACGACTCAGTCAGCCAGATGATGAACACCAGACTGTCAGTGCATCTCGACTTCAATTTCCTACTATAGCAAAGCTCTTTATTTCAACCTACTAATTGCTGTTATTGCTATGTTTATTATTGTTATTATTATTATTATTATTATTGCTTCTGTTACATGTGTTCTTATGATTATTAGTATTCTTAGTGACTAGTATTTTTTTATTTTATTTTTTTTTAAATCCATTTTTATTTATTTCATCTTGAGGGAGGGGGCTAGATTCCAGGTCACTTGAAAAATTGTTTTTTTTTTTCTAAGCCTCCTCCTTGCACCCCGTAAAATTGAGAGGTCGCTCTCATATTATGAAAGCTCTTGTTATTATAATAATTATTATTATTATTGTTCATTTTTATGGTCACATATTCCTCATTGAAGCTTACATTAATAGCTAAGCTTTAGGAATAAGAACGGTTGGGGCTGCGCCGTTTGGTAAAACCAGAGTCTTTGTAGCAAACACGTTTTTGAAGCTACCAGTTCTTCGGAGAAAGAGCCTTGGTGGAGATTGGGTTTGACGGAACGTGACAGACTTTTCCAGTAGACTGGTCCTAATGCACTGAGACGCTGATTTGACAGATAGTTGTTTCGCCTTGAGAAGGCCACACGGTATCACGAGACACTAGGAGATGTCTGCAGACTCAATGATGACACTGATGTTGAAGGATGTTCTGGCCTGCGTCACGTAGCGCACAGAAGACTGGCCGAGATGAGCGGCAGCGGAGGCGAGAGCGGATTTTTGATGAGGCTATACAGAATGTGCAGCGAATCTGAGGCCCATTTCTGCTCAACACTGGCATGTGGATAGTGCCATGTCCCCTCAATGCCTTCACCCTTCATAGGACACCACACGATTGGCTGCGTAAGGAGGAAGTGAACCAGAGTTCCACCACCATGAACTTTATTCCCTTTTGAGTTCCATTACTCCTTCAGAGCTCTTTAGTTTTTTTTCTATTTTTATTTCTGTGTGTTGTTGTCTCTCTTTTTGGCGGCGTCTCTTGCTGAAACGGTTGCGTATCTGAAAGGTACTTAACACAGGAGACGATAATCATCAAAGTAGTAAAACAGACGGAAACTATTCAAATATCTATATGGTCTATGTATAGATTCTTAGCACCAGAGAAGGTTTAAGAGAAGGAGATGCATATATCTATAATGGCATAGGCAAAGGATCAATCAGCGTGTTGGGGAACTGCACACCAGGTGCCTCGTTCTCCAGGAGCACTTTTCTTAACAAGAATTGGGGGAAAATGGGGGGGTGGGGGGGGGAGTGGTTAGAAACAGGACAAGAATGTTACAGGCCCTTTATGGTATGGATGGCACCTGACTGTCTCGGAGAGAGATAGGAGAGAGACCGTGTTGTGTAGCGAATCTTAAACCTGCTCTTTGTTTTTGGCTGTCGATCTGGGCGTAACCTCGGGTCGAACAGTCAGACGGTGTAAACAATGGTCCATGCATTTCTGTTATGGCGCAGTGAGCTCGGCCTCGCTGGAGTTCCCCGTTACATGTTTACGATACACATTTCAGTACAGATGCCAGTGCAGGCAGTATGGAGGGTGTTGCACAAGGTGGCAGCATCAGCAGTGTTTGGTCAGTATGCAGTATTAGAGGTTTGATGGGACACTGTTTCGGTGCTAGACATTATTCAAGCTGTATTCAAGACGTTTCCCCTCACTGTCCTAATGAATTAGCACTTAACTCAGCTGCTTTATTACAGCACACACAGGTGTTTCAGGAAAGCCCGGCCGTTTGAAAGTCGTTCAGTTCGTCTGCGTGTTGGTCATAGCTACACAGATATTCCAAGAGTGTGAGATTCGTGGACACAGAATTTGGGCACTTAACCAAGATTCTTACACGGCTCGGTCATTAGGATGTAGGTGGAGCCGTTCAGAGTGGTTCGCTGTGAAGCGTGCCGCTCGGATAACTTTACAGTGGTGGTGATGGGAACCAAGGTCATGACATCTACAGTGCAAACATGGCTGTATTACTGTCCACAACGGCCAGTGGTTTTTAGGAGTGTCTGAGATCCTTACGGTTGAGGATCACAGTGTTGCGTCAGTTCTCAAACGCACCATACTGATGTGTCATTAATAATGTACATGTGAAGGTTGGAGGAAGATGGTGTCTTTGATTTTGTGTTGTGCTTGAACTCCCGGCTGCTAGTCAGCAGCGTTGTAATCTGGTTTCAGCTGTTAGATTCGTCCACTTCAGCGTAAACAAGTGGTGTGGGGGCACATTGCTAATGTTAGCATTAGCACCCTTGTGCATTTGCTGGTGTGTTTTTATACTGAGACCCTTTTCCTACGATTGTGTTTATAAGTTTGCATGATTATGAGATGTGTTGTACCATCAAAACACAGCCCCAGTAAACGTACGCTCGTCTGCTGAGATTGTATATGGAATGTCGAAGGTGAAGAGCCTGGGGAAGGTGTTTGGTAGATACTCGTTTTCCTTACAGCGCCCTGCATGAGGCTCTTAAAGACACAATCATTTAAAATAAAAAACATTTTAGGCCTAAAGAGTCGCAGCCACTTGCATTAGAACTTAATAGCTTAAGTAGTACTTAAGTACTTAGTAGCTTAAGTACTTAGTAGCTGAGTAGCTATTCGAGTAGACGTCCGGTTCCCATCACCACTAGTTTCTAGAGTGAAGCACTTTACACCTGAACCATCCTTGAGTTACATCCTGGTGAACGAATTGTGTAGAAATCAGCAGAATCTTAAAGCAAGCTGTGTCCATTTAGGCACTGGACACAGCATGCAGGTCAGTCCCAGCATAAGGGTTCTCTCCTGAGGCTGTCTGGGTATGAACCGAACCCCTGGTCAGTGCAGGTCCTGGTTTGGTTCTGAAGGCTGTAACGTTACTGCTCGTGACAGACGGAGTAATGCAACTCTTAAACAAGTCCTTGAAACTACCTTGGCTTTGATTCGCAGGTGCAATAGTAGATGGTAGGACGTTTTTGTTTATGTTGATGCTGTCTATGCTTCAGTCCCCTTTAGTACAATCGTTTCTGTTGTCTGTTATCTGACGTGGTGTTTCCTTTTGTTGTTGTTTTTTTTTTTTTTGTTTTTTTACTTCCAGTCCAGTTCATGCATTCTGTATGATCTCTTGAAGCAAATGCAGGATGTGTTTAGTCAATCTCCTCCTTCCTCTCTCTGCTAGACTGTAGTGGATGCGTCCATATACCTTCAGATCTCTACCAGTCGGGCTTTCTTGGGTTTTGGAATATTGAACTTCCTTTGATGAGTCGTTGATTAATTTCGGTTTCTTCTGTTTCATTTGTGATCTTTCATACGGGGAAAAAAAAAGTCAAGTTACATCAAACAGACAAACAAAAAAATGAACTATGAGATGACGACACAATATTTGCTAGGTCAGAAGTAATAATGACTTATTGTACATATGCTTTTTCTTTTTTTTTTTCTCTCCCTTGAATTAAAAAATGAAATGAAATTAAAATGGTTGTATATTGTGTAGAAAAGCAAACAAAAAGCCATGAATATTGTGAAGCTTGTCATTTCGTTTTGTGATCACTGTGTATTATTGTGTAACAAATGTGCAAAATGTACGGGATTATACTTCTCTTGTTTTTGAATGAGCTCTTTTCGATGCATTTTTCTCCCTGGCTGTATGTTTTTGTAGTATGTAGTATTTGCAAAAGGAGAGAAAAAAATAATAACTGTCCTGGTGGAGCGTTTGATCCATTCTGCAGTCTTTAGACTGGGGCGTGATGGGATATTCATTCTTGTATATGTTACTTTTTGTGCGTGTTGCTTTATTTTCGTCAATAACATTGAAGTTAAACCAATGTTCGGTGAGTACATTTGTTTCGCTAGATATCCCATGCTAACCGTCGGCCTCGCGAGGCTCAGAGTGGATCAGACATTTGACAGTATTACCCCACACCTGACCAAATCCAAAGCACTCACCTGTAGATGCGGAATCGGACGATGCGCACATTACCTTCGGTTACCTTGAGTTGAATTACAGGGTGTCATTTACCCGTTTGGGAGACAGTGTAAATTCTCATTTTCTACTCCTCATGATATGAAAGCTTTCCTCTGTAGACTTCAGTATGCCTCTTACTCATGTTTTCCCCTAGTGGGGAATTTTGCAATGCTCTTATTTTGATTTTCCATGGGAAGCTGTATACGTTGTATACGTCCACATATTAAGGAAACCTTGTTTTTGACTGTTCTAATGCTTTCTGCTTTGAGTTTAGTAAAAACGTTAAGACAAAAAAAGTGGGACAATTTTTGCACACTTTTCAAGTATTGAATATAAAGATTGTGACATTTCTTAAATATGCTTTCACGTTTCATCGTCATAGAGTACCTGTCCATGATCTTCTGGTTGGACAATCAGCTTTTCTGGAGACGAGCGTTAAAGCACTGGGGTTTACGTCGCTCCACCACGTGATGTCACTCTAGTTTTTGGGTCATTATTATTTCAGTTATTTTCTCTGTTCTTGTCATGTGTTCTTTTACCGAAAAGACTATTTTTAATTTGTTATCTGTTATTGAAATACAGGTCATGTTTCTTGACGTGGGAGACTGGGGGGCCTGGGGTCATATGTTCTTTACTTTTTTTTTTTTTTTTTTTTTTAGGTTTTCTTCAATTTTGAATCTTTTTTAAACAGACTCGGCTGCAATTCCACCTGTTTGAATATTCAGAGCACTTGGCAATATGTAAATCTGTTTTGTTAAAAGAAAATGAGAAAAAAAGTGACATGATTCTATGAACAACTGGGAATTGGCGTAAACAGTAATGAATTTGAAGCAAGGCTAAAATGTGTTTTTTGTCAAGTTTTTATTTTCATTTGGGACATTTAATCCAGACCTTTTGCACATCCTTGATATTTAACTGTCTAAAAAAATGGAGATGGGAAAATGCTGTTTGATTACTGCCGGTTGATTAACAACAATTATGCATTGACTGAAAAAAATAAGCTAATTTTGGAGGAAATAACTTTGTAATATTTATCTCTTGCAAGCTATGTTTAATAAAGGATGGAACAGTTTACGTCTGGGAGTGAGTCGCGTCTGTACCTGGAGATTTCGTTATTTACACCCAGCACTGCTACTGTTCATTTGTGTCTTTCATTTCCTGTCAAGCTGACCAAATACAAATTTCTCATTTCTGAATTTATCTTGTTCTTTTACAGCTAAGAAAGGAAAGTCCTGAAAAGCGTTCCTTACGGTTCTGCTGCAGTAATGAAGCTCTGAGGTCGCAGTGAGTAACTGATCCAGAATGCTTCTAAGACACCTTCAGTGTTTTATATAGGCAGCCAGTTGGAAGCATTAAAAGGCGTTTGATGTCAGAAGAATGGTGAGGATAATGGAGATGAAGCTGCCGGATTCACTCGGAGGTGGTTTGTTCTGTCCTCTGGTGTGGTGATGCACTGCTGCTGTGCTGTTTGTGCTGTTATGTCCAGGAAGCCCTGTATTAACACAGCTGTGGTGAAAGCTGAGGATATTAGATTTAGTCTTGGCCTTGGATCTTAGAGATGTACACTACCAGTGTGGTGTGTGCTTATACTGTACGCTCTCGCTCTCTGTCTCTCACTCTCTATCTCTCGTGCTTTCTCTATCTCTCATGCTTTCTCTCTCTAGCTCTCTCTCGTGCTTTCTCTCTCTCTCTCTCTGTCTCTCATGCTTTCTCTCTCTATCTTTCTCTGTCTCTCTCTCGTGCTTTCTCTATCTCTCTCTCTGTCTCTCTCTATCTCTCATGCTTTCTCTCTCTATCTTTCTCTGTCTCTCTCTCGTGCTTTCTCTATCTCTCTCTCTGTCTCTCTCTCTATCTCTCGTGCTTTCTCTCTCTTTCTCTGTCTCTCTCTCTCTCGTGCTTTCTCTCTCTCTATCTCATGCTTTTTTTCTCTCGTGCTTTCTCTCTCTCTCTCTCTCTCTCTCTCATGCTTTTTTCTCTCGTGCTTTTTTTCTCTCTCTCTCTCTCTCTCTCTCTTGTGCTTTCTCTCTCTCTCTCTCTCTCTCTCTCTCTCTCTCGTGCTTTCTCTCTTTCTCTCTCTCTCTCGTGCTTTCTCTCTCTCTCTCTCTCTCGTGCTTTCTCTCTCTCTCTCTCTCGTTCTCTCTCTCTCTCTCTCTCTCTCCCGTGCTTTTTCTTTCTTTCTCTCTCTCTCTCTCTCTCTCTCTCTCTCTCTCTCTCTCTCTCTCTCTCTCTCTCTCTCTCTCTCTCTGCAGAGACGTGACCTGTTCTGTACCGCTGTGTGCACCTTGGAACGCTGCCACTGAGGTCTAATCTTCAGTTTTGTCTCGGTGGTGATTCTGTTTATACATACGATTTTGTCACATTATGTTTAACAATGGCCGTTAGTTACGGTATGTGCTGCTGCATAGACCTCCTGCTTGCCTAGCTGCACGACTCTGTCTGAGAGGGCCTCTTACATACTGTTGATATGACTGCTGCTGCTTTCATAAGCACAGGAGGCCGAAATGGCATGCTCTGCTTTATCTACATACCCATCATTCCAGCTCTGTGTGCTTAACAACGATAGATACATTCAAAAGCAGCAGCTTGTTTCAGTAATATTTCAGTTATATTTCAAACAAATATTAAGAATACTTTATTAACCAGATATTTACACCACTGAAGCATGACTAATATTTTTCTTTGTCATTGTTTTAACTTGGTGTAACTGAACCTTTGTAAACTGAAACATTGTAAAATGAAGAGCCTGATATTAACATGATGTGCACAGTCACTCATACTAAAACACTGATTTTGGATGACTGACCTCCTAGTCTCCTAGTTGTTCCACTTGTCCAGCACACATGGACTAATTCTGATCCCTGGGCTCCCATTCATACGCTGATTGGCCTTACTGTCAGTTCTGATTGTGTCTGGCTGTAACGATGGAGGCTGTTTCCCCTCAGCATCACTGCTGGCCATGTCCTGCCAATACTAACAGGGTTCTGCCTGAGGAAAGTTGACGGTCCTAAGTTGGAACATCCCAGACAGTAATTAATTGAATCAGGTGCAGAAGGTCTAATCTGTACGTCTGACAGGGATAGTGAGTAGTATAGCACAGTCTCGGGATGTGCTCATGGTTTTTCGTGCACTACATCATTACACTGTTATAATATACCAGATTATAATTATAATAATAATACCAGACATTTAAAAATGTCATAATAACAGCTTTTAAAATTAAACAAATCACAAACTTTACATAATAACTTGCCTTCCTTCAGGAGTTTTCTTGCAGTACTCACCTATGACTTGAGGTGCCCATGGTTTGTCTTGATCCCTGCAGGCATGCCAAAGTTATAAATAAATCGGCCATAGACGTAGCAGCATGCGTCTTCCCAATACTGCAGCCTCTCAATGCCCTCTCATTAAACGTAGCCTGGTATCCACTATCCACTTACTCAGCTGGAACATTATGTTTAACTCGGAAATGGTTTAACGCACCTTTATACACATTATATAATAATGTACACTACTGCCCTGTCCCACACAGTTCTAGAAAGTTCTAAACAGTTCTCAAACGTTTTATAAACTTCTAGACTTCTCAAGAGTTCTCAGCTTTCCAGAAGCGACTAAATGTATCGCAGGTGTTCTTGAAAAAGATGGTGTCGTGCCAGACTGTCATGGAGTGACTCGGAATGGCATGCCAGTCTCCTCAATGTGGAGCCTGTAATAAATGCCGTGATATAGTGTGTTATGTAAATTCTGAAATGCTCGTTCAAATGTTGAAGTTGTGGGGATAGAGTTTAGACCACGTCATGTGTCCTACACACACAGGCTCACAAAAGATGGTCTGGCTGGACGTTACGGCCTTACATTTTAAATCCACATTCTACAGATTACGATATGATGACCACAGCTAAACTCACGTCACTGGACGACCCAACTTCGCTTTGAATGTTCTTTGAGCATCATCGGATTCTGCTCATGGGAATTCAAAGCACAGCCCATGTCGCTTTTGTTTTTAATTGCCATTATTTTATCAACATTTCTGCTGTTTTCTGACTTCAGCTTTACCTGACACCACAGTTGGCACAGTTGTGATTATAATGAACTGTTTTTATTTGCAGGACTTTTAAAGACTGGACTGGACTGGACTAGCCCCAACCTTTAAAAACATCAACCCTCAGTGTTTTAAAAATGGCCATCCCTTTTTCCAGGAACTCCACTCGAGTTTTCCTTCTGTTGCTCCATGGTTTGGCAGGTAGTGCGGTGTTTTCAGTATTTACCTCCACCCACCTCTTTCACTGTGTCCTGATTGCATAACTGGCCACATTCCTCAATAGGGAGAGTGCAGGAGAAGGGGGACTGCAGAGGCGGTTTTGTCTCATTGAGTGGAGTGGAGTGTTCTGTTCTCTGGCCTTCAGGGTAAGAGGCTTCAAAACTCGAGCTGGGAGGAACAAGTCACCATACCCCCCTCCCTCAGCCCCCTCAATATGCGGATACTATAGAACCTCTAAGTGCTTGTGTAATCAGAGATTGTGTAATATGAATGGTAAATTAATAAATGTTATGATATATTATTATGTAACTGCAGTTATTAGCATGTCTGTTCAAAAAACATACTAGCCTCATTCACTCATCATTTACTGGTAACCCTACCATTTTTGAGTGTATCTGACTAGAGGAGGATACAAGTGTTATTTGCCCATTCACAATGAGACAACTGATTCACTTTCTCCAAGAATCACAGCTGGGCAACTGCAGGAGATGAGCTGAAGACTAGTCCATGTCTTCAAAATGACGATTAGATGTCCAGCAAGCTACTTACCTGCTCTGCTGTTTATCATCAGTGCCTTCAACTTCACCAGAGCTTTGCCTGGAAACAGGTTCAACAAAAATAGATGGAAACGACAGAGAGTGAGTTTGATGTAAACAGAGTCAAGGTCATGAAGAAAAGAAGCCAATCCCAATGTGGTGTGTCTGGGATGGTGTGGAGCTTCCTGGCAATCCTGTTAGGTTACAAGGAACCAAAGCTTCTGTACAAAGGACTCCGTAAAGGAGGAGGTTTTAAGATCAGATCTGACAGCCTCTGCCGGGAGGGATGTGGTAGAAATCTTCCAGCCGGACACTGATCCGAAACTTACTTTTAAATCCTTTCAAAAACGGTTCACTGACCGTATAATCAAGCTTCTGCTGAGATCATCCCTGACCTATCCTCACAGAAAACCTGGGTGGGGGAGGAAGGGTGCCTTTTTGAGTAAAGGTCCAACACCTTCTCCTTTAAAGAAGGTGAGGAACGTTTGTGGAACCGTGAGACATATTTAACACACTAAAAGAGCCTCGAGACATATGACATCTCATGGTATTATTTGATAAGGAGTCCAGGGTACTGTGGGAATCAGGATTGCAATTAAATCGCTGTTGCTGGTATGTTACATTAGCCTTTGACTGGTCGGTGGCCTTTCGGCCGTAATGTGGAAAATTGGTTAATGAATACACTTTATAAGTCACAAAACAATTCTAATTGATTGAGCCCTGGTTTCTCTGGAGTGTAATTTGCGTGTCATGGGCCTGCATGCTGATTTTCAGTAATAGCTTCCTCTGACCGGGTCCTATTAGTCATGTTGAAGAGTGTCTGGAGAGAGCACAGGTCGGAGGCTGTCACTGCTCCGGAATGCAGCCTGTAAAGAGGGAATGCTCGCTGATCAGGCCAGCAATGCTGCCTCGGACAAGGCAAGACCTGTCGTTGTGTGCCTGTCTCTTTGCTGACCCTTCTGTCTGTATTCTTACTACATTCAGGTCATACTGACTCACCGCAAAGCATTACACTGATAGGTAACCACAGCTGATTAGCTGTTGATTAGAAGTTGGCATAGTGCAGTGGGTAACTGCTCTACCCCTGAACGACTGGTGCTGTGACAGAACTGGTGACAGAAACCTGGAGACCCATTGTCATATTTTTGAAATGGTACCTGAACAGTCGATTTGGAAGTGGGAAGCTCTGGGTTCTAGATGATGCCTGAGTTTACAAGATGCGCTGTATATCTCAACCTTCACCTCAACCTACATGTGAAAGATGACGCCGAGGATGGCAGCCACGGTGACGAGCTCCTCCGTGTGGTGTTTGTTTTTGTTTGTTAACGTTGTCTATTGTACGTCAGACTCAGTTAGTTGGAGCAGGGAACAACTACTGAGCTTCAGAAACAACATTTCACCTGAAAACATCCCGGAATTTATTCAAGACTATTTGCACACCTGTACAGATGTTCTCTTTCTGTAAATATTCAGGTCATCTGTAACTTTCTATATATAATATTTTTCAACTAAATCTGTTTCACATCTCTCAGCTTCTTCAGCTCTTTATTACCTTTAGTACTTTTTACTTTTTTAATTTATCCCCTACCCTATTTATTGTATAGTGTAATTTTCCTTTAGTTTAATACTGTAAATAATCTGTGTTCTGTGTTTTTGTTACTTGTCATATGTGTTGCTCTCACCAAGACAAATTCCTTGTATGTGTAACATACTTGGTGAAATAAAGAGATTCTGAGTCAGATTCTGATTCTGATGTGAAAAACTATACATATGGCAGTGAATGGGGGGAAATGATACCTGACACACTTCCAGGTGATCTGTGTGCTTTTTAATACGACAAAGTAAAGGCAGAATAGGTTTTCTTTGTTTGGTGGGTGTACTATTTTAACAAGCATTCAAAATGAGTGAAGTCATATTTACTCATTAGCGTTCTTCCGATAAGCATCAGTATATAGTGCACATTAGTGTAAGATAACCAACATAATGACTCTAATGTTTCCTCCAGCAGCTTGTAGTGGCACAAGATATGATCTGGCTTCAAACAAGACAAATTTATCATTTCACACATCGTCAGTCAGAAGGAGAGAGGGAAGCGCTACACTGAGTAAATGCAGTTTTTAAAGGAAAGAGGAAATATTGGGCTTGGACATCACATCGTACTGCATTATAAGTTCCTTCCTCCATATTGGCAGAGATTGTTCTTTGTTCACATGCTGCAAATACTCGCTGCACACTAATACTGCAAGAGTTTTATTCTCATTCAAAGCCCAAGTCCTGTGTACAAACCATTATTTCTGAACCTGTATTAATCACATACTGACCACGGGCAGATTTACCACTGTTACTGCCGTATTTCACCAGGCCACTGGCAGATTTACCACTGTTACTGCCCTATTTCACCAGGCCACTGGCAGATTTACCACTGTTACTGCCGTATTTCACTCTGTCACTGGCAGATTTACCACTGTTACTGCCGTGTTTCACCAGGCCACTGGCAGATTTACCACTGTTACTGCCCTATTTCACCAGGCCACTGGCAGATTTACCACTGTTACTGCCGGGGGGGGAGTATTTACCAGGGCCACTAGCAGATTCACCACCATAGTTAACTGCGGATATTTATCACCAGAGCCACTGGGCAAGATTTACCACTGTTACTGCCGATATTTCACCAGGCCACTGGGCAGATTTACCACTGTTACTGCCATATTTCACCAGGCCACTGGCAGATTTACCACTGTTACTGCCGTATTTCACCAGGCCACTGGCAGATTTACCACTGTTACTGCCATATTTCACCAGGCCACTGGCAGATTTACCACTGTTACTGCTGTATTTCACCAGGCCACTGGCAGATTTACCACTGTTACTGCCGTATTTCACTCTGTCACTGGCAGATTTACCACTGTTACTGCCGTATTTCACTCTGTCACTGGCAGATTCACCATAGTTACTGCGGTATTTCACCAGGCCACTGGCAGATTTACCACTGTTACTGCGGTATTTCACCAGGCCACTGGCAGATTTACCATTGTTACTGTGGTATTTCACTCTGTCACTGGCAGATTTACCACTGTTACTGCCGTATTTCACTCTGTCACTGGCAGATTTACCACTGTTACTGCCATATTTCACCAGGCCACTGGCAGATTTACCACTGTTACTGCGGTATTTCACCAGGCCACTGGCAGATTTACCATTGTTCCTGGGTGGTATTCCACTCTGTCCCTGCAGATTTACCACTGTTTACTACTGCCCCTATAGTCACTCTGGTCCCCTGACTGGCAGAATTACCACTGTTTACTGCCATAGTTTTCACCAGGCCACTGGCAGATTTACATGACACTGTTACTGCTGCGTATTTCACCTGTCACAGTGGCAGATTACCACTGTTTTACTGCGTGTGTATTTCACTCTGTCACTGGCAGATTTACCACTGTTACTCTGCACGGTTTACCACTTTCCACACCAGGCCACTGGCAGATTTACCACTGTTTACTGTGGTATTTCACCAGGCCACTGGACAGATTTACCACTGTTACTAACTACTTGCCGTATTTCACCACTGTCACTGGCAGCTTTTAACCACTGTTACTAGCGTATTTCCACTCTGTCACTGGCAGAATTTACCACTGTTACTGCTGTTTTCACCAGGCCACTGGCAGATTTACCACTGGTTACTGCTGTATTTCACCAGGCCACTGGCTGATTTAACCACTGTTACTACTGCTATTTCACCAGGCCACTGGCCAGATTGCACCACTGTTACTGCTATATTTCACCATGGCCACTGGCAGATTACCACTGTTTATCTGCAGTATTTACCAGGCCACTGGCAGATTCACCATAGTTACTGCGGTATTTCACCAGGCCACTGGCAGATTTACCACTGTTACTGCTACTGCCTAACTGTCCGTATTTTCACCAGCCCACTGGACTGGCAGGATTTACCACTGGTTACTGTGTCTTGTTCACTCTACTGGCAGATTTACCACTGTTACTCGCTGGTATTTCACCAGGCCACTGGCAGATTTACCACTGTTACTGCTGTATTTCACCAGGCCACTGGCAGATTTACCACTGTTACTGTGGTATTTCACTCTGTCACTGGCAGATTTACCACTGTTACTGCCGTATTTCACCAGGCCACTGGCAGATTTACCACTGTTACTGCTGTATTTCACCAGGCCACTGGCAGATTTACCACTGTTACTGTGGTATTTCACTCTGTCACTGGCAGATTTACCACTGTTACTGCCGTATTTCACCAGGCCACTGGCAGATTTACCACTGTTACTGCTGTATTTCACCAGGCCACTGGCAGATTTACCACTGTTACTGCCATATTTCAACAGGCCACTGGCAGATTCACCATAGTTACTGCTATATTTCACCAGGCCACTGGCAGATTTACCACTGTTACTGCTATATTTCACCAGGCCATTGGCAGATTTACCACTGTTACTGCCGTATTTCACTCTGTCACTGGCAGATTTACCACTGTTACTGCCGTGTTTCACCAGGCCACTGGCAGATTTACCACTGTTACTGCTATATTTCACCAGGCCACTGGCAGATTTACCACTGTTACTGCCGTATTTCACCAGGACACTGTCAGATTTACCACTGTTACTGCCGTATTTCACCAGGCCACTGGCAGATTTACCACTGTTACTGCCGTATTTCACTCTGTCACTGGCAGATTTACCACTGTTTCACTGCCACTGGCATTTACCACTGTTACTCACTAGGACGTATTTCACCAGGCCACTGGCAGATTTACCCCACTGTTACTGCTGTATTTCATAGGCCACTACTGCTGTATTTACTGCGGTATTTCACCAGGCCACTGGCAGATTTACCACTGTTACTGCTGTATTTCACCAGGCCACTGGCAGATTTACCACTGTTACTGCGGTATTTCACCAGGCCACTGGCAGATTTACCACTGTTACTGCCAATATTTATATTTCACCGAAGGCCACTGGCAGATTTTACCACTGTTACTGCTGGCCGATTCACCAGTGTACACTGGCATATTTCACACAGGCCACTGGCAATTTTAAAATTTACCCACTGTTACTTTCACCACTGTTACTGGCCGTATTTTCACCACTGGACTACCACTGTCAGATTTACCACTGGCAGATTTTACTGTTACTGCCGTATTTCACCAGGCCACTGGCAAATTAACCAGATTTATTTACCACTGTTGTCCTGCCTTATTTCACCAGGCCACTGGCAGATTTTACCACTGTTACTGCAGATTTACCAGGCCAACTGTTTACTGTTACGTAGTATTTCACCAGGCCCAGGATTCCCATACTGGCAGATTTACCACTGTTTACCACTGTTACTGCTGTATTTCACCAGGCCACTGGCAGATTTACCACTGTTACTGCGGTATTTCACCAGGACACTGGCAGATTTTACCACTGTTACTGCATAGTTTCACCATGCCGACTGGCCGTTTTACCACTTTTTCACTCTGTCACTGGCAGATTTACCACTGTTACTGCCTTATTTCACCAGGCCACTGGCAGATTTACCACTGTTACTGCCGGTACTGCCTGTATTTCACCTGGCCACGTATTTTCAGATTTACCACTGTTACTGTTACTGCCGTATTTCACCAGGCCACTGGCAGATTTACCACTGTTACTGCCGTATTTCACCAGGCCACTGGCAGATTTACCACTGTTACTGCCGTATTTCACCAGGCCACTGGCAGATTTACCACTGTTACTGCCGTATTTCACCAGGCCACTGGCAGATTTACCACTGTTACTGCTGTATTTCACCAGGCCACTGGCAGATTTACCACTGTTTCTTCCATATTTCACCAGGCCACTGGCAGATTTACCACTGTTTTACTGCCATATTTCACCAGGCCACTGGCAGATTTACCACTGTTTGTATTTCACCAGCCACTGCTAATATTTCACCAGGCCACTGGCAGATTTACCACTGTTACTGCCGTATTTCACTCTGTCACTGGCAGATTTACCACTGTTACTGCCGTATTTCACCAGGCCACTGGCAGATTTACCACTGTTACTGCCGTATTTCACCAGGCCACTGGCAGATTTACCACTGTTACTGCCGTATTTCACCAGGCCACTGGCAGATTTACCACTGTTACTGCCGTATTTCACCAGGCCACTGGCAGATTTACCACTGTTACTTACTGCCATATTTTCACTGGCCACGTATTTCACCACTGTTACTGTCAGATTTACCACTGTTACTGCCGTATTTCACCAGGCCACTGGCAGATTTACCACTGTTACTGCCGTATTTCACTCTGTCACTGGCAGATTTACCACTGTTACTGCCATATTTCACCATGCCACTGGCAGATTTACCACTGTTACTGCGGTATTTCACCAGGCCACTGGCAGATTTACCACTGTTACTGCTGTATTTCACCAGGCCACTAGCAGATTCACCATAGTTACTGCGGTATTTCACCAGGCCACTGGCAGATTTACCACTGTTACTGCTGTATTTCACTCTGCCACTGGCAGATTTACCACTGTTACTGCCATATTTCACCAGGCCACTGGCAGATTCACCATAGTTACTGCTATATTTCACCAGGCCACTGGCAGATTCACCATAGTTACTGCTATATTTCACCAGGCCACTGGCAGATTTACCACTGTTACTGCTATATTTCACCAGGCCACTGGCAGATTCACCATAGTTACTGCTATATTTCACCAGGCCACTGGCAGATTTACCACTGTTACTGCCGTATTTCACTCTGTCACTGGCAGATTTACCACTGTTACTGCCGTGTTTCACCAGGCCACTGGCAGATTTACCACTGTTACTGCTATATTTCACCAGGCCACTGGCAGATTTACCACTGTTACTGCCGTATTTCACCAGGACACTGTCAGATTTACCACTGTTACTGCCGTATTTCACCAGGCCACTGGCAGATTTACCACTGTTACTGCTGTATTTCACCAGGCCACTGACTGATTTACCACTGTTACTGCCATATTTCACCAGGCCACTGGCAGATTCACCATAGTTACTGCTATATTTCACCAGGCCACTGGCAGATTTACCACTGTTACTGCTGTATTTCACCAGGCCACTGGCAGATTCACCATAGTTACTGCTGTATTTCACCAGGCCACTGGCAGATTTACCACTGTTACTGCCATATTTCACCATGCCACTGGCAGATTTACCACTGTTACTGCCGTATTTCACTCTGTCACTGGCAGATTTACCACTGTTACTGCCATATTTCACCAGGCCACTGGCAGATTCACCATAGTTACTGCTATATTTCACCAGGCCACTGGCAGATTTACCACTGTTACTGCCGTATTTCACCAGGCCACTGGCAGATTTACCACTGTTACTGCGGTATTTCACCAGGCCACTGGCAGATTTACCACTGTTACTGCCGTATTTCACCAGGCCACTGGCAGATTTACCACTGTTACTGCGGTATTTCACCAGGCCACTGGCATAGCATGTTACTTTACTTGTCAGCCCGGAAGTTCATATTTATGGGATATGGCATGTCTGTTTTGTCCCTCGGGCTGAAGGTTTTTTGTACAGTCGGCCAATGAACATGTTTTGCCAATGAACCTTTCCTCTGCCACTGGAGGGCAGTCTTGAACAATATTGATTGACACATTTGAATGATGCCTACATGGCTGATTTGTAGCAATCTTTAGTCATCTGTTAATTCATGATTTGATTTTCTTATTGCCAATTGTAAATTAGATCCTATTTATTCCACAATACATCACATAATACGCTCCATAAAAGCCCTGGAGCTCTCTGCACTCATTGTGACTGTATGTATGACAGCGCTGGGGTCTGGCTGCAACTCATAATTTATAGTTTTGTCCATGGGGAAAGCAGTAGTGCATTAGCTGCGCTCATAGAGAAGTATGCATTTCTAATTCTCAGCAGAGTGCTCAGACTATGGAGTGGATGGGGTTACCTATCTGCTCCACCAGTCGGTCTTGAGGGAGGCCGGGTAGAATTAGCAGCTGCACAGGTGCTTGAGACAGGCCAGTGTACCCCATCATACTTTGGGCTGTCTCTTATCCTGATGTCAGCAAGTTGTTCCTTGTTAAAGTGTCCAGGCTTAAGGCTTGCCCTCTCTCCCCCGTATCTTCATTCCTGACATTCCTGGCCGAGGGGCTGGCAAAAGGGGAGCTATTTTACCAGAAGCCCCCCTCATGTGTTCACAAGTCTATGAAGGCCTTGGGATATGCGGTCACACATGGCATGATACCGCCTGTTCTTTTACAGGACTGAAACCTTAAAGATCAGCCGATACCAGCACAGCTAGTGTACCTATCAGTAGCCGCACACACCCACTGTCCAGCCCAACAGTCCGGCACAACTAACCATAATAACCACGTATGTACAGCTTTATGCTAACATGAGCAACTATTCATAAAGAAAAGTTCTATTTTCTGCACATTCGAAACACCCATGTGGTTCTTAATGGCCATACCCCTGGTGCATCCATGGCGTAATGAGCCAGTGGCGGGATGCTTCACAGACCCCCCATTCAATGATCAGCAATCTGCAGAACTATCGTCCTCCCACCGCCTGTTTATATCTGCAGACCTTGGCTGAGATTATTATTCCTCTCTGCTCACCTATAAGTGTGTGGTGTCCCACTTCTGACACCAATGTAACGTTGACCCAGAAAAAGATGCGGGACACATGGCACTTTAAGAGAAAGCTTATTTACCAAACATAGCAGAAGTGAAGAACCCCCACCAGTATTTCTGAAAGGACTGAGAGAGCATGCAGGTCATTAATAGCCTCACATTTTCCATACTTGGCAAACACACACACTTATAATCCAGGTCCACCGTCTGGCACAACAAAGCCCATGTATATAATGCTAACAGGGCTGTTTATTTATAAAGAGAAGTCTTCCTTACTGCCCCGCACTCAGTATAGCCACGCTGTACATGTACATGACCAAACAAGTCAGTAAACTCGTAACACAAAGTGGTTACTAATACATTGCCTGATGCACAAGACATTGCTTTATGACAGTTCTTGCTATATGTAAATTATAGATATACTGTCTATACAGAGATGTAACAAATTGTATGTAGGTGTTGTAGACATTGTGACCCCTGGTTCTCATCACCACCACAATCTTGGAGTCAGTAAGGTTCTTTAGACTTTATCGTTTCACAAAAAAGTTTGTTTGAGTTCATTTTATTGAAAACAGACAAATGAGCAGAAATGAGCAGTAACTTCAGGCTCCTGTCGAAGGGTACACAGGGATGATGGGGCTATAAAGCCTGTAGGGTGTGAGTGACGGGATTCATAGATTAAGAAGAGGTGCTACAGTGCTGTAAATATCTGGTTCTATGTGTGGTAAATGGCAGATGTTAATGATTGGCTAGAAGGAGTGATTGCATTTGGGGGTGCTAAAGACCACAGCGTGGAGGAAGTATCTGAATCTGCAGGTGTATGGAAGCGTACAGTCATACGGGTCTACCAGCAGTGGCTGAACTCCCAGTCTACAGAAACTCTCCTCAGAGTTGCACCAGGGAAGGCATCCACCAAATCTGCCCAATTCTGTGATGCAAGAGTGGCTGAACATGGTTGTGGCCTACATCCAGAAACGTCTACATCTGCCACATCCAGTCACAGCTGTTGTGTGTACGTGTGAAGGTTATACACACTATTAGTGATGTTTCAGTCACAAGCCAATACGTTTAGTCCAGTCATCACTGTGGCACATTCAGAACCACAGCTTCGGGTTTATTTAGTTAAGTTACACTAAACGTGTAAAGGTTAATACCTGGTTAGCTTTCTTCTTATGCTAGCGTTAGGCTGCATATGGCTGTTGTTGTTTCATCTAAGCTTATGAGTAGGATGGTGATAATTAATCATGGGGTAGAGCCACCTAGATGCTTCTCTGAGCTGATGTATGTAGCCAAAAGGGTTTGTGATGTAAGAAAAATGACAAGCAGGAAAGGAAGGTATTCTCATTTGTCCAAGGTGGATTGTTCTTGAAGGTCATGTGGTAAACTCATCAGGTTATTTACAGTCCCTCTGTTGAGCCGCTCTGACGCTGCTGAAAGGTAGTTTGTTTGTGAAAGCTCCCACTCGCTCCTCTGGAAACAGCACACAACCTAATTTCTTGTTGCGTAACGTTTGTCTGTTTTTGTTGCACTAAAACCGAACAGATCGCTTAAGACAAAGTTTCAACTCAGAACATATGCCAGTGTGAGGGTTCAGGTGGGCCTTAGAGTTAAATGGAGAGTGTGAATGTGCGGTTTGGGGATTAGGGACTTTGGCATCTGCCCATGGAGACATCTAAGAGCTTAGCTATTGATTTCCCTTCAGTCCAATTAACAAAAAATGGTCTTTGTAGTTCAGAAGACCAGGTACTTAGTGTTCAGTCCCATCACTCAGATTCATCTCATGTCCATTAGAATGCCCCTGTACCAGGATCTCCTTTGGATGACTAGATTAGAATATGCCTTCATCAAACAATTTAAGCATTATGACTTTGTTTGGCTGTTTATCTGTAATAAAGTCACTTAGTTGTTGAAAGCTTCTTCTTGGGGCCATGTTTTTTCCTGTAGCCTGATCATGTGAAACAATAACAACATCATAACTTTCAATTATTACAGCAATATACAGTTGGTTAATGTAAAACAAGTGTACTGAGGAACAAAGACCTACGACAGTACTGTGTATGTACCTACTTTTGTGTCACTGTCCTCCTGGCCCATTAAGCACGGCTGAAGAATTGGGCTGAACAAATAATGCAGCCTTATACATGTAGAATTATCATTCATAAACATAATCTATGAATACAAGGGAAGCGGTACAGTGTGCCAGAAACATATCTTCTAGTGTGTAACACCTCCACCAGCAGAAACAACGACTGAGATACGGTTTGGCATGGACTGGACATGTTTCTGGATGTAGGCCACATCCATGTTCAGCCACTCTTGCATCAAAGAATTGTGTAGTTGATGCAGATTTGGTGGATGCCTTCCCTGGCTAAAGTTCTGAGGAGAGTTTCCTGTAAACTGGGATTTTAGCCAATGCTGGTAAGGCCGTATGACGGTAGGCATTCGTCCACCCGCAGAATACCTTCTTTGGCAGTCATTCACTTTGGAGCCAATTTCCACACATGGAACAAGACATTCACTGCACCATAACGCCTCTACTCAATCTATGGATCCCGTCACTCAAACCCCGCAGGTATTCATAGCCCCATCATCCTCGTGCAACGCCATCAGCAGGAGCCTGAAATTCTACCACCTCAACCACGCAAGGTGAGCTTAACTACTCAGCTCTTACAGCCAATTTCCCGCTAAACATCTAATGTACTGTACCACATCTTCTCCCACTATGAATCCCGTCACATACCCCACCGGTAGATATACCCCCCATCATGCTTGTGCAGCACCATCTGCAGGAGCCTAAAGTTAGTACCACCTTAAACACACAAGATGAGCTTATATGCCCCTGCCATAGCACTTCCTCCAGATAAGATGGCATGTTTTAAATCAAGATCAATTTGTTCCTGTGCTCCCGTTCTTTCCCCACTTTCCTCACTTCCTATCCTTCTGGTACAAGTGTATCTTTGTCTCATCTCTCCATGAGATGTTCCAGAACTGCATTAAAAGCATTACTACTTTAGTTCTTATACAAAATTCAATGCTCTTTATGCTCTTTATTCAGCACTAAACAGACACCAGAGACAAGTTTGTTTATCTTTCCATCTAAATGATGAACAAGAGACATACAACGGTATAGCTTAGCTGTGTATTCTTACCGTAGCTCAGTCATGTAAACCAAGCCCTGGCCTGGCAAATGCTCTAATCAGGTCACTGTTCAGGTCAAGCTGCCTGAGGCTCAGGTGTGTTGGAGCCAGCTCCTTATAGAGGTCACCTGAGATTAACGAAGATGAGTCTGCTGCTAGTTTAGACCACTCCACAGAGAATGTTTCCCCAGGTCACTCATCATGAAGGGTGTCAACCCATCCTGACAGTTCAACTGATGTATCGGTTAACGAATACGACCAAGCTAGCATTAGTGTGACTCCTACCTCAGATTCTGAACAAGATCACAAAACAGCAAGGCTAGTTTTATTCAGCAGCAAACTGGATGCGTTAGACATGACAGCAGACTACCGCGTTAGACGCGATAGCAGCTACCATGCTAACTTTGTATCTTAGCTTTACTTTTTAATTCCTATGTTGTTTTTTCAAAACAACAAAACAAAAACAGGGTGAGTGGTTTGGGCAAAGGCGGTGTAGGCCAAAAGGGTGTTGCAAGGGGGTGTTACAGTGCTTAGTAACCCCATTTGGTAAGTGTCACATGTTGGTTTGTATTGCCAGCTAAGAGTCTGTTCTTGCTTGGGCCATCTCGTATGCACTGCTGTTTCCAGGTCTATCCACTGGATGATGTTTAGGTCAGGG
Organism: Prochilodus magdalenae; assembly: GCA_024036415.1. Taxonomy (NCBI): domain Eukaryota; kingdom Metazoa; phylum Chordata; class Actinopteri; order Characiformes; family Prochilodontidae; genus Prochilodus; species Prochilodus magdalenae. Next base: position 307,520 of record JAMWET010003899.1, on the reverse strand, counting down.
GACTATGAGGGCCATAGCAAGCCCTCCACCACTGTGGTATTTGAGGCATATTTAGGATCATTATCCTCTTATTAAATTCTCTGAAGCTTTTTTTACAGATGTTGTGATGTTTGCTTCCAGAACTGGCTGATTTTTAAAGAAACTGTATTTATGTCAGCATATTTGAATAATGAGAGTCTGGTATATAGAAGTGACATTCTATACTTCAAACTCTGTTGTTCCTCTTTCAAATACAAATCCCGTGTTTGTAAAAGAGAAAAAAGAAGCCTAGACTGTTACATAACAGTCCTCCTTCAACCCAAAATGCCCAAAACATGCCCAAAATTGACATTTGCATATACTGGCTCGTATTCTAGCCCAGCAGAAACAATGATAATGAATAAACAGCAACGGCATCCTTTCCAAGCTGTGAGGGGGATGTCTGCAGTTTACATACCCTTTTCAGTAATCGCTCAGTGGGCCTGGATGGGCCTGGTGGAGGTCTGTTGGCGCTCTGTGTGCCAGTTCCTTAATCAAATGTTCCATTATACTGTAAATGCTGAGGCTTGTACAGGTACCAGCAGGCTGCATAGAAATGTTCTTTTAGGGCTGTGAAGGGTGTTGACATTTTTCATGTCCTTTTCAGGGAATTCTGGCCATTTTAAGGCGGAACGGAAAATTTGCAAAACAAGCTGGTGAACAGGAAGTCAACTCCAAACATACCTTGGTTTATGGCAGCCAAAGAGTTTTTACGTAGTCAGTGGGCAGAATGCACCAGGCTTGTTTAGATGTTGCTTTGTTGACTTCTGATGCTGACTTCTGTGGCGAGGATCCAGGAAAAGTTTCCTCTTCCATGAAGGTCATATTTTTGATGGGGTTGCAGCGTCCAGAGTCGGCTAAATCTTCCTGAAGGTCTTTTGTTTTCAAACAGGGGTTAAGATCTGTCTTTCTAGCAAGACCAGCTCTCTCTCAGAACTGCCATTCCTTAATTACATTAGGTTCCTGTGAACTGAGGAAACGGCTACTTGAGAAGCTTAGGGAATTTGAGATGACCTTTTTTGGAATTAGAGTATCAATGATTGATATTTATTGGTTGATCTGCACACTTCTGTTTAACGGTTAGTCTCTTTTTTTGAAGCTCATAATTATTTTTAACTATCCCTCCGAAAATTATTCCTAGCCAGTATCAACCAAAAGTAAGCAGCTTTCTCTTTTGAGTCTCGGATCCTCTTAAAATGTTTTCCTACCACCTTTACCTTTGGCGTACTCACCGGGGGCTTGGACCCACACTGCTGTAAAGATTATCGACATTAATCTCATTTATGCTGACACATTAGAACTGAATTTAATTGAATAGCATCTTTGCATGTCAGACACCATGTTCATAGGAACCGTTCTAAAATATAATAAGACTAATGATGAATTATTTCTGCTGGAAAGGACAAACGACACACCTTTCATTTGTCTGGCAGGTGTTAGTTAAAATGTTGATTTATGATGTTTGCTGGAATGAACAGAACGATCCAGAATAAACATCGTGCTGCTTTAATCACCCTCTCATTCCCAGATTCACATGCCCAGAACCTCAGACTGTCTGCCTTAGCTACCCTCCTTTCATGCCTCGTGTGAAGTTGTGAGGGAACAGGGCATGATCCAAGCCCAAATATCTGGACTTTGTTGTGTCTTTCTCGCTTTTCCATTGTTTCCCCGGCTTTTTTTATTTTCCTCTGCACCAGATAGCCTATCTGGGGAATCCTGGGAATTTTTGTTGAGCAGGCTGTGCAGGAACATGTCTTGGAGGTTGTTGTCGATCTGGCAGTGGGGAAGCAGAGAGGTGGCAGACTCTTGGCAGACGAGGAGAGGGCATGATGGGAAAGGGGAGGGGGTGCTGCTGTGATGCTGGGTCAGTTTAACTGACCTAGTCTTTGGACGCTGAATTGGTTTTGAAGGCCCCTGCTGCTTGTTATTAATCTCGGTTAACCTTTAGCATGTTTTCCAGAATTCTGCATCTGTTTAACAGTCAGTCTGACATTAACAATGACTGACTTTTTGGCAACTAATATGGCTGGAGAAAAAATGAGGGCTGCACTCATCAACTGTGTTGGTTATGGCATACCTTGGCACTGATGGTGAATATTGCTGATTCAGCACAGCTCTAGTTCTGTTTTCCTAATGTAATGGTACCAAAAATGGATCCCCAAGAAACGGTACAGTTTTGACTCATTAGGCTACCACCCAGTGACCAAAGCCTTCGTTTAATGATCCAGCAATATCCTTTAATAACAAAATGAGCTGACATCATCAACAGTTTTCAGTCCTGTAAAATCAATACAAAATATGCCATGCAATTCTATTGCAATAAAAATAAATATTTGTGCATTTATGCATCTGTATGCATTTAGGATTATAATTTAACTAGGCAGCTGCACAAACACTGTTCCAAATGGTCATTGAAATAAAACGATCACTATAGTAAACAGGAGCTTTGCTTCACTATTTATTTTTCCAAAACAGTTTTATAAACACAAATAATTTATAAGAGTTATTTAGTTCACACTAAACATGAAACACCCTCAAATTCATTTATGAATCTGCTGGATCTGCACACTATCAGAACCAGGAAGCATGCAGAGAAGATCATCACTGATCCACATCACACCCTGGCCATCACCTGTTCCAGCGTCTTCCCTCAGGGCAGCACTTTAAACTAAATGAGGATCAAGATGACCACAACAGCTACTCAGAAGCTTCTTCCCATATGCCATCACACTTATGAACAGTTAAACACTACACATGCAGTATCAAATCCACACTCCTCTTATTTATCTACAGTTACTGTAACTGTTGCAACTACATGGTTTCGTTAATAGTTTAAGTTGCATGTAATACATATTTCATTTTGTGTCAGCAACCGTGCTTTTATTTTGAAATCTCTGCTCAGTCAAGTGAAAAGCGTTTTTGGACAATTTAGCTTTACCTGCAAGCTAGCAGCATGCGCAATGTCTCTTGGGCCTCGGTAAAGTTTGTACTGGTCACAGTGGCTTGCCATCCGTATGAATGGCTGAACTCAAGGATGATTCCCTTGTTCGTAGCATGCAGCCACCGAGGTTTTTGTCGTCCGTATTTTATTTTAGTTGAATGTTACTTCACATGCTGTGCATGTTATTGTTTCGTGCTAAGCTAACATGGCTTATTTCCTAGCCAATATTGTGTGTTTAGGTTTCCCGGTGGATTTGAAGAGACGCCTTCAAATAAACCAGTTACAATTACATAAGCATATGAATTCATATTCGGGACACGTTTCTCTCTTTCTGTTCTTCCTGTATTGCACTGGTAACCGTATCAAACAACACCCCATCCTCTGTACTGACTGTACACTGTACACTTTATACCTCTCCATTTAATCTGCCTCTACATCCGGACAGCTGCACTCAGCTCTGTAGTATACATATGCAACTCCACACAGTGTAAGGTTTACAGGTCCCCTGTATGTGAGAACATACATGGCCAATAAAGCTTGATTCTGATTTCGATTTTAATTCTGATTCTGATTCTGATTCTGATTCTGGTTCTGGTTCTGATTCCGATTCCGATTCCGATTCCGATTCTGATTCATTTAAATATGACATGCGTGCAAAACAGTGAGCCCTGTTACCTAGCTTTAACTTATTTGAAGGTTCTTTAGAACGTGCTGCAGGCATCCAATTCAGAACGAGCGTATATGCACAAAAACCAACAGCATGAACATATAAAGAATCTCATTGCTTTCTGTTCCTGTGTGTGTTTTACTCTGGTTTAAATGGGAAGTGGGATTGTAAAGTATTGAGTAATCCTATCAAGCCAATATGTAAGTCACATAGTTGCGAGAGTGAGGAACTGAAGCGTAGGCCCCCTTATAAGCCATTGCAGCTTAACGCGCTGTACATCTCTTGCACATGCAGTTGCTTAACATTCATGCTAAACAGAGATTCCAGTGTATCTGTTCCAGAGTGCAATCTTCCATGGAGACTCGAGGAGGATCTGCAGCATCTGGGTTTTTTTCCCTGAGAGGTCCACTGCCAGCTGGGTGTAGCATATCAAAACAGAGAGGAGGAAGATCACAGTGATCGCTGCATGTGAGGGCTTTTAAAGCCGTGTAAAACAGTTACCGGGCCTCAGAACCAAGTTAGGAATAAGGATTAGACACACTGGACCATTTCTATTGGTCTGTTTATCATGAATCAGTCACTCAGTGTAACAGTCAGAAGAAAAAATGCAAGAATGAAATAGACTTCACAATGACACCTATTAGTGTAGATTGGAGAGTTTGATCTAAGGATGATCGCATTTGCTCACATTGCTCTTCAGAATCAACAGGAAGCACCCGCCACAATCCTTCTGCTTCTATTGCCATGCTGACCGTTCGTGACCCCAAGACGAAACACGATGATGACTAGTTTTTTCCAAGGCCCATGGTGACCCAGACCCTGCTGCTCAGTGGCCTGGCCTCAGAACAATAGCTTTCCACAGAGCCCTCCACTAACCCGCCCACCAGCAGGCCCAACACAGGGGGCCAGGCATCATTTCCTGTCAACCATAACAGAATGTTCCCTACTGCACTGATCTCAAACATGCGCAGGGGACCAGCGAGGCTTTCAGTGTTGTTTTTATTTGTTGTTGTACAGCAGTTTGTTCCGACCTCATAATCTGACTGACTGAAAAACGTTCCGCCCATCTTGTTATATCTGCTAACCGCACGCAACAATTCTGCTGACCACCAGTTGGGAATATAGGTGTACAATCCCAAAACTGTGATACAAACGTCCACGTGCCCCATTTCTAAAAGACTGAACAGCAATGCCCCCAGCTCCAACCCACCATTTTACAGGCAACATGTACAGTGGGGAGAAGTACAGTTTGATACACTGCTGATTTTTCAGGTTTTCCCACTTGCAAAGCATGTAGAACACTGTAATTTTTATTATAGGTACTCTTCAACTGTGAGTGATGGAATCTAAAACAAAAATCCAGAAAAATACATTGTATGATTTTTAAATAATTAATTTCTATTTTATTGTGGGAAATAAGTATTTGATACACCAGAAAAAGAAACTTAAAATTTGGTACAGAAACCTTTGTTTGCAATTACAGAGATGAGACGTTTCCTGTAGTTCTTGACAAGGTTTGCACACACTGCAGCAGGGATTTTGGCCCACTCCTCCATACAGATCTCCTCCAGAGCCTTCAGGTTTCGTGGCTGTCGCTGGGCCACATGGACTTTAAGCTCCCTCCAAAGATTTTCTATTGGATTCAGGTCTGGAGACTGGCTAGGCCACTCCAGGACCTTAAGATGTTTCCTACGGAGCCACTCTTTAGTTGCCCTGGCTGTGTGTTTTGGGTCGTTATCATGCTGGAAGACCCAGCCACGACCCATCTTCAGTGCTCTTACTGAGAGAAGGAGGTTGTTGGCCAAAATCTCACGATACATGGCCCCATCCATCCTTCCCACAATACGGTGCAGTCGTTCTGTCCCCTTTGCAGAAAAGCATCCCCAAAGAATGATGTTTCCACCGCCATGCTTTACGGTTGGGATGGTGTTCTTGGGGTTGTACTCATCATTCTTCTTCCTCCAAACATGACGAGTGGCGTTTAAACCAAAAAGTTCTATTTTTGTCTCATCAGACCACATGACCTTCTCCCATTCCTCCTCTGGATCATTCAGATGGTCATTTGCAAACTTCAGACGGGCTTTGACATGCGTTGGCTTGAGGAAGGGCACCTTGCGTGCACAGCTCTATTCAGGTCATTGACCAGGTCCGTGCCGTTGTAATTCTGGCAGCTCATTCCTCACCTTCGCCTCAGACTCCTTGATGCTCCAACGATGGTGAGATCTTGCATGGCTCCCCACATGACTCCGTAGGGATGGAGATTATCGCGCATTTTTCTATCATTGCACCAAACAGTTTGTAGCCTTCTCACCAGTAGCTGCTTTGCCTAAGAAGGGAGATTATCTTTGGAAAAATTTTATCCCTGATGTCCTTACAAGGCTCTCTGGGTCTTGGGCATTGTGGAAAATGCTGGAGTCTGACTGATTGAGTGTGTGGACAGGTTACAGACATCAAACACATATTACAGCACCTAGCAGCCCTTGTCTAGTAGGTTCATTAACCTGCGGAGAAGTACCAGCACATAATCCAGCTCCAAAAACAACCCAAAATCCTGTGTTCTGTGTGAATTTACCCTCTAAAGGCAGAACAGGGTGTAGTCTTCATATCAAATCCAATAACTTTGTTTCCTGACACAGTCAGAACTCGGACTAAAGAGGAAGAAAACCGGTATTCCTGATAGATGGATTTCTGATTTTTCATCTTAAAGACCCCCATCCTGCAAATCCCACAGATTACGGTACAATATGACAGACGGTATTTTCATAATACATCCATGACTATGCTAGCTTTGGTTGGTCAGCCTGAGTGTTAACACATCCATGCAATGCAGAAAATCAAGTTGGCTCAGATGAAAAAGACTGTATCTGAAATGAAACAGGAAACCCTGTATAGGTTTACATTGATCAACTCAGCAGGCTAACAGGCTTCTCTAATATGATACTCAAACACTCATCTTCTGAGCAGTGTCAGTGTAACAGTCTGTTCTCTTTGTCTGTGCTGAACTGCTGCCCATCCTGTGCGGTCTGATGCTGTTGCTACATCTGCTCTGACTGGGCGCCACTGCTTGTCTTTAACCACTATGGAGCTCCTGGCTGTCCTGCACTGTGGAAGCTATGTCTGCGTCCTGCAGACCCATCCGATCACCCAGCTACTTAACTACAGACTAATCAGACATTTATGATTCTACCCTACAAACACTGAGCGCTCCTTTCTTTTGCTGTCTTGTATCTGATGTTGACCCAAGGAGGATGGTTTTCCCTTTTAAGTCTTGGTTCCTCTCGTTCTTTCTTCCTTCTGAACTGAGGGAATTTTTCCTTTCCTCTGTCACCCTTGGCTTGCTCATGGGTGGCTCGGACAGCAGATTCTTTGTAAAGCTTCTTTGTGACTGTGATCTGTTGTAAAAAGCTCTATATAAATAAAAATGTTGTTGTTGTTGAGCTGCTTATCTGGGTTTTGAGCTGTTGAAGCATCATCTCAGCCCTCACTGGACAGAAGACAGAAAATACCCTGGACAGACACATTCATGCACATAGAGCCACTTATGCATCTCCAGTTCACTTGACCGCATGTCTTTGAACTATGGGGGATAACCAGAACACCTGGAGGAAAGCCATGCAGACACAGGAGAACAGGCAAACTACACACAGAAAGGACCACGGGCACCCCAGTTGGGAGTTCAACACTGGCCCTTCATGCTGTGAGGTGCAGCATTACAAACTGTGTCACCATGCAGCCTTACTACAAGATATAAAGTAAATAAGACTATTTCAATGCAAACACGCTTCAGACACATTTACTGAAGCTCGATACAAAGTTGGTTCCAATCACCCTCCCTGTTCCCATCCAAGGGGATCACATAGGGCATTCCGATACCGTAAGGGAGACTCCAGTTGTTGGGAGTGAAACTATTTATTTACAAAGGAACTTTAAATTTCACAGGGAGTAGTTAACAATGGTTTATCAATTCACAGGACCATACGGGAAAGTTGGCCCATCAGCGTTTGCATATCTCTTGGAGATGCATGTTTCAAGTGCAGTTCCCTTAACCAGTACAACGCCAAGTGTGTAGGGAATGTAACAGTGCTGCGTTGGGGCCCTGTGAATTGGAATGCACCTTGAGTATAGGGAAAGAGTAGTTAGCAGAAAGAATAACACTTTGTAAAATAAGATAAAGCGCCTAAGTGGCACAGTACTTCCTGTCCAGAGGAGTGAGGCCATGTCCAAGAATGGACCAGCCCCTCCCTCCTTGACCCACCATCCTTCAAGACACATGGAAGACAAGTGTCCAGACTCTCCTCTGTCTTGGCTCTCAGATGGTGGAATAAAGTTCCACTGGCTGTCCAAACAGCAGACTCTCTCAAGATCTTCAAACGCAGACTGAAGACCATTTCTTTGTAAAGCTCTTAAGTAAATAATCACTAATAGATGTATATACTGAGATGTTTTTGCACTTACACTGAGATTAACATTTCTTCCCTCCAGGTAGGAGCGATGGCGTGGGCTTGCTAGCTGCTCTTCTGCTGCATATAATTAAATTAAATTAAATTCAATTCAATTCAACTTTATTGTCATTATAACAATACAGGGTTGTACAGTATAACGAAACATGGTCAGGCTCCTTCTCCAGTGCAGTTGAAGAATATATATATATATATATATATATATATATATATATATATATATATATATATATATATATATATATATATATATATATATATATATAAATAGTGTAGTGCAAAGACAAATAGACAAAAGCAATGTGTGCAGTACAGTACAGTATGTGTACAGGACATGTGCAAAGAGTAGCGCAGTATCAGTAAGTAAGTGGTTTGAACAGTATGGATATATAGAGTGTACAGTGCAGGTGGGAAAATAGCAGCTTAATGTTCAGTAACAGCCAAATTGCTTCGTACAGATGTTCAGTATAGATAAATAAGAACAAAATAAAAACAAAACTGGATGTTTAAGTATACAGGTTGAGTTAAAGTGTGGTGCAAACAGTCCTGTGAGGTAGTGGAACTAGAAATCAGTAGCAGTCTTTAGTGTTGTAGTCATAACTCTCTATTCTGCTATCTAGGTATCAGCATTGGCCCTTCTTCAGGCAGCGTCTAAGCCCAGAGTGTGTTCTACCTTCTTGTACTAGCTAGAAAACATTCTCTAACTGAACACTAAGCACGGCTGTAAGTCGCTCTGGATAGCTGGTCTGGTAAATGCCGTATATAGAAATGTGAATGGAAATGATAAGGTGGTTTAGAAGGTGAGTGAGCAAGTGAGAGTGTTTATGTAAGATGTTATGAAGACACCCTTCAAGTAAAGTGTTACCAGATAACCAACGTTTGTGGTGGATAGCAAAAGCTGGAAAACCGCAACTCTTGAAGAACTGGCCAGTTTATCACTGCATTCTAGGGAATTTTGTGAATTACAGTGGAGGATTTTCCATTGCGCTTCCACTGAAAGCAATGAAATTTATCCGGTTTGCCGGGGCTGGTCAACCGCAGGGATGTAAATATAGCCTAGGAATGCTACTGGAAATTTGCATTATTGCAATGGTGGGTAAATTGGTGACGTAATCATTACAACATGAAATAAATTGTGGGGTTCGTGCATGTTTATAATTATATGACAAAAAATTTAAATGTCAAATGGCGTGATCAGCCGGAGGCTGAAGGTGTGCATATGTTATCCATAACAGTATAACATCTTTTTAATTAGGAATGAAGGAAAGAAGGCTCAACTGTACTCTTTGTGCCCTTTCCTTCGACAGTGACCAGTGTTGGTCAGTATTCCCTGAACAGCAGCGAGGGAGTTAATGCTGTGAACTGGCGGCCATGCTGCTATCCCCTGCTGCTCTTCCTCGGGCGCTGCTAAACAGACTGTTTTTGTTGCTGAAGATGCTGCTGGAGATATCGCTCCTACTGATACTCATTACTAAAGCAGCTTTTTAGAAGAGTAAACAAATCTAGAACAATATTATTTCCAGAATCTAGCTTGGTTCAGCATGATGAGGAAATTGGGATATAACAAGGGAATTGGGACCAACAGCCTCGTTTCTTGTCTAAACAACATGAACCCTCAAGTATACATTCATTTTAAGCGTGTTTGTTTTTCATACTGTCAAAAAAAAGAGTAACCTGCTTTCAGGATGAGCAGAGAACAGTCCTGACTGTGAAATGTGGAAATATCCACTCATCACCAAAACAATAGCTGCAAATACTTTCACCCAGAAGGAATCAACCGACAGGAATGAAACTTGGTGGGTAGGTTTGACATCATGGGACATGCAAATGATTCAGGTTTCACTCTCAGCCAAGCATGCGATATAAGCAATGACGGGCTTTATCACTGTAGCTTACTGACCCAGCAGCCATTACTGTGGACATTCAGAGAGCACTGATGTCCTCCATGAGTCATCCTGTTAGTGCCAGCACCATTGGCAGACGGCTGCATGGCACAGGGCTACATGCATGCAGACCGCTAAGACGACTGTCCTTAGCAGCACCTCAACATCGCCAAAGACTGCAAAGGATGTCAATGGGTCATCCTCAGTGACGAGGCCCTCTATGTTGTCATGCGTCACATGTACAGAAGGCCTGGTGTTACTCCACCTCCACCTGCAACATCTATTTCAAAAATGTTAAAGCTGCATGAGAGACTACTTCTGTATGTGTAGCTCAAGAAATATTTTCCATATAAGTCTAAATGTATCATCATTCATTGTTCTAGGTAACCTTTATCTTTCTTCCCAACAGCACTGCAATCCCACACTTCCTTCTGGGTATTATTGATATACAGGGGTTGGACAATGAAACTGAAACACCTGGTTTTAGACCACAATCATTTATTAGTATGGTGTAGGGCCTCCTTTTGCGGCCAATACAGCGTCAGTCGGTCTTGGGAATGACATATACTGCGTCCTGCACAGTGGTCAGAGGGATTTTAAGCCATTCTTCTTGCAGGATAGTGGCCAGGTCACTACGTGATGCTGGTGGAGGTTCGTCCTTCTTGGTGGTATGCTGACATTACCCTGGATACCGTGGCTCTTGATACATCACAAAGACTTGCTGTCTTGGTCACAGATGCACCAGTAAGACGTGCACCAACAATTTGTCCTCTTTTGAACTCTGGTATGTCACCCATAATGTTGTGTGCATTGCAGTATTTTGAGCAGAACTGTGCTCTTACCTGCTAACTGAACCTTCACACTCTGCTCTTACTGGTGCAATGTGCAATTAATGAAGATTGGCCACCAGGCTGGTCCAATTTAGCCATGAGACCTCCCACACTAAAATGACAGGTGTTTCAGTTTCATTGTCCAACCCCCTGTATATATTATATATCGAGTCTATATAATATGCACAGTTGTGTATTATATAGCTGGGTGCTGTTCTGACCCCTATGAATGCTGACAGTTATTGAGTGCTGTCCCGTCCCACAGGAGTAGTGTCCATTGACTGCACAGAGGGGGGCAGTGAAGACCACCTGAGACCTGCTCTCAAACCCAGCACAGAGAGAGGTTTGCCTCCTGTTTTAGCTTCAAAAGGACGCCACGTTTTAATCATGCTGAGTCTTTCTGAGATCTTTCCCTCCTCTGTGTTTACTGTTCTGCTCTCTCCGTTCTCTCCAGTGCAGTTCTTTACTATCTGATCTAACTTCAGTCTTCATTTGTCTGTACAGAATCCATGTCCACATTAGTTTCCAGCGGTGCAATGCCTTTACGGGGGCATATGATTAGATTTGCTTTTATGCTGAGCAGTGGAGATGAAACTGCGGAGCCTGCTGAAGCATGAGTGAGCAAGTCCAGAAAGGGATCTTATACAAAAGCAACACTAAACACAGCAACAAGCCTCTGCACGACTGTATCCCTACACTCACTGCGGCATTACCCTTTTTGATGGGCTTGAGCTTGTACGTTAGTGGCTTAACGGGGGCAGAGAAAACAAGCAGACGGAGAAAGGCAGACGAGAACTGTTTCCAATGGACTGTGACTGCTGTATACAGAGCCACGCACTGAAACCGAACATGAACGTTATTATTACTAATGCGGTGGCAAAACAGCACAGCTGAGAACGTCTCTCACACATCATGGCTGAAAGAGAGGGAAAAGAGGGGATCCCAGCATGAATAGGCTTGCTGCAAGTGTTCAGGAGAACAATACGGGCTCAATTAAAGCAGAAACCGCAGACCCACACACAGCCAGCAGGTGTGTCTGAGACAGAGAGGGAGAGGGAGAGGGAGAGGGAGAGAGAGGGAAGTTAATCTGGCTAATTATGGATATAATGGCCCCGAGCCGGCCTGCCGTGTGATTAGTTAAAGGTGACGTGAGCCTCAGCTTGGTCCATGTGATGCTTATATCGCCTTTTCCGTCTCCTTTAACATAGAAATCTATGCAGATCATCACAATTTTGTCCAAGGTCAGGTTTTTAAGACTCAGTAAACGATGATATTTTAAAATATCAGTATAAATGTGCTGATGGAACACTTCCTGTCTTACAACCAGCCAGAACGAATGAGTCAGCACTTACTGTAAGGCACCTCTTTGTATGGTAACAGATAGTATCGTCTGTTGTGTAGAGTATTGCATCTCTGAAGCAGACTAAACCTTACAGGAGAAGGACAACCATCTTGTAACTGAGGTTAAAGGCTGGAGAATTGATTTATTCAGTAGTATAAATTGCTCTCTGATGTTTACATAGAAGGTTTGTGACTTTGATTGGTGTGGAAATACCCAGATGCGGTTTTACACACCCATTTACACCCTATGACTTGGCCCTAGGATAAAACTTTTTAAATGAGATCATAAATGATTTGATGAGCTCTGGGCTCTGTTGGTTTACAGTGAGACACCATGATGACTCACACAGAAGCAACACGTTAAAACAAACACAGACAGGAAAATATACTCATGGTCCAAGAGAATAGTTGCTTCCAGAAGGAAGTGTTGGATTGTAGTGCTATTGGGAAGGAAGATAAAGGTTACCAGGGGCAACAAATCATGATAAAATGAAACTGATATGGGTAATATTTATTGAGCCACCCATACAGAAGTACTGTCTCTCTGTATGTTGAGCCACCATGTTTGATAATGCAGCGTCAGACGTCTCGGCATGGAGTTGTAGAGGATTCTCAATTGTGTCCCGTGATAATCCATCCCATGCAGCTTAAATTTTCTCACACAGGTCCTGCTGGTTTTGTGGTAGGCACGGAGGTGGAGTGACACCAGGCCTTCTGTACGTGTGACATGTGACAACAAACTGTTCATCTTGGTGCTGACCACTGTGCCTCCACACACGGATTCGACCAGTCTCCACCAAGAGAAAAGTGGAGCTTGTCACTAAAGGTGACTCACTGCCATTCTGAGTTTCTCCATGACGGTCTGGCATGACACCACTGCAGTCTTTGGTGACGCTGATGTGGTGTTAAGGGAAGTTGTCGTAACGGTCTGCGTGCATTTGGTCGTGTCTTGTGTAGCTGTCTGCCAAAGGTTCTGGCACTTACAAGATGACTGGTGGAGGGCTTCACTGCTCATCCACATTGCCACCAAGTTCCCTTCCTGTGGGTTGATTCCTTCTGGGTGAAACTACTTGTGCAGGTATTCTTTGGATGATGAGTGTATAAATAAGTTTGGTCCTCGTATTAGGCTTGGCCATCCTATTTAGTTAGCTATGCTTGTGTTAGTTACTTGCAACTTCCTTTTTATCTCGACGTGAACACACGGCCAATGAAACTCTGTTCTCACTATGAAACTCAGTTTAAGATGATCTGCTTCAACCAGCAAACACTGATACAATCACACAGCAGGGCGCTACTTACAGGCTGCTGTCGGGGCTGTGATGCTAATTAAGGTGCTCCTCTCTTCAGTCTCTACAGGGTCACATGCTGAGCAAAGCCAGCTTGATGCACCTTATTATTATTATTATTATTATTATTAGTATTATTATTATATTTTTTATTATTATTATTATTATTATTATTATTATTATTATTATTATTATTATTATGTCACATCCTGTCTTGTCTTGCGCCTGTTTGTCTCGGTTTTCTCTGGTTCTCTGTTTGTCTCTTTTCCTCTTGTCACTTCCATGTGCCTTTTGTTGTCCTGTGCTTCTGTTTGTTTTGGTTATTGCTCCTCCTGTCTCCACCCTCTTGTTAGGTCCCTCACCTGTCCCTAGTTTGTAGCTCCACCCCTTTCCCAGGTGTTCCTGGTTAGTCCTTGTTCATTTATTCTCCCTGTTGTTCCCTTTGTTCTTGCTTTGTGTATCCGTTTTTTGGTCTTTTGTTTGTTTCTGTTTTTTTCTGGTGCTTTTGGTTTTCGTTTTATCTTATTTGTTCTGCATTATAGACTTGGACTTACATCCTGCCTCCTCCTCTTGGCCCATGTGACAATGTCCTATTTCTCTTTATGTTTAGATTCACAGCTTCTGTGATGTCAGAAAAAAGCTAACTTACGTAAGTCAGTATTAAAGGCACAAGAGTCTGTCCAATTTGAAGGAAAAAAGAATGTTTGCAAAATGACCATGTAAAATGAATTACAGATGTTTATAATGCTATGATAAAGTGATATCAGACCTCAGGGAATAAAAATTAAATGTGGTAAGAAGTAGCATACAGGCCCTTTAAAAATAATAACCTTTCAGAGAGCCATTTGGTCATTAAAGATTTACAGACACTATGCAGGTTTAGCAGATAAACACATGACGGAGGACAGAAAAGCTCCTGTGATTAGCAGTAGAAGTAAGACAGATGGACTAGCTTCTGTTTGTTGACCGGACGTTTGCCTCACAGCTGGATTCGCAGACACCTGTTTGAAAATGGCCCTGTGTTGCTTTCCTGCTAATCACCTCTTTTCCAGAAGCACAGCAATGAAGCCCTGGCTCATTTGTCTTCGGAGCGCTGTTATCAGCAGCATTACGGGGGTCATGTTTGTGACTGGGCACATCTGGCTGAGCCTGGTTCTTGGGCTTGGGCTGCTGAGTGCGTGTGATCACTTCAGTGCCATTGTCCTTTACCATAAACCCTGCTGTGCACTTGTCCTGCCTGACTTATGAGGAGGCGGCGTGCAGAGTTCATTCTGTTCATTCCTACACAAACAGTGTTGCTATGGAAGAAGAGCATGACGGCATGCTGACACACTGCATATGCTCGGCCCTGCTGAATGCTGCTGTATCAGAGACCGCTGAGGGAGACAGGGTGGAATTGTTCTACAGTGACGGTGCACTGTTTCTAATCTCAAGCATATCTTCATATCTCTGCCCGTTTCCCGCCCTGTCTTGTTCGTGGGTCCTGTAGCTGCCATGTGGGTCTCATTACTTTATACTTCACTACTTTCGGGAACCAGACTTATCTTTCTTCTCATTTTCAGAGGAAATGGACCCTGCAGTAGTCAGCATCTGAAAGGTCACATCCCCCTTGACTCATTTCTACCTGGGTCACTGCTTGTGATGTCCATACAGTGTGATCACATTGTCTTCATATACTGATTCATACACGGCACATGTGCAGTTGCCTAATCACTGACTCATGTCTTTGTGACTGACATGGGGTATGAAAAAGGGGAGTGGGCAACCCACCCACACAAGTGCTTACAGACGAGTCACAGCTGCAGATTTACGGGATTATCAGTGATATACACTGAAGCTACTGTAGCTACAAACACTGTATTTACTGTAAATGGCTCAGTGCAGCTGTTGAAACAACTGGAGCTCCTATTCTACTGCAATGGATTTGGGTTGGGAGGCCCCTGGGAGACACTGCTGGACGAAGTACACAAACGATGTCCTTAAGCAAAAATAGAGACAGCTATGGTAAAAGTCCAACACACTACTTACAGTACACTAACGCATTACACTTACTGAGTTACTGTACACCAACACGCTACTTACAGCACACTAACACATTACACTTACTGAGTTACTGTACACCAACACGCTACTTACAGCACACTAACACATTACACATACTGAGTTACTGTACATACAGCACACTACACATTACACTGAGTTACTGTACACCAACACACTACTTACAGTACACTAACACATTACACTTACTGAGTTTACTTACTGTACACCAACACTTACTGACTTACAGTACACGCTACTAACACATTACACATACTGAGTTACTGTACACCAACACACTACTTACAGCACACTAACACATTACACTTACTGAGTTACTGTACACCAACACACTACTTACAGCACACTAACACATTACACTTACTGAGTTACTGTACACCAACACGCTACTTACAGCACACTAACAAATTACACTTACTGAGTTACTGTACACCAACACGCTACTTACAGCACACTAACACATTACACTTACTGAGTTACTGTACACCAACACGCTACTTACAGCACACTAACACATTACACTTACTGAGTTACTGTACACCAACACACTACTTACAGTACACTAACACATTACACTTACTGAGTTACTGTACACCAACACACTACTTACAGTACACTAACACATTACACTTACTGAGTTACTGTACACCAACACACTACTTACAGTACACTAACACATTATATTACTGAGTTACTTACACCAACACACTGTACACTAACACACTAGACTTACTGAGTTACTGTACACCAACACGCTACTTACAGCACACTAACACATTACACTTACTGAGTTACTGTACACCAACACACTACTTACAGCACACTAACACATTACACTACTGAGTTACTGTACACCAACACACTACTTACAGTACACTAACACATTACACTTACTGAGTTACTGTACACCAACACACTACTTACAGCACACTAACACATTACACTTACTGAGTTACTGTACACCAACACACTACTTACAGCTCACTAACACATTACACTTACTGAGTTACTGTACACCAACACACTACTTACAGCTCACTAACACATTACACTTACTGAGTTACTGTACACCAACACACTACTTACAGCACACTAACGCATTACACTTACAGAATTACTGTACACCAACACACTAACAGCACACAACACATTACACTTACTGAGTTACTGTACACCAACACACCTACTTACACTTACTGCCGTACACTACTTACAGTACACATTAGAGTTACACTACAGTACACTGAGTTACTGTACACCAACACACTACTTACAGCACACTAACACATTACACTTACTGAGTTACTGTACACCAACACGCTACTTACAATACACTAACACATTACACTTACTGAGTTACCGTACACCAACACACTACTTACAGTACACTAACACATTACACTTACTGAGTTACCGTACACCAACACACTACTTACAGCACACTAACACATTACACTTACTGAGTTACTGTACACACTAACACATTACACTACTTTACAGCACCAACACACTACACTACACAACACATTACACTTACTGAGTTACTGTACACCGACACACTACTTACAGTACACTAACACATTACACTTACTGAGTTACTTGTACACCAACACACTACTACAGTACACTAACACATTACACTTACTGAGTTACTGTACACCAACACACTACTACAGTACACTACACACATTACACTTACTGACTTACACCTACACACTACTTACAGTACACTAACACATTACACTTACTGAGTTACTGTACACCAACACACTACTTACAGCACACTAACACATTACACTTACTGAGTTACTGTACACCAACACACTACGTACAGTACACTAACACATTACACTTACTGAGTTACTGTACACCAACACACTACATACAGAACACTAACACTTACACTTACTGAGTTACACACCTACACACTACTTACAGTACACTAACTGAGTTACTGTACACCAACACACTACTTACAGCACACATTACACTTACATTACTGTACACTTACTGACAGTTACTTACACTTACTGTACTGTACACCAACACGCTACTTACAGTACACTAACACATTACACTTACTGAGTTACTGTACACCAACACACTACGTACAGTACTAACACATTACAGCTGTAAACACTAACACAGTTACACATTACACTTACTGAGTTACTGTACACCAACACACTACGTACAGCACACTAACACATTACACTTACTGAGTTACTGTACACCAACACACTACGTACAGCACACTAACACATTACACTTACTGAGTTACTGTAAACCAACACACTACTTACAGCACACTAACACATTACACTTACTGAGTTACTGTACACCTACACACTACTTACAGTACACTAACACATTACACTTACTGAGTTACTGTACACCTACACGCTACTTACAGCTCACTAATAACTTTGCTCACGAGAGAACAACTTTCATTATATCAAGATCACGAGACATTTAAGCAGAGATCTAAAAAGATTTGTTATGTTGAGATCATAAAATAATTACAACTTTTGATATCTTGTGATAATGAAACCAGTCAGATGTGATCTATAGCTAACAACTTTAGTTGCCTTGGTAATCTCTAGAGAACAACTTTTGTTATCTGGAGCTCATGAGACTATTAAGTCATGTTCTCAGTGTAAGAAATAATCAAGGGCACTGATCTGACAAGAGAGGAACAGTCCTGCATGTTTCTGCTACTTGTCCTCCTTTACATGCACATGCCCCCAAACAGCACCTAGTGCTCTGTACCACAACATCTCAACAAGTGCTGCAGTACAGAGCCAGGTCCAACTGAAACTCCAACCGCTGCTGGACTGCACTGACTCTGGTGAAGTAATGGAAAGGTCATGCTATTACTCTAAAGAGGTATTTGAGAAAGGCAGTGCAGAGCAAGTCACTTCGTGTTGAAAGAGAGGATTGCAACATGGAAAGAGAGGATTTGTCAATACTGTAATGTGCCTACTCTCCATTCCTACTACTGATGGTGGCTTGGCTGATTAGTTCTTCTCCTTCTAGAACTTTCTCTGTTTCTCAAGTTTCAAAACCAGTGTCATGGTTTGATAGAAAGCGCAGCCCTGAGGAATAATAAGGTCCCCGTCTACACAGAGTCAAAAAGTCTTATTTCTGTATACATAGAAACATTGAAGGACACACACACACACACACACACACACACACACACACACATATATATATATATATATATATATATATATATATATATATATATATATATATATATATATATATATATATATACAATCTTTAAAATTCTGTGTTTTGAAGTTTGTGGAGAAAACACATTTTAGCAAACGGTTACAGTCTACTTTTCTGATATTTGGTTGAAAAATAAAATATACTAGATTAATACAGAACATATAACCTAATTCATCTCTCGTCTGTCCACCTCTGTTTCAGAGCATACAGATCTGTTGACCATGGTTCACCCCTGAGGACAGCTGTCCCATCCTGGACACTCTCTCAGATGATTTGAACTATTCCATAAGGTATTCGTTCCAGTGGTGCAGTTGTATGATTGACCACAAGGAGCTGAGCAAGTCATACAGACAGAGAGAAGAGGAGGCAGTAGTAGAGTGAAAGTACTGGAGTAAGGTTCGGGAGGCAGGAGCGGTCAGTGAGTGAGAAAGGGAGTGAAAGAGAGAGAGAGAGAGAGAGAGAGAGAGAGAGAGAGAGAGAGAGAAAGGAGGTGGGTTGGTGGAGGAGGGCTTGGGGAGGAGGGCTTAACTTTATAAAGGGCCTGGCAGTGAGTGAGAGAGGCAGAGGGGCTGAAAGTGAGAGGGAGAGAGGGAGGAAGGGACTCACTCTTGCGAGCGCCGGGGCTGTAGAACTTTGACCTGCGTGTGAAACAGCTCTTTCCCCTTCGGATTAAACCAGCACAAAGGATTTACTTCACACGGCCAGGTAGGAACTTTTCCCTCATGCTGTTCTTTGCCATGCGTGAGTTTGTGATTGTGCAGTCCCCTCCTCTTCCTAACTCTGCACACAGGTGTGCACTACAGGTAACAGACCGACGTCACCTTTCTGACCGGAACTACTCTGCCGTCCTCAGTGTTTAATAATCCTAATATGTGAAGATGGACATTCATATGGGCACAGCCCTTTACCAGGCCAGTGTAAAACAGTTTAGACTGAAAGGAAAGTTCTGGAAGCCTCCCATAGGATGGCTACTCTCCTTAGCAGGTGCCTTGTCTTACATAACATAGGATAAAGTGCTGAGTAATTGCTGACCCTACAGGTTTATGTTGTATAGGATGTATATAGAAAGTTTGGAACTGAAGGAAGTTGGGTATGAGATGATTATGTGATTATGATTAGGATCTTAACTCATTTAGCAGGACCTTATGAAGGAGAAGTGTTAGATGCCCCAGTGACCCCCTGGCTCCCATCACCACCACTGTAAAGAAACCAGGGTGTGCGAGTTTCTCTACAGTAACCCATTTCACGTCAGACCCCTCTGAATGACTGTCTGATCTCAGTGATTGGATTATCCTGAAATCCTGAAAATGTATGGAATTTCCTTTTAAATAATTCCCGCTTTAATGAGATAAAAATAAAATATCAAGAATTAATATGTACTAAAAATAATATCCAGAATGCCTTGTATTTGAACACAATGGTCAAATCCTAAGCAGTAAGTGTATCCGGAATAAAGAAGTGTTAATGTATATTACTGTTTATCATCAATAACTTTCTGGCATCCTCTAAGAACAGTGCTTCCTTGGATGTTCAGCTCTCCCATCCTCTTGTGCTTGTTTGTTTGTTTTGTTGACTGATTTACATATCGTCAGTGGCCAATAAGGTGTCTTGCTGTTTTGTTAAGTCTGTTAAATCTGACTATTTCATGCAGTTTTCCAATTAAATATAAGTCTATAAATCTATTTGCATTAAATCACATTTAAAGATGAGAATGTTTTGTTTTGTAAATGTACAGTTGTTTGTTGTTGTTGTTGTTGTTTTGTGTGACGATTAACATTTCACCTTTGTCAGAACATCATATCTGCATGTGTGTTGTTTTACCCCTTACATTGTGTATCAGTATGATGGATGGATGGATGAAAAGTATTAGCTTTAAATGACACGGGAAAAGTCTTCTTTTACTTGCATTAAACGAAATATATGTTTTTTTACGGCTCCTGTATAACAATATTATTATTATTATTATTATTATTATTATTATTATTATTATTATTATTATTATTAGAATTAAACGGTCATTATTATTGAGATATAGGGTTTGTTACATAGTTTGTTTATATATTTGGCTTTTAGGGGACTCACAAAAATGTTCAGACAGTGTTAGCCATAGGAATGAAAGTACCTGAACACCTTGCAAGAACCTGCAACCTCAGGTACTAGAGCCACACTGCTATTTAGTTCAATAACCAAACCCAAGAGAGGTTGATGATGTTAAAACATAAGGAAAGTGCAAGCGAAGGGAACTATAAGTAAGTGAGAGTAAGAGCGAAGTACGAATGAGTGCGAAATCCTCGGCTTTCCACAAAGTGCTGAGTTTTTCGACCACAGAAACCTGAAATAAATATCCTCAGAGCACCAAACAAATAACTGTGAAGAAGAGCTGTTTCCCAGCTGACCTGAGTCTTCTGCATTAGACCTGGCACCGCTATACCTGTACTGACGTCAGGGTGAACACTACCTGCACTCTCCAGAAAGCTGTTTTGAATGAGCTGCTATTAGAAATGCCCTTAAGCCTGTGATTGTGGGCTGTTCTTGTGTCATTGTTTACAGGAACAGAACTCTCTAGAAGTACTTAAGTGCATTGCTGAAATGCCTTTGGGTTGACAGAGACAATCACAGTCACGCACCAATGTTTAAATATAATCTGCGGTGACATTTGAAGCAAATTATTAGATTTATGCACTTTAAGGCACGGTTTCTTTGTATTTTATTTATCTGCTCAGTGTTTATTATGGCTCTTGTTAATTAATGAAACAGGCGGCTTTTGTTACTGTGCCTTTCAGGCCTGTGTATGTAAATGAGCTGTTTTCCGATTGGCTGCTCTGTGTTGCACCACTTTCAGAAAAGCTTCTTGTAACTTTACTGAGTATGTGGGGCTAAACTTCTGAGTAGGTGGATATTTATTACAGGTTGATTCTTGATCACAGAAACAGTAAAGAAATAACTTTATACACTCATCGTCAAAAGAATAGCTGCACCCAGAAGGAGGTGTGGGATTGCAGTGCTATTGGGAAGAAAGATCAATATTTATTGAGCTACAGATATAGAAGTAGCGTCTCTTGGTATGGTGTCGGGCTGCCTTGTTTGCAATATGCTAGATCTCTCGGCATGGAGAGACATGGTGTCCTGTGATAATCCATCCCATGCATCTTTAGCGACATAGAGCATGTAGTCCTGCATCAAGCAGCCGTCTGCCAGTGGTGCCAGCACTAACAGGATGACTCGTGGGCATCAGGTCAGTCAGGTACAGCAATTGCTTGCACAGCTGAGCATTAAACTTATAATGCTACATCTCCCCAACTTTCATTCCTGTTGGTTAATTCCTTCTGGGTGCAGCTATTTGTGCAACTAATAGGGAAGTTTGGTTTTCCATGATCAGGGCTCTACTGTATATTGGTTGCTTTTGTCTTAGTGTCAGATGCCCCTGCTAACAGATGCTCCTTAATTCCTGTTAACATTTTCCTTGAAGGGTGGTTTCTGATGGCCAGTTGTTCCTGAGAAGGTTTTATTACAGATGCCCATTGTGGGAAGCTCAGAGCCTGGTGTGGTGGGTCAGTATCAGGACAGTGTTCAGCAGACACCCCACTCAATGGATGGGTGGGGCATGATTAGGGGCTATAATATTAACTGGTGTCTAGCCCATCTGCCCCACTGGTGTGATGGGATTTGATCATGGGTCAGTAGCTTACTTTGGACTGGGAGCAGCTGTGCTCTGGTCACTAATGGGTCAGCCATGTGGCTTTTAGCCAAATTACTGCAGAAAAGTAGGGCACAATCTCTGAAGCATGTCATACTGTACATCCTGGGACATTGTGATTAATTGATGAAAATAGACACAGATCTGCAGATGAATGGTGTGCACTTCTGTTCACTGTCAGGGTGTTAGTTGTACTTCACTGAACACCATTCTTGGTGCTATATTGCATTTAGCTGATATGGCTGTGTATTACTTTCAGGACAACTCTGGTCTAAAAATCTCACATAACCTGCGTATGAGATTTGTCTGCAAATTTTAGCAAATTTTTCAATGCTCATTGAGTATACCATATTAGAAAAAATTAAATATATAATATCTACTGTGCCATAGGTTATGCCTGACCACTCGGGGCACCCAACTGAACAGGATGCCTTAATCTAATTAGTAATAATAGATATATAGTTTTGTTAGATCATGACTGGATTTGCCAAAATACCCTCTCAACAGCAATATATGATTGGATATACATGTAGAATGTACACTTCACACAATAACCAGTTTTATGATTGGCTAGAGGGCTTAATTGCATATATCAGCTGTCTGCAGTATCAGTATAGTGCAAGGCAATGGCACTATAGCCGTAATAACCAACACCGATAAGATGCTAAGATGAGATATTAAACTGTGTTCGATTCATCCTCTGAAACCCCTGTGCTCGTTTGACTTAAATGGCACACAGCAGAACAGTGAAATGTAAAGCATCTGAGGTTTGAAATAATCAGAGGCCTATGTTTGTCAGTGTCCCAATTTAGTAAATTTCCTTCTCAGTAGGTTTATAATTACCCAATCCCTAAAACCGAGCAGCCCCTCTTTATTTACAGTGATCACTCTGTGTTTATTGTCAATTCAGTGGCCAGGGGTCAGCTGGCCGAGTGGTCACTGGGGTCAACATGACCCTCTCATTGTTGGTCTTTGGCTTCTGATAGGATTAATGGCCCTGTTTACAGAGTGAAGATGACAGACTGAGTTTATGTCCCTCTGGTGTTCCTTCCCCCTCAATGACTTTACCTCATGAAAGTCAATGAAAAGGGCTTTGGAGAGAGAGAGAGAGAGAGAGAGAGAGTGAGAGAGTGAGAGAGTGATAGAGAAAGAGAGATGTTGGCCCACTAAAGGCACAGTCATGCAGAAAAGTGCCCAGCAATGGAGTTTTCCCGGGGCCGCTCTGTGTTCTGTGCGGAAGGGGGTATTGTGTTTGGTAGATGATGGGTTGTTGAACTGATTGGACAATTAATGACAGCGTTCATGTAACTCACTCACTGCCCCTCAAGTCTTTGTAAGGACTCTCCCTCAGTAACCTGAGCGAACAGCAGGTGCTTTAAAAGGAATCACGTGTGACCCTAAGCCATTGTTTCCAGGTCAGAGTGAGAGCGAAAGTGAGCAACAGCAATGCTGCTACAAATGGTCAAAGGTCAAGAGGAGACCATACAGTGGGCCAAACAGAAGCCCATAAAGCCCCATAATGCCATAAAGTGCCATAAAGGACAGGTTACAGATGCTGGGGCATTTCTTGTTGAGTGTGCTCAGACCTGTGCATATTAATATTGTTTCTTAATTAAGATTATTGACCAACGCTCTGTCCACAAAGGCATTCTTTCATTTCTAGGTTACGAGGAGTGCCTTACAAATGAAGACAGATACATCAGCCAATCAGAACAGAGATCACTTACAGTGAGGAAAATAAGTATTTGAACACCCTGCGACTTTGCAAGTTCTCCCACTTAGAAATCATGGAGGGGTCTGAAATTTTTATCTGAGGTGCATGTCCACTGTGAGAGACATAATCTAAAAAAAAAATCCGGTATTTATTTACTGCTGCAAATAAGTATTTGAAAACCTGCCAATCAGCAAAAACTCTGGCCCTCAAAGACCTGTTAGTCCACCTCTAAAAACTCCACCTCCACTTATTATTCTAAATTAGAAGCACCTGTTTGAGGTCGTTAGCTGCATAAAGACACCTGTCCACCCCACACAATCAGTAACACTCCAACTACTAACATGGCTAAGACCAAGGAGCTGTCCACAGACACCAGAGACAAAACTGTTGACCTCCACAAGGCTGGAAAGGGCTACGGGGCAATTGCTAAGCAGCTTGGTGAAAAAAGATCAACTGTTGGAGGAATTATTAGAAAATGGAAGAAGCTAAGCATGACTGTCAATCTCCCTCGGACTGGGGCTCCCCGCAAGATCTCACCTCGTGGCGTATCAGTGATCCTAAGAAAGTTGAGGAATCAGCCCAGAACTACACAGGAGGAGCTGCTCAATGACCTGAAGAGAGCTGACACCGCTGTTTCCAAGGTTATATAATTACAGACAACAAACTTGTACATATTTTACTGCACAATTACTGTTTATTTTACATACTGGGAGAAAAATGGCATGTGCAAAGTTATGAGACATATTTCATATTTAGGTCTTTAAAATAATTTCCCCAAAATATTAAACCTAGCAAATAAAAACAAAACCCATACCCTAACATGTATTAAAACATTCCAAAATGAAATCAATTTATCTACAGAATGAGAATAAATTTTGAGAATAT
>JAMWET010003899.1:195000-272500 GCA_024036415.1 Prochilodus magdalenae | reverse complement strand
ACCCGGATGAGACGAGAAAGACAGAACTAACAGGAGAAGTATATCTATTGGATCCAGTCTGATTAGTCCAGGAGGGAGCAACTGCAAGATGGAGCCGACCCATAATAGATGGATAGATGGATAGATAATAGACCCATAATAGATGGATAGATGGATGGATAATAGACCCATAATAGATGGATAGATGGATGGATCTATCTATCTATCTATCTGTTCTGAATATTCTCACACAGTTCCTGCAGATTGTGCAGTAGGGGTGGAGGCGGAGTGACACCAGGCCTTCTGGATGTTTCTCCACTGCGACTGTTCAATAAACAGCTTTTGTTGAAAGGACTATGTTTCCATTGTCACAATATACACAGAGACATACATACGATACTCTAATAAGACACAGTCCAAGTCAAAAGTTTGGACACGGCTATTCATTAAAGGCTCTCCTTATTGTAATGCTTTACCATCTCTTAAATGGCTCTCATGGAATTATACAGTCCACCTTAAACACCTCCAAAATGGATCAATTTATTGGACCAATTCTATGAACCTGTCCATCATAAATATTCACTGAACTGGAACTTTTCGAACTGGGCGGAAAGAGATATATTTAGTTAACTAAATATACATTACAGGTGGAGATGTGGCAGGTATATAATACTGTGAGTATATGTACATGAAGAGTATATGTGGTATATCAGCTTATGTATTGTTTCAGGCATCTCATCAGTCGGAGCTGGAGTAAAGTGTAAACCTGTGGAGTCTTTAAGATAACCAAACCCATGCATTTAGATGGGTGTGTTTAAACTTTATGATTGGTAGTGCATATCTACCACAAGGTAAACGTGTGTGACTCACTGTGTCAGCCTCTGGGAGTCTACCAGGTGTGACTGATTCACTGTAAGTTGTTGTGTAGCCTAACTGTAGGAGGGCAGTGTAGTGTACTCTGTAGCTCTGCTATGTGAATTCTAAACCCTGCCTGGCTCTTACTGTGAGCCTCACGCTGAGTGTACACTGAGCATGATCCCTGCAGAATTCATCACCTCCCTTCAGCAAACTTGTGCGGAAGTTGTGCACTTTGATCCTCGCTGAGCACCCTCTTACTCACCTTTCCTCTTCTGACTCACTGTGTAAAGTATATCATTGCTGGGGCTATTACCCATAATTCTCAGTGTCTTGTCTGGTGAGTGTAGCTGTGCAGCATGGTGTATAGTAGGATACTGGTGTTATCTGTCTTATCTGGGTTTTTATGTGAGGTGGATGCATGTAGGGGAAGGGAGAGGTGAAAGGTCAGTGGACAGAGGAATTCCTTACTTATGTGCTACAGCTCTTTGACACCTAAGTGGCACGAGCCATGTTCCAGTAACAAGCAGACCAGTGTGGCTGCTGTCAGCGTCTGTCTGGGATTCGTGCGTGATCTTACAGAGCTGTCATTGAAGATGTTGATGATGATCGTGATGATTTTCCTGAATGGACGCTTACTTACAGATACACTGGCTGTTGGAGGTCCAGAACACTGAGATGTAAAAAATAATAATAATTACAATATACATATATCGTTGCTCTCCAAAGAAAAACAGGTATCTCCAAAATGGCAAATTTACAGGAGAGGCCAAAACCTCATTTAATTTGAATGGAAGTCAATGGAACCAGACGTCTTTCCAAGCAGTTTTGGGCCACTTCAGTTGGTCTATTCTTCATGAAGCTTCCACACAGTGTAAACAGCAGCTCATGTGATCAAATGAGGCATAAAAATAAAAATCAACAAAAATGGAGATCCATGTTTTTCTTTGGACAGCGACGATATATATGTATATTTACTAACTAAATGCTATATGTATTAATGTATGCATTATGAGTTATTATTAATGAACTGAAGTCTGAACCCTGTAACAGATCCTTGGGAGTTATTATTGCAACCAAAAAAAATAAAAAATAGAAAATCTAATTTATCAAAAAAAAAAAACTATATATATATATAGGGTTCAGACTTCAGTTCATTAGTAATAACTCAAAATACATACATATTAATACATATTACATTCAGTTAGTAAATAATTCATGGTGGTTGCTAAATTGCATATTACAAATTACACCTGATAAGAAATGATGGAAGTCATAAGAAAGTCAGCTCTGGGCTGAATGGGTGCGTATAGATCATCATCTAGATTATAAGGACTGAAAATGGAAGTTAATGAATAAAGTCGAAATAGGAATGGAAGATAAAAGTTCTGCTCGCTGAAGTAATGTCATGAGACTGGCAAACCTGATAAAATACCCCACAAGAGCCAGCAAGCTTGCATAAACATGCTAGTTTTGGCAGTACTAATCTGCAGTTGGAGCAGGTTTAGTTATATAAGAGTTTGGGACAGCAGTGAACTTATTTTATACATTATTTCATCATTTATATGCAGTATTAAGTTTGCTCATATTATGGATGTAATCTCATAATTCAGAGGCTCCTAAAAATATAACACGGGTGGAGTGCGTACACAAGATGAAACATGGCTTTGGGGTGTTTTGGTTGACCACCAGGCGCAAAGTTTCTTTTTCCCATAGAGAAAAACAGTCCACACTATGGGCCTCATGACATCCCAAAAACAACTAACTCATATCAGAAAGTGCATTTCCTCAAGGAAACATAGAACAAGGGATTAATAAACAGCACATAGAGGAGTTTGAGTCAGCTTGGCTGTGGATTAGAGTCTGCTCTGAGTGAGTACATGCAGTTTGGTGGCTGTAGGTTAGAAACAACAAGGAAACAACAAGTAAAGTGATGGGATTCTAAGAAGGAAAGAGGGATAGAATAAAAAAGACAGATGGACGTGCAGGTCAAACTAATATTGAATTCTGCAGAAGATCAGAAATGGTGTCTCCCCGTCTAGCGGTAGTACAGTAGATGGTTGCTTTGTAGTTTTCCATCCCATTTATTCCTGAAGGGAAAAAATCAAAACCTGCTGCTATGTGTACAAGCACATCGTTTCCTAAGAGACTGAACATTTTAGACCTGGAACAGTACTGATATTTCAAAAACTGTGGGACTATCAGACAAAAATGTGTACCAAGAAGAAGAAGGAGAAGAAGAAGGAAAAGAAGAAGAAGAAGAAGAAGAAGAAGAAGAAGAAGAAGAAGGAGATTAAGAAGAAGGAGAAGAAGAAGGAGAAGAAGAAGAAGAAGAAGAAGAAGAAGAAGAAGAAGAAGAAGAAGAAAAAGAAGAAGAAGAAGGAGTAGAAGAAGAAGAAGAAGAAGAAGAAGAAGAAGAAGAAGAAGAAGAAGAAGAAGAAGAAGAAGAAGAAGAAGAGAAGAAGAAGAAGAAGAATATATCGTTGCATCAGACCTGGAACAGTACTGATATTTCAAAAACTGTGGGACTATCAGACAAAAATGTGTACCAAGAAGAAGAAGAAGAAGAAGAAGAAGAAGAAGAAGAAGAAGAAGAAGAAGGAGAAGAAGAAGAAGGAGAAGAAGGAGAAGAAGAAGAAGAAGAAGAAGAAGAAGGAGAAGAAGAAGAAGGAGAAGAAGGAGAAGAAGAAGAAGAAGAAGTAGAAGAAGAAGGAGAAGAAGGAGAAGAAGAAGAAGATTAAGAAGAAGGAAAAGAAGAAGAAGAAGAAGGAGTAGAAGAAGAAGAAGGAGAAGAAGAAGGAGAAGAAGAAGAAGAAGGAGTAGAAGAAGAAGAAGGAGAAGAAGAAGAAGGAGAAGAAAAAGAAGAAGAAGAAGGAGTAGAAGAAGAAGAAGAAGGAGTAGAAGAAGAAGAAGAAGAAGAAGGAGAAGAAGAAGAAGAAGAAGAAGAAGAAGGAGAAGAAGAAGAAGAAGAAGAAGAAGGAGTAGAAGAAGAAGAAGAAGAAGAAGAAGAAGGAGTAGAAGAAGAAGAAGAAGAAGAAGGAGAAGAAGAAGAAGAAGAAGAAGAAGAAGGAGAAGAAGAAGAAGAAGAAGAAGAAAGAGAAGAAGAAGAAGAAGAAGAAGAAGAATATATCGTTGGATAACAATAAATTACCCATAATAGTAATAGCCAAAATGAATGGACTGTCTGGACTGAGGAAGTGAACGATGCTTCTTAATGAGCACAGGGTTACTACTACACTGACGTGTTTCCATAATATCATTTTTTGTCCGTTAAGGCAAATGAAAAACATGCACACGATGCTCATTACTTCAGTCACATTAAAAAGATTCCACAGTACAGTACAGATGCTGAGTCTGTGCAGCCAGGACTTCGTCAGTGGGGCTATTTGCATGCTGGTGCCTGTGAGGTCAGCTGGCACTAAGAGGTATAAGAGTTGCTAGACAGGATGGTGTGTCTGAGTGTCTGATAAATGGGGAGCCATCGTTCATCCCGGCTCTCTAAGAAAACATAAGTTGAACATGTAGGGATGCTCGATCGGCTGCGCGCTCTGCTTTAGTTCAGCGTTCTGGATTAAAACTACGTGGACAGAGGACATGCAGTACTTGACACACCCATGTGCAACTAGCAACACACCAGCAAACATAGTAAACTATTACTCCACTCGTAGCCACAAGCAGAGTTTATCTAAACTGCATTGTTCCAGTGTACACATCCTCCTCTGGCCAGCTCCCCAGACTTTTGTTGCTTGTAGTGGGCAGGGCGTCCGGCCATGCTCAGTACTTCATGCTCTCCTTCATCTGGCCCAAGTCTCTTTTCCACCGTTCTTATCTCATCCGTCCATACTCCCTCTCACTTTTCACTCCTTTCTCCTCCTTATTAACATCATGGCCTGCATACCGGTGACAGCAGCTCCAGTGACCAGCTGGCAGAGCGGCTGCGGTATAATAAACTACACCTCTCATTTTGAAACCTGCGACTGCAAACTGTCCATTCTTGGTGTGACCTGAAGGCTGTTCCTTCTTTCTGTTCCTTCTCTTTAAATGACACAAAGAAAAGCAGCCTGAGTTCCAAATTTATGTTCATGTATATAAACAAGTCAGGTGTTTTTTTTTTTTTTTGAGGAAGTTCAGTAATAGACCATAGAATATAATATCAGTGTAATTTTAAAACTGTTCTGTACGCTTAAACTGTGCAGCATTGCATTCTGGGTAATCCAGTGGGGCCTTTGCTCTACTGGGCCCTGACGGGTTCTTACTGGCCTGTAACAGTAAATTGTTTTAGACTGGTTTACCTTTTGCATCGCTCTTTACCGCTTGTGCTGAGCTCTTGTGCATGAGCTTGTTCATTTGCTATGTGAACATGCTTTGTGTTTGTATGATAGGCTGTTAAAGGTGGGATAGAGCCTGGGGATGGGGGATTATCGGCTGGTTAGATCACTTAGCTCTCTGTGCTGACACCTCCTGACTCCTCAGCCCTCAGTCTTCACACTCTTCATCCAGCACCAGTTTCCTCCGGAACCTCTTTCCTTCATCAGAGACGACACACACTAATATGATGTTGTGAACCAGGCGAAATACTGGCCTCTGTCCCAGCGGGATTGTTTCTCATGAGGCGTATTGCTCACCCCAGTAATCCAGAGATTTCCTGAGCTGAAGTCTGGCCAGGCTGCCTGGGGTGGCCTGAACGTGTTGGAATGAAGGTCGCCTCGTCTCAATAGGGAGGATGTATGATTGTTAAATGTTACCGCTATGAGAACAATCTTGTCTTGTGGAAACAAATTCCAGTGAGGGAATATTTCATGTAGTTGTTATTGAAGACGTGTACACAGTGTCACTGATGCAAAGCATCACCCTTTTCCCCATCATTTCTGTGACTGAAACCTTCACCATGTCCAAGTTCATGAGGTGCTGCACATCCAGCAATGAAAATTATAAAATATATAATTATATAAAAGGCTTAACATTTCATTATTTTATATTTAATTAAAATATATAATGCATATTCAAATATGCAATTCAGGAATTAATTGATGAGCTGTAATGAGTTTGGAGATTTTAACAAGTCCCATCACTGTCTGAAAACATGAATCTCCTTGTTTCTGCTGTTTATTTTTCTACATCATTTGAACAAAGCACATGTTCTTTACTATAGGCAAAAAAAAAGAACTTTTAAAGTATCTATTGAGACTCCAAAAACATTGTGTGTGTGTTTATACGCGTGTTGTAATCGGATCTAATTCTGACTGCCGAAATCCATTTTTTGTCCATAATCCGTACAAGTGGGTTTACATGCCTTACCTCAGATAATTCTGAAAATTCTGTGGTAATGATTTTTGTTTTGCACCCAGCCAGTAAATTCAAAGAATAATGTGTGATGTAAACGTTACCTGAAACATTTTTTGGAAAATATTAATATATATCACCTGGAAGATGGGAAATTTCTACGTCCTTCATTTCCTCAAGCATGTAGTTGGTTTCAGCGATGCTTAAACAGTGATTTGCTGTGTGAAAATGCTGTTTGCTTTTTTCCGGTACCGCAGTCAGTTTTCTGAAAGAAATCAGAGTAAAGGTACACATGTGCTGAGAATCCTTATTACTGGGCTAAAATCTAGATTTCGGTTTACATGACCAGCTGGAGGATCAGACCATGACCTGATTACTACATGCTTGTTGAAATGAAGGATTTAAATATTCTTCATCTTCTAGATGTTCATAATGTCACTCATTGTTTACAATGATACTTTTCACATTATGCTTACATCACATCTTATTGGGTAAGTTTATTGGCTGATAACAAAGCAGAAATTTGATTATTTGCCTGACTCATGTAAATCCAGAGTTTCCTGTTATCTGATAACACAAATGCATGTAAACGTGATGAACAGTTACTGACAGCATGTGATTTTCTGCAGATTATAAGGTGCATGTAAACGCACTCATGTCTCTCTTACACACACTTGATCCTGCAATAACAACTTTAACTGTATTCAAGCTTAAGATGGGAATTCAGCGCTCTGTATTTTTAGGTAGTCTAGAGCAACAGATCAGAAAGCACTGCACTCCGTATAAGCAGAATGTTCATTTATAGCCTGTGCTGTAGATGGAGTGTGATCACAAATCAGCTGGACTCCAGCCATCTAAACTCACTGGTCACTTTATTTAGACTGAAAACTGACCTTCTTGCTCTCTTGTTATTGGGTTGCTTTACTTTGCCCCTGTAATGAGCAACTATGTAGACATCAGCACCACACTGAATGTACAGTATCAGCCTGAACACATGCACAGACCCTTGCGTGATTTAGCACCACATATTTTCATCTTTGTGGTTCCGCCTAAACTGAAGCCAGAAGCCTGCATGAGTTTAAATCAGACAGCCTTATCCTCGGAAATCTGTTTTCTCATGGCTCACCTTTGGGCCCCTATCAGTTGGACTTCAAGGAGGAGTGAGGAGCAGCCCACCATCTGAGATCTAGAGCCCCCTTCGTCTATCCTGCCGTCATCTTCCACAGCTTACTGTGATGTGTAAACATGGGGGAGCATACAAACACCCTCTGCTTGCACAATAGGGGGTGGCACAGAGGTTGCCTGCGTGTTTGTGTGTGTGTGTGTTATCACCGATTAGGACCCATCATGCTGGAAATTGAGCAGTTACGGTGAGCTGTCACCAGGAATGTGAAAAAATATAGCTTCCCACTGGCACTAGGCCACCTGACACTTCGACATCCCGAGACTCTGAGCTACCCCTTCCCACTGCATGGTGCCACATTAACTTTGAAACGTGTTTCTGCATGTGTACTGTATGAATTATGTCTGTTCCATTTCACATTAACATGTTTTACCATCATTCCATTTTCAACAAACAAAGGAAGCACAGGGTTGAGAGAGCCATGCTTCAAATTCAACATTCTGATGGGGGTGGTAAAGGGGTGGCTGGGGCTACCTTTAGTCTTATTCTCAAGATAAGTTCTTTCTTCATGAATCTTTAGCTAGTGCAGGGCACATAGATTAAAGGTGCAATATGTAATTCTGGAGAACAACTGTTGGTATTTGAAATCAACAGCAAAACAATTACAGCCCTTCCTCCAGTGCCTCCTCATATCCACCCCACAAATTCATGGGTATATTTTCTCAGGGCAAACCATGTTAACCAGTTGCTATTACAAACACTCACAAACAGGACAAAACAATACTGACCTATAGGTTCTGTAAACCAGCATAAATAGGCTTAGGTTCTCCACCAGTACAGCAGAAACAGAGCGACCTCATCATCCCTTTACATGCCTTTCAGTTCTCAATGAATCTGATCTAACTGCCAGGTTCCTGTTCCAGCTTTTACACTCCATCCTGTGTCAACACTCAAATGTCTCTTCACTGTTGAAACGCAATTGCCTGATCTTAGCACTTTTTCAATCTTTGCTCTTTAGATCTTTTCCATCTTTGACTGCTCCTTGGCCATATCTCCTTCTTGACTTTGTATGAAGCTCAGCAGGTAGCTTCTTCCCTTCGCACCTGTCCTGTATAGAAGCACAGTGCTCACATGGAACAGACTGTTGATGGACTGTGAGGAGATGTTCACTGCGTATGATATAAAAGTGCAGTGGATTATACAGCTTACTGCACTCAGAAACTGCTGAGATCATAACAGGGACTTTCTTAACCATAGATATTCATAAATGGCACTTGACTTGAATTTAGAGTTCCAGGAACAATCTTAAGTTTGGGACTTTGGACCTTGAAGGGGCCAGTCTAATCCACCTGATTCCACTTGTTTAATCAATTCATCTTTAAACAATTAAACAGGTGTGCTCCGGCTTTGTGAGCACATGCAGCCACATCATCACTGTGCAAATACGACTGAATCCTACTGCTTTGTGTTATATGTGTCTTTTAGGGATTGCTTTTACTTACTTCTTTTAAAGGAGCAGTGTGTGAGATTTAAGGGGCTCTCTTAGCATATAGTTCACACAAAGCTGTTAGTGTATAATCACTTGTAACTAGAAATCGTTGTGTGTCATTAGCTTCCCTCATGTCTACATAGGAACGGACCGCTTTCCAACAGAAGCAGGCAAATGTTCTTATCAGACAGTGTTATCAGCGGTGAGGAAGAATTAGGATGATCTAAACCAGCTTATCAAGGGGAAGTATGATATTAAGCTGACCTTGCACTGAGCTAACATTTAAAAGCACATTAATATTTAGAGAGTTGATGGACAGCGCTGTAGTAATAATTTGAGCATGCTAGTTAGGACTGCTATTGTGAGAAGTTGGAGAACCCGAATTTGGAGAAAAGGAGAATCATGTTTAACGTTCAGCCCAAAACAGCACAAGAAAAACAAAGCGGGGAGAATCAGGGTCGTAATCACCATCAAAGAAGAGATAACAGGAAGAGGCAACGCGAGACGACACAGAGACAACAGCAGAAAACCTGATAGCCACCGTGGTTTTTAGGAAAGGGAGGGTGGGTAAGGGAGTTCAGTGGGTTGCAACATCACTGCTAGAGGTTTACACACTGCTCCTTTAAAACAGTTAGTTTTGAAATCAGAACTCAGAAACTAAGCTCTGCATATTTAGAATAAATAAACATACATGTTCATTTTAAAGCACTTCCTTCCTGACCCATCACAGTGAAGTGATAAGGAGCGTTTCAGCTTGGAAGTGACTTCGAATGAGGTGAAAAAACAGAGAGCAGTCAATCAGAACACAGGTCACATACAAAGATCCGTCTTAAAGGCACAGTAACAAACACAGCCTGCTTAATTCTAAGGGAGGCTGGAAAGTGATCATGTACAAAAGTCACGAATACCCCCATAACTACTCACACCGCACAGACTCACAAGATAAGCCAGCCCTATGTTTGGAATATTCCTCCCTGAATCCTCTCACATTCAAAAAATCCCTTCAAGTAGCAGGCCTGGCCACCCCCCTCCTCTCACTCACGCTGACTAAAAATGGATATTTCTTTGAGCACAGCAGCAGTAAAAGCCATAGAAGGTTGACAGTTCATGTCTGTTCTCCTCCCTCTTTCCAACAGAGCCAAGTGCTCTCGTTCATTTTGATGTGTGCCTCTCGGGGGAATTCCACAGGGTGCCATTATTCCATGGAGTGCCATTATTCTCTTTTTCCCTACTGTTTGCCTACATTTAGCCAAACATCTACATTCCCCACAGCTCAGAAACAAATGGTACAGAGATATTGCACTGTGTGTTTCTCCAAGTAAGGGGGCTTTACAACGACACTGAATTTAGATCAGCTCATTTTTGTGGTGTCACTTTGTATAGCCCGGTAGTTCACTGCTAGCAAGCTCAAGGTCACAGGTCACATTCCCACGCATGCTGATTAAAACAACTTTTGGATAGAAGTGTTTGCTAAGTAAATGAATGGGTGTTAATGGAGCCAGTGCCGCTAACTGCTGCAGTGCTAATTCTCTTGTAATGTCCTGGTTCCTCTCTCCTGCAGTACGTGCGGACCAAATGGGCAGTGGAGCTGTGAGCAGCATGCTTGTTTGATGGAACATGACATGATCCAGGCAGTGAACAGAGGAAACTATGGGTGAGAGCCATGCACTCATTCACCCACCCACCTACACTCTCTTTCCAGCTTCACGGATGCAGTGCGCGTTCATCACTGGGAGAACACCAGCTAAAATAATGTTACCATGCAAAATATTCAGTCTGACAGCGGTATGGATGTCAGTCTACGTCCAGAGCCTCCCAGTGAACAGATCTTCTGTATGGCTTTTTCAGCTGGAGGGCAGCCAACTACAGCCAGTTTTGGGGGATGACTCTGGATGAGGGGTTGCGCTACCGTCTGGGCACTCAGAGGCCTTCCCGGGCTATCATGAGCATGAACGAGATTCAGGTGAGTGCCTCTGACTGAGAAGCGAGTGCACATACTGGGATCACCTAGACATCATCCGAGACGATTCACATGGCTTGTACTCTCTGTGATCTGTGCTGCAACACTGTGTTTCTCAGCCCTGGTCCTAGAGGCAGCCTGCCTCGCACATTTTAGTGGATACCCTGCTTTAACACCCCCTGTAACTGTGAAAGGGCTTGTTAATGAGCTGATGAGTTGAATCAGGTGTGCTGGGAGCAGGGAAGCACTAAAATGTGCAGAGCAAGGTGCTGGGACTGGAGCTGAGAAACACTGCTGTAATGACCAGGACACAAAATATTATAGCCTCAAAACATCAGAACAATGGAACCATCAAATGTGCAAATATCCCCTTTTTGTAGTGGGGGATGTTTAAAGGAGCAATCTGTAAGATGACCCGTTCTGTTGAGTTCATACTCCAAACAACAGGGGCATTGGAAAGAGGTGGTGACCACCTGTTTTGTAAGAAATGCACTAAAATGTGGAGAAAATGCCAAAGTTGCAACCCATCTCTGAGACCACCTCAATGATCGTGTTCACTCCTCCATGGATTCTCCCCCACATACCCTCCAGCAGCTGTGGGATGCACTGCAGTTAGCATGGCTCCAGACCTGTGACAACCTACCAGTCACCCCCAGCCCGTCCAGCTGCTGTCTGTGCTGCACACGACTGTTACTCTGGATATTAGCTGGTGGTCATAATAATGTGACTCGACAGCATAAAATAAATTACAAATGCAAACTCCACCCTAACGCAAGCACAAACCCAGCACGTCCTGAGTCTGTGATAGAACTGCAACTTGTACGGTATATGCATACCAGATACCAGATTATCCACTTGATCAGATTCCCAAATGCCTCAGACATCTCAGTTTAGGCTGTTCTGCACAGTCCTTAATTCGGCTTTCTCACCAAATTCATCCATGTAAAAACAACATCCGCCTAAACGCAAGTGCCCTTTGATCTCTGATACAGTCAGCCGGTCTGGTAGAGAAGGTGAAAGGGCTGTAATGGTGTGGTTGGGTGCTCCTGTATCCTCTAAGTATCCGTCTGGCACTGGCTGTTTTGATCAGACTCAGTGAGGCCTTTAGTGTTCCTCTCCAGCTGCCTGTTTATTCTCTGTGAGGACACATTACATAAAGCACACATAACAGAGAATGCTCCAGATGCAAGGGGGAGGGAGGAAGTTAAGAGAGATGTGAAGCCCAGATGCCACAAGCATTTCCCCACACCCGTATCCCAACACATTCCCCCCAACATGTCTCCACCTGTGGCTAGGGCTAGAGCAGAGTTGCAAGCATGCTTTCAACTACGTTCAGTGCTCGAGATCACAGCAGAGTAATGAGGCAAGGCACATAACAGCCTTACCCCTTTCCTACATACCTACAGCCCCAGGGAAGCTAGATCTGTGACCGCTTTCTAAGTAGCTTAATGTCAGTGTTCTGGACACCAGCCCTACGATTAACTGATACACGTACTTCGCCAGAGTTTCTACACTGTTGATATAAACTGGGCGGTTTTAAAGGCACAGTGGACCTAAATGTGTGCTTCCCATCCAATGAGGCTGATCTTGTAATTTCAGGTAAACAGTAAACATGCACTAAATGGTCTGTATGAACTTTGAATGATGTTCCACTGGCCAATAATGACCGATAAACATTTTTCTATATGCTCTCCAGGTAAACCTGGCAGTCCCAATCTTGGGTATCATTTCCATAAGCCTTCTCCTGACCAACCACAAGGCTGGCATCTGTGCCCCGTTCATATCTGTTATGTAAATCAGATTTTTTTGAGACGGCTGTCCGCACTGTAGTTTGTTTGATCAGATCGGATTGTGTGTCTGCATGGACTGCTGTGGTAGCATCATAAGCTTTAGTGACTGAGCAGCCATGCTGGTTATGTGGCTTTCATACTCAGATGCAGGAGAGACACAACTTTGGTGCTCTTCCAAAATCCCAGCACTTCCGTCACTCTGGATTTGACATTATTGTTGTATGACACGATTTGAGCGGCCAGAGAGTCCAGACTGAGGAGCCTCTGTAAAATCCAGTTGGAACTGCATTTCAAACCACTTTCAAATGTGGATTTTTATCTGGACCTGAATATGCCAAAAAGCAGACTTGAATTTGTTATGTCCGTTCATTTGTTTATCCATCCATCTGCATGTCCGCATGTCCGTTTCTTCAGTCATTGCTCCGTCTGTTTGCACATCTTGGTTATCTGGGTGGTTGTTGTCCAGTTAGCTTTACATAAAAGCTGTTTAATGACTCTAGTACTGTATGAGGGCGGAACCGGCAAGGAGTGTTGGACAGAGAGCTGTCAATGAAATTGCTCATTAGCCACGTACACACAGTTTTCTGGAAGGTCAGGTCAGGTTTTTTTTTAAAGCCATGTATTTACACCTTATATTTTGAATTCAAGCTTTGCTTGTGGTTTAATATAAGACTAAAATTGAGTATCATACAGACATTTTAATACAGTCACAGTAAACAGTTTGTTTGTGCACACAGTGCTGAACAACCCCAATCCTCATTCGGTTTATTTGTGTTTGCATACCATGTAGGAAATGCAGGGATCTTAGTTAGACATGCTTATTACAATAACTATAGTGTTGCCTAGTCTAATATACTGTAGATAGATAGATAGATAGATAGATAGATAGATAGATAGATAGATAGATAGATAGATAGATAGATAGATAGATAGATAGATAGATAGATAGATAGATAGATAGATAGATAGACTTCTATTCAGTTCTCCTATAATGTTATAATGCTATACGTTGGTATCATACATACTCATTACTTGGGGCTTTAACCTCTGACCCAGTACCAGTGTTCACATTCTTAGTAAGATAAGCATTGTTCACGGTTGTGACCCGGCTCGGACTTGGAACTGCTACATTCACATTCGTTCACATTCCTGAGTCTCATCTATCGGTTGTCGTTGTAAATCATTAAGATATTAACAATTTGAATGGAATGTGTGACTGTGCATTTCCAAACAAGGAAAGCCAGACAGGCCCCTCATTCAGCTTTCAAAGGTGAAACACACAGCTGTGTCATACCCCAGTCTCCTGAACTGTCAGTGAGGTGGACTTTGACAGCTGAGACAATCCAGACTTTCCGGTTTCAGATTACAAGATTGCATAAGACTTCCTTTAATGATTGACTCTGCTTCACAGAACAAGAGCACAGTATCTACCTTCATCGTGTTACGGTACACATGTTAAAACTCTGAAGTGTTTTTTCTTGAGTCTTGTCATATGTTATTTTAGATGAATATGGATAATAATGAACATCTGCCAAGCTCCTTCAATGCTGCTGAGAAATGGCCAGGAAAAATCCATGAGCCACTGGACCAGGGCAACTGTGCCGCCTCCTGGGCCTTCTCCACAGCAGGTGAGTCCGGAACTGAGACCGGAAGTTTTACAGCCTCGTCAAAAGTCAAGAACGTCATCATCACATCCATATAAACATACAGTGGAAAGAACAACATACGGTACAAGTGACCCGGAAGTGGACTATAGTGCAGTACGATTACAATACCATGCACAACAGTGCTCCTATAGGCTAGAACGCAATTAAGACGCAGAGCAGAGCAAATTATACATAAACCATAATCTCCTTTCATCCTTCCAGCTGTAGCATCAGACCGAAT
Source organism: Prochilodus magdalenae (assembly GCA_024036415.1). Taxonomy (NCBI): domain Eukaryota; kingdom Metazoa; phylum Chordata; class Actinopteri; order Characiformes; family Prochilodontidae; genus Prochilodus; species Prochilodus magdalenae. Next base: position 258,134 of record JAMWET010003899.1, on the reverse strand, counting down.
CTCCATTCAGTCTATGGGTCACATGACTCCTCAGCTATCGCCCCAGAATCTGATTTCCTGCGACACACGAAACCAAGGGGGTTGTGCTGGGGGTCGCCTTGATGGGGCTTGGTGGTACCTGAGGAGAAGAGGGTGAGTTCATCTGATCCACCGTTTTACTAATTGCCATTGTCATAAGATAATTTTTATATGATATTGACATAACCATGTCATAGCAGATTATATGATGTCATATACGTTTTGTAAGGGCATATGTGTCATGACAGATGTCATAATGTTTAATATGAAGACCATGTCACATGTTGATTTCTGCTGTGTGCTCTAGTTATCCATCACTGGATCAGACATTATGTAATGAAATTCACCAGGAATGATACCATGACACTCATTACGACAATTCATGTCAGCATATGCCACCAGCATAACAAAATACAGTATGAAGATGATAATGAATGTGTGTGTGCGTGTGTGTGCGTGTGTGTGTGCGTGTGTGTGCGCGTGTGTGTGTGTGTGTGTGTGCGCGTGTGTGTGTGTGCGTGTGTGTGTGTGTGTGTGCGTGCGTGCGTGTGTGTGTGTGCGTGTGTGTTTGTGTGTGCGTGTGTGTGTGTGTGTGTGTGTGTGCGTGTGTGTGTGTGCGTGTGTGTGTGTGTGTGTGTGTGTGTGTGTGTGTGTGTGTGCGTGTGTGTGTGCGTGTGTGTGTGTGTGTGTGTGCGCGTGTGTGTGTGCGTGTGTGTGTGTGTGTGTGTGTGTGTGTGTGTGTGTGTGTGTCTATATTAACACAATGAAAATGGTCCAGGGACTGCATCATATACTGCATTTCATTCATACTCACTGTTCTCTCAGGGTGGTGACGGAGGAGTGCTATCCATTCTCTTCGCCCCAGCAGAGCCCTATTGAGGTCAGCCGCTGCATGATGCAGAGCCGCTCGGTGGGCCGAGGGAAGAGACAGGCCACAGTGCGCTGTCCCAACAACCACAGCTACCAGAACGACATCTATCAGTCCACCCCACCCTACAGGCTGTCCTCAAATGTAAGAAAGCCTCAGCGAGGTAGAACAATGAGGGAGAACAACATCCTCTCAGTCAAGCCAATACCCTCACGAGCCTTTCAAGTGCACTTCAAACACTGCTACAAACGGGCCGGCTCAAACACACTCCCTAATCTTACATAATACACTGCTCACCAGGCTTTAGGAAACATTTGACCAAATACCTCTTTGTCAGTTGAACGGCATCCTAATCTGTGTGCTCCAGCAGCTCCCAGAGTTTTGTGTGGATAGGGCAGTAATGACTTGGTGTCCTGATGAATAGCTTGTTTCCGCTGGAATGAAAAACATATGACATAGACATAGTTACGGTCTGTAATTATTTGTCTACTGCTTATCCTCCTCATAAATTACTAATGCATATGAATAAATGAGGACATAAACTGATAAATGCCAATAATGTACTGAGCCATAATTCACATTCAGTATCTTCAAGACCACCTGGGCTAAAAACTCATGGACCACAGTCTTTAGATTAGCACTGCACCAATTTAGCAAGATGCACTCCCACTTCTGGACATATACCCAGTCATCCGCTTGCCTTTGGCTTTATGTGCCCAATCAAACAGACCTCAGTGATCTTCCACAGCTTATCGCACCACCCATAAAGCTCTCTGAAAGGCAAACAAAGATTTTAATTTCCATTCAGCAGCTACTTAATTGGGTATTTATATGAACCTGATGCAGATATTAATATCTCACATCGAGTTTTATTAACTCTGTTCTCTATCTTACTCACAGGAGAAGGAGATAATGAAGGAGATCATGGACAATGGGCCGGTGCAAGGTAAGATAAGCACGCAGCATTTTGATTTTCAGAAATCACTGTAGTTTAGCAGTTGATAGAGTGTTGATGGAGGATTCCAGGATTCCAGAGACTGCAGGCCAGTTTTAAAATAATCTTGAGTGGCCAGAAGAGTAACCATAGGTGAGCTTAAAATAAACCTGTAACCCATAAATTCAGTCCATAGCACCACCCTAGAGTTTGCACAGACGTTTGCCATTTCATTTGGTATCTTGGTTGTCTGTGTATAACCATGGTGAATGAGCAGGTGACATTGTGTAAAGTGCTGTATGCGTCAGTGCCAGGCCTTTGTTGTATTGTTCCACACACAGAAGACTTTGACCATGTGCTGTTTTTTTACCCTACATTCTATGCAGCTGCTGGTTAAAGGTCAAGAGTAAAACCTTTATACTGAGAAGTGAACTAAGCAGCCATGTACAGTACTACGCAGAGGCCACCCTGCGTGTATTTTACCTAGTCAAAACAGAACAGGTTATTCTTATTTCAGGAGGCATATCTGAGAATGTTATATATAGGACCAGCCACTTTCAAACAGAAAGGGGAAGTCAAAGGAAGATACGTGTAAAAATAAAAGCTTGAGCTCAAAAAATGATTGCGACTGTGCAAGACCTGCTGGACCACCAAAACTGTTACCATCAGATAAACAGCACTTACAGCTTTCATCTTTGAGAGATGAAATCAAACTCCATTTCTCTGAAAACTGAAAGGATGTTTGCTGAGAAGATGCTGAAGCCAAGAGGTCTTTATTTTGTCATTTGTCAGTGTGTGCAGTTCATGTACATGAAGGAATGAAATGTCATTCTTCAGGGCCCTATGACACATCAGCAGCACCTTACACAGGACCACATACAGTACAGATATAACCAGATTAAACCAGAGCAGGATATGAAGTAAATACCCCAGAGCATATATACAGAACAATAAATACCCCAGAGCATATATACAGAACAGTAAATACCCCAGAACATATACACAGAACAGTAAATACCCCAGAGCATATATACAGAACAATAAATACCCCAGAGCATATATACAGAACAGTAAATACCCCAGAGCATATATACAGAACAGTAAATACCCCAGAGCATATATACAGAACAATAAATACCCCAGAGCATATACACAGAACAATACATACCCCAGAGCATATATACAGAACAATAAACACACCAGAGCATATATACAGAACAATAAACACCTCAGAATATATATACAGAACAGTAAATACCCCAGAGCATATATACAGAACAGTAAATACCCCAGAGCATATATACAGAACAGTAAATACCCCAGAGCATATATACAGAACAGTAAATACCCCAGAGCATATATACAGAACAGTAAATACCCCAGAGCATATATACAGAACAGTAAATACCCCAGAGCATATATACAGAACAATAAACACACCAGAGCATATATACAGAACAGTAAATACCCCAGAGCATATATACAGAACAATAAATACCTCAGAATATATATACAGAACAATACATACCCCAGAGCATATATACAGAACAATAAATACCCCAGAGCATATATACAGAACAATAAATACCCCAGAGCATATATACAGAACAATAAATACCCCAGAGCATATATACAGAACAATAAATACCCCAGAGCATATATACAGAACAATAAATACCCCAGAGCATATATACAGAACAGTAAATACCCCATAGCATATATACAAAACAATAAATACCCCAGAGCATATATACAGAACAGTAAATACCCCAGAGCATATATACAGAACAGTAAATACCCCAGAGCATATATACAGAACAATAAACACACATGGAGGTAACTAGCCAGGACAACACCACATATACACAGATTGGAGTTCCACGTTTACATGCTAGACAGAGAACGAGAAGAGGTGTAGCCATTCTCTTGTAACAGCACAAACCACTTATGTAGCTACTTTCAGTGTTAAAGAGCCCATATCATAGAAATCCAAAATTTGATGTACTGTGTAAACACTGTTCAATTAACCTTCACTTCTCAGATCATACCGTCTGAAATCTGAGCTGCGGAAAGAGCCTGTGCTATGGGCTTCTATAGCAGCACTGAAAGGTTACGCTGTAAGATATGGGGTAAAAGATAAGGGGTGTGAGATCAGTCTACATCAGTGCATTCAGTAATCTTACTGCCCTGCCCTGGGGGTGGTAGAATGGGTGCTCCAATACCATCTGCCAGATGGCAGGTGGGTCAAGAGTCGCTGAGAGGGGTCAGGGAGTTTATCCATAATGTTGGCGACCTTGTGGATGTAGCCTCTGTAGTAGGAGGTGTTGATGGTGTGCTAAGACACCCCTACTGTCTTCACAACCCACAGTAGAGCCCTGTGGCCCGGGCCAGTCCAGTTCGCATATCAGACAGTGAGACAGCTGCTTCTTTGAGTTAATCTGCTGTTATATTTCGCTGTTGAGCAGAAATGGAATCAAGGGTGGTCTACATTGAGTTTTTTTTTTCAAACCTGGGCACAGTTTCCATGATGACATTTCCAGGTAACTCTCCTGACCAGCTTTACTTTCAATTTTACAATGGCTGCAGCTCGATTGACCTCAGCAATGGACAATTACAACAGTAAAAGCTGAAGTCCTCCACCAGTCTGTTTGTCACTGTAACCTCACCTTTAGGAGCCATGGGATTGAGATGTTTGGGTGGGCTGGCAACCAACTTTTATTTAAAGCAAGTGTGAGAGAGGTCAAAAACGATCATTTGTTTTTTAAGGATCTTATCTATGAGCAAACGCAAAATTCCATTGTGAGCGAAGACCCTGGGGTCTCGGGGGTCAGGGTAATAGGTGGATTACTGACATTTTAACAGCACACCGCTAGAACACTATGAATAACCTGGCCTTTGAAAAGCTATTCTTAAAAAGCAAACAATGATGCGACCAAGCTGTATGTGATGGGTGTGTCTGCTGGTCTGTGTTCCCGCTTTAGCCATCCTGGAGGTCCACGAGGATTTCTTTACATACAAGAGTGGAATCTTTCGGCACACAAACGTCAACGCCCACAAAGCTCCGCAGTACCGCAAACACGGGACACACTCAGTGAGGATCACAGGGTAAGAGCTTTCTTTCACATGGCATCCACCAGCAGCAGAACCTTTCCCCTCCTGCAGTGGAAAGGGGCAACAGGATGACAAACAGAGGCCTCACGGGTTCCAACAGGATTAGATCAGAGTAGCTATTTTATTGTTTAAGCTGTGAGTGGTCCTACACTCTGAAAGAAATGCCCAGCAGATTACGGAATTGGCTTTATGTGTAGCTGGCAGCCTGGACAATAAAACAATTACAATGAAGGCTGATAAGGCTTTGACTGAATGACTCTGTCAAAAAATCCCTCTGCAAAGGCCAAAGATTTTGAATGATTAATACCTCTGTACACTGAATGCACATTTACATGCTAGACAGAACGAGTGTAGCCATTCACATGTAATAGTATAAACTCCTTATGTAGCTTCTTATACTGTTAAAGAGCCCATATAATGGAAAAACACATTTTCTGATTGATTTTATTAAAAAAGTTTGATGTAGTGTGTAAACATAGTTACAGTTTCATACTTCATCAGCTTCCCAGTCCATATGTTAAATCTAAGCTGCATAAACAGCCTGTTTTGACTATTAAAAAATGTCTTTCTGATGTCACAAAAATCAACACCCATTCATGCATGTGGTGGTTGGTGTAGCTCAGCGGGTAACACCACTACTCAGGGTTCGAATACCAGTCTGGGTGACTATGCTGACCATGCTGACTATGCTACACCAATAAGAGTCCTTGGGCAAGACTCCTAACACTACACTGGTCTACCTGTACTACAGTTAACCTTGTAAGTCACTCTGGATAAGAGTGTCAGCTAAATGCCATAAATGTAAATGCATGTATCCACCCATTTAGCCTACAGCAGTTTAGTCCCACCCATTCACACTGAAGTTATAAGGAGCGTTTACACCTAGACCACTTTTTGAAAGAGCCGTAAGGCAGTCAGTCAGAGCAGAGCTGATTTACATATAGCCATACAGTCTTAAAAGCACACTAACCAAAACTGCCTGTTTAATTCTATGAGAATTTCTACACCTGAATTAGCCTCTTTATGTTACTATGCTAACCCAGAATAGACCGTTATTAGATCACTGTTAATTATTTATATTAATAATATAAAATTAACAATAACTGTTAAAGACCAATCATAAAGACCAATAAAACTTAAATGGTATAGTATATTATACAGTGGTATGGTAAAACTTTGGCCTTCATATATCATCACTGTCAAAAGAAAAACAAGTATCTCCAAAATGGCATCTTTATAGGAGAGGACAAAACCCTAATTTAATTTAATTTAATAAATGGTCGAATGCCTCATGATATTATGTTTACACAGTGTAAACAGCAGCTGCGGAGTTCAAATGCATAAAAGTAATCTCTGCCCTGCTTCCAGACATGCTCTTTATTTCCAAGGCTGCCATAAAAATGCAGACACAACACCTGGATGGCTGGTTGATCGGCCCCACACCCCAGCCATGTCCCTGCCCCATCCACCTGCTTGCACCACCTTCACACAGCCCCCTGCCTTCTGCCCGCCTTGCTGGGTTTCCTCTCACAGCCGAACAGTCTCATCTGAGGTTCAGCTGTAATCTGAGATAACTAGCATGTGCTGCAGCAGTCTCCTGTCCAGTTACTGAGTCAGTCTTAGACTGAATTTGGTTTAGACCATAGACCAGAGATTGCCTGGAGTACAGCTAGTCCGGATTAGTTTTAGGATTAGTCTTAAACAGCTACAGCAGGCACGGACTGTATCCATGGGGTTTGGAAATGCCTTTATTTAGCTGTTTCCCTTATAGCTCGGCAGTCAGCATACTCAGGGGCTGTGGCCTGTGACTCAGAAGCACTTCTCCCTGTTTACAATCCCAGACTTGTTACATACTAAAATCTTACTATTCAGCCACTACAAGCACTATAGTACAATCTGGTGGGGTTTCCTCAGGTTATGGAAGTGTGTAGTCCCTGGACCTGGGTTAGTTAAAGGGGTTAACAGCGCCGTGGTCCACTTTCGCTTGCTATTTTTCTATGGGGAATTCCGAAATACCATCCCTAGGGCTACTCTATGGCTTTATTAATTCAAGTGAAGGATGTTGGATAAAGCTTTGAACAAAAGGATGACCGACTGCATACATGTGTTGACTGTGGTAGCAGAACATGCCCAGGGATCATTGCGGCCTGATGTATTTACCTATTCAGAAGTGGCTAGCTTTGAATAAGACATAAGAAACGCTTAACCATACTCATAAATATTTAACACGTCCTGAATAACAGCACTGGGTTTGCTGTGTTTGGAATGTTGGGTATTTGGGATATAACTGTTAAGACAGCTTCATGCCGCTACGCCATGGGTCTTCATCAGATTCAGATGCATGTTGCAACTTCTCAAAAATGTTTTGCATTATGAATTTAGCATGGCTAATATGTTAGCTCATTGAGGCTAACCCAACCTCCTCCCTGTCCCCTCCTCTCCTTGTACCCTGAGCGGCCACTTGTGCATAGACGTGTAGTATGGCTGGAGCTGGAGCTGAAAGCGGTATGTTAAAAATAGTAGTGAAACAGATCTTATCTGAGAACTCCTGCAGGGGAGGCTTTGGAGATCCCTCTCCAGCTGTGTTGGGTATATCAGACGGGAGCATCAGACATCTTCCCAGCCATGCGCTTTGTCTGGATTGAAGAATGTCTGATATGTGGTAGTATGTGCAGGAAATAACTGGTTTGTTTTTCATTTCCCATCTAAAGGAAGGGAATATTGATGAGTACATGTGGAGCAGCAGGAACTCCAGCTGTGACCATTTCTGTCACTCAGGCTATATGATTTGGCTTGATGGGATGGGCGCTGGGCCTTTGGCAACCTAGACTGTTGGCGTCTGTGTTGGTTTGTGCGTGTGTGTGTAGTGACTGGCTTGCTGCTGGTGCCTGTGTGTGTCTGGCATGCTTCAGTGGTGATGATGATGGCGAGTGACTGGATGTCTGAACCCTGGCTTTTCTCTTGCCTATGTCCGTTTGCTGATGCTAGGGTTCTTTCACAGCTCAGGGGGTAGATGGGGCTATGGATTTAGGGATTGGTGGTGGGGGGGCAGCAACAGTGTTTTCACAAGGAAAATCCCACCATGCTGTATTTCGTTAAGCCAAGGGCCTGGGAAAGTTTATGGAAAGCTCATTGATGTCCAGTGTGGTGGAATGGCGCTGTCTGACTGAATGATCCTGATGCCACCGGGTGGACAGTGGGCCTAAACTCACAGCAGTTCAGAGTGGACCAGGAGCCATTGTATGTCTGTTACTGTCTAAGGCCAAGTGCATGACATAGGGCCCTGTTATGAAAGAGGTCTATTTTAGGACACAGTTATTTTTATTTGTGTGTGTCAGTAGAACTAAACTCTGCCTCCACTTTGGAAGAGCTGGAGATGTGGTGATCGAGGACAAGCTGGTATGCATCATGGTCTGGTGGCAGAATTGGCAACCAGATTTCTTCCCAGCGTTCCTCACAAAGATAACACGTCATTTTTCCGTGGAGACACATCACAAGGAACAGACCGAACGTTCTGCTCCAGGAGTGGAAAAAGGAGAGGGACATTCTGCTCCAGTCGTTGGAAATGTTTTAAGGGCAGAACCCTGCGGTGGGTCATCCTCGAACATTTAAGGAATGACTGCTGCCTGAGAACAAGGCCTGGTGCTGGAACATGACCTGCGCTTGGTCAAAGGCCTAGCTCAGACTCACCCCTCAGACATGTTGTTGTTGTTGATGTACTGGAGGAGATGGCAGGAGGCAGGCGTGTGCTGCTTCCTCGTGCTTGCATCCTTCCTCTTTCTCAGGCTAGAGGGAAATGGCATACGGGGAATTCCAACTCATCAGGAGAAGTGCTTTATCCTGGCTGGAATGTTGGCACAGACAGAGGTTTTTTCTGGATGTTTCACTGGCTGAAAGATGTTATTACCTTGTTAGAAGAGCTCCAACATGGAGTCAGGGGAACGGAGCTCCAAACGTCGACCCTTATTCGTTCATGAAATGAGAGCATGAAAATTAACAGTTGTGTTATTTATTCATTTCAACTTCAGAGTATCTCTATGATCCAACTCACATCTGGTAGAAACAATACCCAGTGTTTTACAGTTAAGGATTCAAGGGATTCAAGGAGACTTTGTCATTCGCATCACATGTAGTACATGGGGTGGAACGAAATTATAGTACCCAAGGACCCAGTTTCACCCAGAAAACCCATTTTCACCCAGAAGCTGTTCCTCAGTATGTTCTCTTTACACTTAATGCTCCGCAGCCTCCTGCCTGAGGGGAGCGGGACAAAAAGTGAGTGTGCTGGATGAGTGGGGTCCTTCATGATGCAGGTGGCCCTCTTCCTGTATCTTTAGGTGTAGATGTCCGTGGTGGTGGGGAGGATGACTCCGACAGACCTCTGTGCAGCCTTCACCACCCTCTACAGAGCTTAACTCATAAACGCCATCACATATATAATTTTATGGTAATACTGACTGCTGGTGTCTGTGTTGGTTTGCATGTGGGGTGTGTGTGTAGTGACTGGCTTTCTGCTGGCGCCTGTGTGAGTTTCATGCCTTGGTGATGATGATGATGGCGTGTGAGTGGAGGTTGATTAGATCTAGGCTCTAAGCTCACCAGCCAAAAATCATCACCTTGCATGTTTTAAGGTGGTAGTATCTTCAGGCTCCTGGAGGTGCCCTTGCCCAAGGATGAGGGGGCTATAAAGACCTGCAGGGTAGACTGAGAACAGGTGGTACAGTGCAGTGAACGCTGTAACAATAAGGGTCTTCGGGCAGGACTCCCATCATTACCTTCGTCTACCTGTGTACATGTAAACTGCAAGTCACTCTGGAGAACAGCCGGATGCCAGAAATGTAAATGCCTGTGGAAGGTGTATGGAAGCGTACAGTCATACGGGTCAACCAGCAGTGGATAAAATCACAGTCTACAAGAAAGTCTGCTCAGAACTGAGGAGAATCGGCTGAACTGTGTTATTTTGAACTGCACTAGTTACATTAAAAACTAAAGGCTGAATAAAACAACAGTATAAATGATGGCCACACTGAAGAGCTAAATCCATAAGCCTACAATACACCTACATTAGCCATTTATGAAAACTGACATAGACCTACATAAACATAAAAAAGGCTCAGTCCAACAAGTGTCAGATGTAATAAAGGCAGTTCTGTCATATTTCAATAAGCATCTTGACAACTGAAGGCTACTGGAATAAGCCTGTATGAGTGTCTGTTGTGGTTAATCCAGAGGAAAGCTTATGTAGGTGTCGTAAAGCATTATGAACGCTGGTCTTAAACCAAATCACTTTTTTTTTATTGTCACACCACATTTTCACAGGTGTGAAGGTGAGTGAAAAACTTAGGTGCATAGTCCCTTACAGTACTTCAATACAAACATAAATAGACAATAAATATATACAATACTAAACACTAAAATCTCTGTTACACTAATTTACAGTTATGAATAAAAGTTGAATAAAACTATGATATGTGCAGATGTACACATTACCATATAGCACTATGGTAAGGCTGAGGTAGATGAGAGATACAGGGTATATACAGGGCATAGAATATTATATTATATATGTATATACACTACAGATATACAGTGTGGATGTAAGAATTGTCTCTATAGTATTCACCCCTGAGAAGGTTCCTGCAGGTAGAGCTTGGTAATCCTGATCATGGAAATAACAGTGTGTTGCTCTGATGTTGTTCAGGTGGGGAGAAGAAAGAGACTACAGCGGAAGGACACAGAAGTACTGGGTAAGATCATTGTACACCAATAATCAGCACCTATGAGGATTACATCTAACATGGTCTGACAAAACTCCACTGCTCTTCTCCAGATTGCTGCCAACTCATGGGGCAAGAACTGGGGTGAGGACGGCTACTTCCGCATCGCACGAGGAGAAAACGAATGCGAGATCGAGACCTTTGTGATTGGTGTCTGGGGCCGGGTAACCATGGAGGACATGCACAGCCATCATCACCACCACCATCATGGAAGGCGCAAATAGTGACGCACAGTAGAGTCTGCCTCTGATCCTCGCCCCCTCCTCCTCGTGAGAGCCGTGTACACCTCATTGCCAACAAACACCAAATACTCAGTCAGGACTATGGCAGGGGAGTGGGATATGGTTTCCATCAAAGCCATCAAATACAGTATCCAGCAATATCACTACAATATCTATTCCAATGTATTTTACTGCGTTGCCGGTGCTGATAAGCGTGCAGCACCTTTAGGAGTCTGCAGATTCATGCTATGGCTGAACAAGACAAATCCCCAAATTATGGATGAAGCTTTGCATCAGTTTTTCCTCTATGCTAATGGGAAACAATGCAAACAGCAAGTCATTTCAGATTGTTTTGGTTTGTGTTGGTGGAAACCTGTCTCCCCGAGCTCCCTGCTGGCCCTCTGCTGGCCACAGGACTCAACTACAAACCACTCAGGACTCAGTGCTACAAAGATCACTTCTAACCACAGTGAGCACAGGTCACCTCACTTAATCCGAAATGTCCATTTTTGATTTCAAGGACGGCTCTACTTTTTCATGGTGTGCTATTTTTTTATTCTATTTTATTTTAGATTTTTTTCTCCTGGTCAGCAGTTTAGAACAAGACATTGAGGGAGGGCAGGGTCAAACGTAATGGTGGCATTTTACTCCAATAGCGTTCTCATGTGTGGACAACATACATTCCAGCATTGAGGCAAAGATATACACTGGAAAAGGCAACAGGCAAGGGGGGAGGGGGGATTAAGAGGTTGGATTGGTGACCAATTATTTATTCTGAAATTCCCTAGAACTGTTTTTATAACAGGATATACTTTTGATTGTGTACTTTTTCCTGAAAGATTGGTGGCATTCGTTTATGGTTGGTCCATTTATGCATACAAGACTCTTCTTAGCCATGGAACAGAAACGGTTTTAAATTGGAGCATTTGAAGTCAGCACGTTTGGAACCATGAAATCGTAATTGTGCTGACGTAAATGATTGCTTTTTGTTCAGCAGTCGTTCTTAATTAGCTACAACTAATTCCTGCCCGAGTCTTAATGTACTGGTACTGTAATTCAGTGGTTTTGTAAGAATAAGCAATTTCCTAAGTCTGAGGTATGCATGTAAAGTTGGGACACTGTGCAAAGTGTAATTACAACAGAACACAATGATGCGCAAAGCCTTTAACCCTCTATATTAAGGTGAGCCTGAGGTGAGGTAAGCCTGAGACAGGGCCAGTAAAAGTTCTGTACACCTTTTGGAGCATCACACTACTAATAGGGTTAATTAGTGACAGGTCAGTGACACGACTAGCTAGCTAACAAGTCTTTCAGAAGAAAGGATGGGGAAGGGCCCAACACTCTGTAAAAGGCTGCATGGGCAAATACTGGAGCATGTAATATATACAGAATATAATAATCATACAGAGAATTCAAGGACATTATCTGCATGCTGGGGACACAACCCACATTTAGGTTTTATGGTTGTGATCTTTGCAGCCTCAGACAGCACAAATATTGAAACAGACACGACTCTGTAGTGGAAATCACTGCACGGGCTCAGGAATAAATAAATAAAGCACCACTGTCGGTAAACACAGATCCCACAGTACTGCACAGAGCATGGGCGACCTGTGAAGATGGTGAACAACATATCGTCGCTGTCCAAAGAATAACATGCATCTCCCTTTTTGTCGATTTTCACTTTCATGCATAATTTGAACACAGCACCTGCTGTTTACACCGTGTGAACGCTTCATGACAAATGGACCAACAGAAACGGGTCAAAACGTCTTGGACAGATGTCTGGTTCCATTGACTTCCATTCAAATCAAATGAGGTTTTGGCCCTCTCCTGTAAAGTTGGCATTTTGGAGGTACTTGTTTTTCTTTGAACAGCGACGATATGCTGCCACCTTTTTCAGGGCCTCTCTTGGTTGAGTTTAGATGCTAAACTGATCTGCCTGCAGTCCACACGGTCACCCGTTGAAAACATTTAGCGGACTATGAAAGGAAAACGATGACAGAGAGACCTGGAAGCAGCTGCAACCCTACATCAAGCAAGAACGAGAAACATTATACAATACAGAACAACAGCAACCGTCTCCCAGTTCCCAAACGCTTACAGAGCGCTGCCAAAAGAAGAGGTGAGGAACACAGAGCTGAACACGAACCTTTCTCTACATTGCTGGCACCAAATTCTAAATGGCCATAAATTTCCTACATCTCAGCATGTGCTGACGGTGTACTACTGATCAGGTAAATACGGGGGCGTCAATAATCAGTGCATCACTGCATTCTGTTCACATTTACATTTTGCTCAGTAGCCCAGCTTTTCTGGAGAGGAGGTTGTACGTTTGAGGATCAGTAATGCCCTTCAGAAGTTCTGTTTGGCTAAAGACCCCACCCTTTCCCCCAGTTGGACAAAGCAGAGATTAAACGTTAGTAAAAGTATCTAGAGTGGGAGTTCCCTGGATGTGACTAATCAAAGACTCACCGATTCAGAAGTACAGAGCTCTCTTTTAACAGTCTTAAACTACTTTCCTTATGTAAACTAACCGGATTACTTTCTCTGTTGTTACTCTTGACGTGTTCTAGGTAGAAGGTTATTGTGAAGCATTTTATATCTATATTACTGGCGCAAGGCTAATATGGGTGGAAAGAGAACATGAGGCCACTGAGTATTGATTTCTTTAGGATTGTAGATCATCTTTATTTTAAATATATATTTTTGTGATTATTTTTCTCTCATGATTACGAGGAGGTCTTTGCCACTGATAGAAATCACCAAACAACTCCATCATATATGCAGAAATTGCACAAGACACTTTTAGGCCAGCAGGCTCTGATACAAGTCAGTCTTATTAACCCACCACAGGACAGGTCAGAGTTTTTTTATTTTTATTTTTTTGGTTCTTCCATTTTTATCCATATATGGGGGGAAGCATGTGGTCAGTCACTGAGTGTTACATTAAGCTTGCGTGTCAGCCTTTCACTGTATATCATGCTCAATTATGCTATCAAAGAGCAGGCGCAGACCGCAGCTCGGATTAGCACAAAGGCTAACTGAGGCGTTGCAGTACAGAGCTGCTCAGAACAAACACAGCTGCTGACTTTCAGCATGACGTCATTAATACTGAGTCACAGACGCGGAAGCATGCATGTATGATGTTCCTGATACACGCATGGCTTTTTAAAATTCCCATGTAGTCATCATGTCTTCACCCTGCTGTTCAAACCGCGCTCTATTTAAAGGGGAATCCACCCAATTTCCAAAACTGATGCTTACTGGTGAAGAAAGGCATCCAGGGTGGTTTGATGTGAAATGTGTTTGTTCTAGAGTGAGTCAGATTTGTTCACAGTGGTGGTGATGGGAAGCAGGCCTGAGAGGTTACGTATGAAAAGGTTCTGGACTCAGTTTTCAACACACATGTATAGTGGAGAGACACTTGCAGGGTATAAGGCAAAGCAGTCTCCAAAGGAAACTCAGTTTGCTCAGATGCATCATAGAAGTATATAAAATGCCTATGCCTGTTGTAGACATGGTTCCCCGGTTCCCGTCACCACCACTGTAAAGGAAATGAGCCGACACGGTTCTCTATAATGAAGTATTTTACACCAAAGCACCAAAATGCTGGTGGAATTCCACTTCAGGCATGTGTGTAGTTCCCACCCAGACAGCCCTCTGCCACTGCTATTTATTTCCGATGACTCACTGCCATTATAAGCTACTACTAACGGACATAAACTTGACATTTACGCCGAGCTGTTCACACAGTTGCGATGAACTCACGTAGCTAGAACTCATTCTTCCATCAGTGCACCAGAGATAAACCACTCATCAAGCTTGCTCCAACAGAGCGCGTGCTGAGGCTGAACCCAAGTCATGCAGAGGAAATGCGTCAGGAATTTTGGGCAGATATTGCCGCTAGGCCCCTTTACGAATAAGTGATCACTTTCTAGTTTGGAGTGCTTTAAATCTTTCCCATTAGTTTCTTCACGTTAAAGAGGAAGACATGCGTCAGATGTGACTGTTTATTTAAGAACCAAGTGTGTAAATGTTGTTCTTCTGGTCTTTTGTGCAATGTGTATTATCTTGCTGTCCCTGTACTGTATGTATGCAATGCAAACCACCGTAGTGTTCACCTGTGTGCTGCAATAAAATCTAAACCCAACCATGGCTCGTTCAGACGCAGATATTAACTTGTAACTTTTGTATTAAAAATAAACAAATGGACACAAATCTGACTAACGCTTCTGTATGCACTATGAAACATGCACCCTGTACCTAATGGCTTACAAATACACCTGCACTGGCAGACCCTTAATAATACTTACCACAGAATTTACTAAAGGATCAAATGTAAACATACAGGGGTTGGACAATGAAACTGAAACACCTGGTTTTAGACCACAATCATTTATTAGTATGGTATAGGGCCTCCTTTTGCGGCCAATACAGCGTCAGTTCGTCTTGGGAATGACATATACTGCGTCCTGCACAGTGGTCAGAGGGATTTTAAGCCATTCTTCTTGCAGGATAGTGGCCAGGTCACTACGTGATGCTGGTGGAGGTTCGTCCTTCTTGGTGGTATGCTGGCATTACCCTGGATACCGTGGCTCTTGATACACCACAAAGACTTGCTGTCTTGGTCACAGATGCACCAGCAAGACGTGCACCAACAGTTTGTCCTCTTTTGAACTCTGGTATGTCACCCATAATGTTGTGTGCATTGCAGTATTCTGAGCAAAACTGTGCTCTTACCTGCTAACTGAACCTTCACACTCTGCTCTTACTGGTGCAATGTGCAATTAATGAAGATTGGCCACCAGGCTGGTCCAATTTAGCCATGAGACCTCCCACACTAAAATGACAGGTGTTTCAGTTTCATTGTCCAACCCCTGTATAAGACATTATGACACCTCGAGATTTTTTCCTTTTGTGTCTAGAAGGGAATTCCACTGATTAAAAAACACAAATCTTGTATTATATAAATATTCTGACGTAAACAGACAATCAGAGTGGTAGAAAATTCTCAGTTCCACAGAATGAGTCGGAAACATTCCCCATGTGGTGTTAATGGGACCAGACCTCTGAAATAGTTAATGCATTTAAAGCTCCCTCACTTAAAGCCATTACACACGGAAAGCTACTGCATTTAGAACTGGTCACACATGCACTGCCTGGTGTCTGAAACACTAAGTGCATCTATATAATAATATAATCCAATAACGCAAAATCAAAACGTCACATGACACTCAAAACGTACTTGCTTTTAATCTGAATAAGACAAGAAGCTCCATAAAGCGTTTGTTAAATACCTACATCTGTGCCACAAACCTCGTGATGGCAAGGAACCATCTTACACCCAAACACTCCGGATGAGCTTGTTAACATTTCAACTAAACTAAACTATGTGGATTTTTTTTTCATTGTTAGAATTCCCTATTAAGTTCAGGAAAGGGGTAACACCCCCCCATTCAAACTCCTGTGAGGTCAAGTTTTTAAAAATGGCCTGACCAATGCTCCAGCATGTTCTTTCAGTTTAAAAGAGGTCTGGCCTAGTCTCTCTATGACTGCACATTCAGTACGTGGGGATTGATAAGTTCGTGGGCATCATACTTCCATGTGCATTCACAGCATTTAGCAGACGCTGTTATCCAGTATGAGTCTAATCACCAATTTTCATACTAGCAGACACAAATAGGCTAAATATCCAAACCACTACTTATTAATCACAGTATGAGTGTAATACAACACATTCAATAAGTCATTTACAATAGTGCTCACTCAAGTGCTTAACAAATAGATCTTCAGTTTGTGCCCATGAGACTGCTTGCTGTTCAGACATGATTGGAAAGATTGCTATTTACTTCTCAGTATCTGCTAAGTCAGTGCATACTGGTGAAACAGCAGGCTGGGTGCCCCGCTGGCTTCTGAATGCAAATCAAAGAACTCTAGTTATGCAATGGAAGAGGTAAGCAGGTTCTCTGGAGGTCTCACCAAAAAGCTTTACACAGGAGATTCACTCGTCTGTAGCAGGCTTAAACACAGTGGTGTAATTTTACCTTGATAAACCGAATGTGTTTGTTATAAATAAATTCAGTGTGTGGTAATAATGTGGGAAAGGATGTGACAAGTAGAGCTGATATAACAAAGGGGTTTCAGGTACATTCAGCTAAAACTCTGGAGTACTTTAGCTAAATACAGAATTCTGACTGGCTAACTTTTATTTACTTTTGATGAAAGATTCAAAATACGTACCTCTCAATGCATTTGAAGACATGCACTTCCATTTTTTGAGATACAAACCCAGGACACAGAAGGCCAGTATTCGGCCACAGTCGTTGATGCGAGACAGTTCTCTTATGAAGCACCTGACTACTACCAAGCTAATAATGGTGATTCCATGTGGACAACTTTCAGCCTGCTGAATGTGAGCGGAGTTAAAAGCCCGTTCCATGCAGAACACTATTAGACATAATGCTTACAGTCACGCTTTAAGAACTTTAATATCACTGCTGAGCTAACACACCAAACTTGTGTAAAGTTAACTGTAAAAGATTTGCTCTCAGTCAACTCTTCAAATAGATGGAGCATTAGCTTCTGGAAAGCGCTATTTGGAAGCAGGAACGAAGGGATGCAGGAGAGGTTCCACTTATAACAAAGGGTACAATAAAACAAGAGGAGTGAGGGTCAGTGTGGGTGTGGATTCGACACAGAGGAGTGAGGGTCAGTACGACTGTGGATTAGACACACAGATGAGTAAGGGTCAGTATGGCTGTGGATTAGACACATAGAGAAGTGAGGGTTAGTATGGCTGTGGATTAGACACACAGATGAGTGAGGGTCAGCATGACTGTGGATTAGACACATAGAGGAGTGAGGGTTAGACACACAGATGATGAGGGTCTGTGGATTTAGACACATAGAGGAGTAAGGGTCAGTATGACTGTGGGTTAGACACATAGAGGAGTGAGGGTCAGTACAGCTGTGGATTAGACACACATAAGGGAGGGTCAGTATGACTGTGGGTTAGACACATAGATGAGTGAGGGTCAGTATGGCTGTGGACTAGACACAGAGAAGTAAGGGTCAGTATGACTGTGGATTAGACACATAGAGGAGTGAGGGTCAGTACGACTCTGGATTAGACACACAGATGAGTGAGGGTCAGTATGGCTGTGGATTAGACACATAGAGGAGTGAGGGGCAATATGCCTCAGTTTGAGGATCTGCCCTGAATAAGTACATGTGGTCTGATGGCTGCTGAGCAAAGAAAAGAACAAAATAGTATGGAAAGAAAAAGAAGGGGGGCCGGGAGACAAACAGATGAGTGCAGGTCAAAGCACCACTGATTTTTCTGCCAGAGGGCCAGCCATTAGATCTTCTGGTCTTTTGTCTTTCGGTCCAGTAGAAGTAGAAAGTTTTGATCTGATTATTCTCTCATAAAAACGACCTGTGTCAGTTACCTGAAACCCCTCGTAGAATCCCAGCCATTTTCCCTTTAACTAGGTGACCTAACCCCATAACATAATCCTTACTGGCATGCCCTCACAACACAGAGAGAACTGAAGGAGTAACACTTACCGCTCTGAAAGGTCCTGCTCCAGGCCAGCTGGCAAAGGTCAATCTACCAACTTGTCCTACAGGACTTTCAGGATCGGACTCTGATCAAAGAGGTACAGCAGAACCGGCACCACTGTAAGAATAGCCCACAGTGGGGCTGGTGGTTATAGCAGGAGTCTGACACACAATCAAAAGAGAGTGGGTGAGCTGACCAATCAGTGCACACCGGTTTATCAAAAGGCAGGGCTTCAAGACACCGGAGCTCTAACATCGTTTCAGACAGAGGGTGAACAGAGGCGAGGAAAAATACTGTGTTTTGGGAAAACTGAAGCAGCGTAGGGACGTACACAGCAGTCGACAGAACGTTCTGTATGTTTAATTTCAAAATAACTGATGGCAAAACTGAAAATATTTACAGCACATATTGCGTAAACACTTACGGTCTCTGTACAAAGAAATATACATGCAAAAGTATAAAATAACTGAAATAAAAGTTTAAAATGATCATACATACATTAAAATACAATGGAATCGGAACTAAAAGATCAATTTAACAAAACATTAAAACGCATCCAGTCCGACTTTCATGACGTAACGGCATCTGTACAACTTTACAATGACAAATAAATTAGAGGACATGATATGTGACTATACAGATGACTCCACCATGTTCCTTCCTACTGGAAAGATTCTCCGTCAACCCAGCACTCACACATTCTACTGAGTTTCACAATCTGAATGACAGAGAATTGTATAAAGTGATGCTTTCTAAGCGTACGAGTACTGTAGGATACGGACCGATGAACAGCTGCAAAAGAAAAAAAAATCTCTTCAGTGCGAATTTTTACTTACTGTCAATTTGTTGAAAATTTAGCCAATGTGTCACCAAAAGCTATCCAAGGCCTTCGACATAAGATCTACATTTGTATAAAAACTATCTATAGGGCAAGATCTTATATAAATATCATAATTTAAAGGCTTTACATTTACGTCAAGACATCCCGTCATGGCGAGGAAACGTGTAAGATTGCGTAATTAAGCTCTGATTTTTACGATGGGAAAAGGGTTTCAGAATCACCCAAACAATGTGGAGAAAAGCAGATGTTCGGTCTGTGAAATGTCAACACCATCCAAGAAATATCATCTTCAAACTTAAACAACAAAGCTATGGTAAACACATGTAAACAATCGGGCACGGCTTCATGATGTATAACTTAAAATACGGTGAAATATGGAAAATAAAAAAAGTCTCATAAAGCTTGGCGAGCTTTGGTATACCAATAAAGACGTTAACGAAAAAAAGTGACACGAACGTATAAGTGCCATGTAGACAACGACCCTGTGGTGGGACAGGGAAATAATACTCAACTAAAGATAAAGTCCAGGTTAAATAAATGCAGTTAACAGCAGAACTTGCAGTACCAAGTACATGCTTGTCTAAATATTTATTACAGGTACAACAGATGTCTTCATAAATAGTTGCATAAACTGTTTAAGCTGCAACATTGCACATGAATCTGGAACATAACATACAACGTGAGTGCATTTACAGTATTCAGTCTTCCTTTGAGCTCTAATGTCCACTGCCACTCAGACGTTTGGCTGCCCTATGGCTATCTTCCCTTGGGGTTCATTTCTCCCATCCTGGGATGCTCTTTATGAACAGATGTCAGAAAACCAAAATAAAGAAAAAGAAAAAGAAGGAAAGAAAGAAAATCTGCAGACACAGACTATGTACAAAGTAAGGCTTATACACTTTGAAATTGCACAACACAATTTGTTCTGGTTAAAGGAAATTACAACAAAAGAAAAACTTTTCTTTAAGAGGTTCCACTCGCAGCACTTTCAAACTGTTAGAGCTAAATGTGGCATGACCATCAAAGTTCGACTAAGCAATGTAAGCTAGACGACCAAACAAGCTTTTCAATTCAGATTTCAGTTAAAACCATTTCAAAGAAACTTCTCTCCCGAACGTTTGCTTTGCAACTTTGAAGCTGAATCCAAACGGAGTTTAGCAGATTCTAATGTGCACTTATTTCTTAGCATTTATGTTTCTTTTGCTTCACTAGTTTAGTGTTCTCTAAGACACGTACCTGAACATTTTTGGATATAGTTTTCTTTCTTTGATCAAATTTTTCTTTAAGTCACTTGTAGAACGTTTTCTTTTCTCCTAGCGCTTTGAGTTTGAATACTGTAAAAGCATAAAAGAGCTGCTTGCTTCTTCTGGCTCAGGCAAAATAGGGACCCAAAAAAAAAAAAAGAAAAGAAAAGAAAAAACTAAAGGTTCTAGACTCATTTGCATCACTTTCTTCACAGAAAAGCTCTGCCAGTGTTGTGCAGGTATACGTTTTCCACACAAATTAGTCCACTGACCATTAAATCAGTGAAACAGTTCATAGGTATTCCATTGATTAAATCTCTTAGAAATCTTCATTAAATCTGAAACCAGTCAGCAGCATAAGACTGGGGAAAGACAGTTACTCCACACATGTCGCTTTTTCCGAACTGTTTTACGCGGCTCTGATTGGCTAAGGTGATGAGTTTCCACATACTTCGATTGGCTGAGGACTTAACATTTCCTCGGAATTGCACCTGGCCACTGAAAGAGGATGAGATTATCTTTATTTGTAGTTTTCTAATGTGCAGAATCCTAGGTAGGAGGTTGCTTAGATCCTAGGTTGTAGCCTGCTGTGCAAGAAGGGCCTGATGCCTCCTAAGGGCCGCAGGTCGTTCTGGTGTTTGCGCCGGTCTATGAAGGAGATGAGTCTGGATGTGTCGATGCACTCAGCTGAGCGGCGGCCGCCCCCTGGCCTCAGCCAGGACTCCTGAAGGCAGGTGGCAGCCGCTGGCCGTTTGCTAGGCTCCGCTCTCAACAGCAGGCACATGAAGTCCCGCGCCGCCTGACTCACGCCCTGAAAGTAATCCTCGGGGAAGCTGAAGTCCAGCCGACAGATGTTCAGGCATGTCTCCTCCACACTCTCGTCCAGAAAGGGCGAAGCTCCGCTCAACATGACATAGGTGACCACCCCAAGGCTCCAGAGGTCGGAGGTTAGAGAGACGGGGTCCCCTAGGACCAGCTCAGGGGCAGCAAATTCTGGGCTACCCAAAAGGGGATGAACGTAATGAGCGGAGTTTAGCTGCACTGCATCGCCAAAATCCGTCAGCTTCACCACCGGCTGAGAGGAGCTCTGATCTACCAACAGATTTTCAGGCTGAGGAAGTGGAAGACAAAAAAAAAAAAAAAAAAAACACATGGTCAAAACTATAACATAAGCTTTCATATTCTCAGCAGCCAAAAACAACTGAAGCACTTTCTGTTTTTATCCAGGGTTTTGTAGTAATGGCATATGTGTTACAGCACCACACAACCAGGATAACAGAGGAGGGAGGGGAATAATAATAATAATTATTATTATTATTAATATATATATATATATATTTTTTTTTTTACTGTATTCTGTTATAGTTGCACAGCGATTACCTGCAGGATTACAATAAAACCACACACATTTAATATTCCAAATAATAAATGTCACATGAAACATTTAGAATAAATGAAGTGATATGAAGTGATACGCCATCCAAAATGAAGAAGTGAGTTCTTCATTTTGGACGGCAGGGAGGGGGTCCTGCTGCTAGACGAGACTTTTCTCAGCCTCAATATCACTGCAACCTTTTGAAATACATAAAAATCCTTCTTTCTTACTTAAGGGAGACCAATAGTATGAAAAATGACTAACTCATCATCATTATTCGCATCACAGATACCCATTTTAGCCCGAGTATTTGTGACAGCCTACTTGAATAATTATGTTAGGTCACTAAATTCACAGATTCTACTTATTTTGCTTTTTGCATTACATTTTTCCATGAACTGCACAAACTGACCTTTAAATCCAGATGGGCTATTCTGCAGTTATGTAGGTAGTGTAAAGCTTCTAAAATGTCCCGCAGATAAAAGGCCACCTTCTCCTCAGTGAGGTTTCCCCAGCTGACAATGTAGTCCAGAAGACGTCCCTGATCAGCCCTGTCCCCATAAACACAGACACACAGTCAGAGAAAAGTCTTAGGGGCAGTGCACATAGGGAAGATATAAAGGCTTGTGTAAAGGTGTTTACTCACATTTCCAGGACCAGGGCATAACTACTGGGGGTCTCGAAGGTGTCCTGTAGGCAGACTATATGGGGATGCTGCAGTCTTTTCAAGATACTGAGTTCCTGTGTGACCTGATCACGTTTCATTAACTTCTTGTTGACCAGTTTGACAGCAAAGGTCCTTTTAGATCCCTTCTGGTCACACCGTTTCACTACAGCAAACCGGCCTCTGACAGAACAAAACAGATTCACAATGGTTTCATCAACTACCACATAAAACTCTGGACTGCCTCTGGACTTTGTCTTACTATCTAATATGCAAATCCAAATCAAAGACTGAAAGGGTTTGATTAATACCTGCCCAATTCTGCCACCTCAGTATAGAAAGACTCAAAGTTGTCTTTCCACATGACCCGGATTCCATCACTGGAAGGACCTATAAAAGATGAGTTTGAATTTTTATCTTCTGTTGACCCGTAACTAAACAGTACGACAGTTATGTAGTAACATCCAAGTGTGAGTGGGCGGGGATGTGGGTTGTACATACTTAGCACTCTGAGACTGGCGGATGTCATCACACTTCCTACATCATTGGTGGCGATACAGGTGTAAACGCCATCATCCTCTGAAGCCACACCCACAATGCGAAGTGTGGCCTCTCCAGTCTCACTGTAGGATACAAATTATTGTTGGTCAGTCATTCCATGCAAAACCACAATGTACACTCTTATCTTCATAGAACGGACGTGCATATTCTAGTCCCAAGCCTACCACATCTGTAATCAAAAGCCATTAACACATTTTTCCACCAGACATATGATTAGCCTTTCCATCATCAGTTTCACTGCCAAATGAACACTGTGGCACACATACTGAATTATTACTGGATTATTATATTTAACTAAATTAAATTCAACTATGATCAAAAATATACTTTGCATTTTCTGCAGTACAATAAAGAAGCCACAGAACATGTGTTTATATATTGGTCAAATGTAAACATGTGCACATTTCTTTAAACCCTGGGAAGCTAAAAGAAGTTTATTAGAGTTTCACAGACTCACTTACTCTACACAAGCCATGTTGTCTATAACAACATGACCAGCACTTGTAGTGTCACATGTCTTAGAGGACAGTTTCAGTAAAACCCTTGGGTGAAAGGCTGGAGCTGAAACTGCTCTACCATATCTCTGAGATAAAGAACAGAACCTGCAGCCACAACGTCCCCCTGACACTTCCATTCCGTCCCCACTGTGACTGTGAGTTGTCTGGTGTTCAGTTCATTTCAGAATGATCTACAGTACCCATTGTTGGGCATATGTACCAAAAGGCATGGGATAGCAATGTGAATGATCAGCGTTCCAAGGAAACATGATAGAGGAAGGTGTCAAATTGGGTCATGTTGAGCAAACATGCAACCCATTTGTCTGAACCAATTCTGGACAATTCTGCCCAATGGCATGGTGCGCTGCCCTGCTGGAATGTCCTATCTTTGTGAGGGTACATAAAGCCCATGAATGATGTGCTTAGGCGGACCAGCAGACCCAACTCATGCCATGAGTAAACATGCAACCCCAGTATGGAACTACCACCAGTCGGTCAGTGCCTTGTTGACAACTGGTCTCCATAACTGCAAGGGGTCTGCACCATTCACCAACCATTCCATCAGCCCTGACTCATCAGAACACACCACATCTTGCCAGTCCAGTTAGCAATCCAATGCCCAGGTGAGGTGCTGTGTCCGGTGTTGTGGTGTTAACAGAGAAACCCTGGTGGGTCTTCTGTTCTCATACTCCATGAAATATAAATAACACTGTACCTGCAGGATATGCATGTAGGTGGTAATGGCTTCTAAGATGTACAAGTAACACTGTGGATCGAGGAAGGAAGACTAATGCACCTTGCTTTGCAAAGGCATGCTGGGTAGCGTTTAACCTCACTAACAAGATAAAACCTCACTGGTGTGGGCGTTCCCAAGCCGTCCCCTGAGGTCACACTACTTCACAAATAAATTTACATGCTGCTATCACATGACTTTTGGTATGTCTGTGTGTACCAATGCTCTAGACAGTCCAATGACCTTAAAAGCAAGATACCTGTCCTTACCTATAAGCTATGCTGAAGTGACCATTGTTGGTCAGTGTGTTTTGGTCAGGTCCCTTCCAAGTGATGGTGGCTTTAGGGCGGCCACACACCTTACACCGGAGTGTGACGCACTCGCCCTTATCACAGGTTACGTCATTCAGCGGAACAAGCATCTCTGGGGGAACTGGACAAAGATTCCAATAGAAAATTAATTCTACACTTTTAAATGAATGCAAAGCATCAACAGGGAGTAAACAAAACAACTTACCATCATAGATGTAATTGGGATTTAGAAGCTGAAAAAGACAATAACAAAACCAAAGTCAGTCTTTGTAAGATTAGAAACCTTACAGCCAACCTTTAGAGCAGACATTAAATATTGTTTACTGGCATTTGCAACGTTCACAAATTTTCGTTTCAGCTGACTGTGAGCATGCAGTTACTGCATCAGACCTACCTTTACAGAAACCTTATTAGCTAGACCATCTCTGGACTTCCTGTATCCGTTTTCCAGCTTGCCTTCTTTCTTCCCCTCCTTCTCTCTCTTCTCTGACTTCTTACGAATGCGAAGGGATGTGTGCCATGAAGATGATTTCCTGGTTTAAATAAATAAATAAATAAATAAATAAATAAACTCCCATTAAATTATCCTGTTCCCCAGAACTTAATTCCTTTTAAGGAGGACAGGAAGATAAACCATCTTAACTATCAGAAGGTCTCTGTCTTACTTGATGGTTCCCTCTGCGGAGTCAGGGATGCTGGCAGAGGTGTGGCCCAGCACATAGCCGGGGATCCAGCCCTCAGCGGCGGGGCTCTGGTCTGTGGCGGCGCGAAACACTAGGAACATATTCTGTTGGTTGGAGGCCAGGATCTGAACCACCTCGCCTTGACACACATTAATCTCATCCTCTTTCAGAGCCACATAGTCCTGAGTCACGAGCATGGTGGAAATATTACTGCTGCTGCTGCTTTCACTCTGTGGAGATCAAATACACACACACACACACACACAGTCTTTGGCATTAGAAACACAAAGGTCAGTTAACAAAACTCAGATCAAGAACTACTTTCATAGCCATGCACAGACATGGTTAATAATCTACGTAGCTCTTTAATTACACCACACACGGACCCAGTTAGGCTTTTACTCACAGCTTTCGGCTGAAAACATGCACAGTAAACCAAACATCACTTCCGAAAGAAGGAAAAAAGGGAGAAAGGTGAGATCAGAATCCAGGTTAGTCATAGAAACAAAGCTTGCATCTACAGTGTGCATTTAAATGTAGGTTTAAATTAATCTTATTAACTTAATATAACTTAGATGATATATTTTGTAAATTTCTCCACTGTGGGATCAATAAAGGATTATCTTATCTTATATAACTCATTTCTTCTGATGCACTAACAATCAGAAATAATTCTACTCTTGTCCAAAGATGATAATGGAAAGGACAAGAAAGAGGCAGCCATACAGTATGAAGTGAAAGAGCTGTGACAGCTTTCAAAGAAGAGGAAAGACTTTGCCCTCCAGAATCCCACATACAGAGCATCAGAAGTTAGTAAACGGAGCAGCTGTGGAGATATGTTACAGTTCAGGAATGCCAAGGTTGGAAATCCCAATCATCGAAGGCAGAAAGCAGACAGATTCCAGGTGGGGGTTAGTAAGTTCAGTAGACAAGAGAGGGACAAAAAAGCAACAGGATCTTGAAGAGGAGCAGCTGCAGTAGAGTTTGGGCCAAGCTGCAGGATGCGCTGAAGCCTGAAGATGAAGCAGGGCTCTTACCCCATTACTCTGAGTGGACTGGACTGACTGCTCACTGGCGGAGGAGCAGGTACTCATGCGGTCAGCGTCTTTACTGTGGGTAGAGTGCCTGTGGCTTTGGTTCTGATTCTGACGGCCCAGTGTGTCACACATGTCCCCAGGGAAGGTGAAAGAACCTGGTCGGCTGGCCGGGGAGCCCGGCATGGAGCTCCAGAAGGAGGCAGAAGAGGAAGGTGTAGTACAGCCTCCGCTCTTTGGCCCTGGGCTGCAGGGCGGGAGACATTCTTTGAAGGCCGGGGTGGCCACTGGAGGGGCCAATGGTGAGATGGTGCTTGGCCTAGGTTTCACCAACACCAGGGGTGGAACAGCTGCTCGAGGAATTTCTAAGGGAATTGAGCTGTCCTGGTTTTCTTTGGAGGCATTCTCCAAAGGCTTGCCACGTTTAGACCGAGGGCTGTCCGATGCCTTCACTTTAGCAGAGTCTCGGCCTGTGTCGGGATCTGTAGTGCAAGACAGACCTTAAAATATTTGTCCAAACGCGACAGAACTGGAATATTAGAATCGGAATTCAGACATAATTTTTCATCATTTAGTCAGTGAGGTCGAGGTTTAAATTTCACACTCAGTTTTCTAATAGTCGACCCTCCAAAACGATTTTCCCTAAAATCACTGCTACTTACAGTATTAGTTTATACTCTCTACTTTTATGGAAACATATGACGCAAAGCATGCTGTTTCAGGAACGCACATATATATTTGGGTATCTGGATTGCTTACCCAACCAACAAACTGTGGAATAAGACAACCCAGTCAATTGTATGCGGGCTGCCAGGTCAGAAAACATGGGATACAACAAGCCTTTCACATTTACTTTTTGCGGGGACTCATTAGAATATCCTGCTGCCATCAAGGGAATATCTCCACCCATGGCTTCATAACTAAGGATGGGAACTGCTTAACTGTTGGCTATACCTAAAAGGATAAAGTTCGTTTTTGGTGGCAACATCCAGCTCCAGTCGGTAACAACCTGTATGTGTGTGCTGACCACTTTGTCTCGAACATTGAAACTGAACATGAGGTCAGCTTCTTGTTTATTCACACCTGGTGTGTTAGAATAATAATTTCTGCACCACTTAAGGTGGAACAAGAATATTCAAACAGGAAGCTTTTCTGACCTTCTGAGTCCGTACCAGCAATGAAACTTTTATTAAAAGAGGGATCACTACCACCTGTCTGTGGTAAATCTGCAGAGAAGTGAATATAGGCATTTAAAAATAATGCTGCTATGCATGTCAATGGTTGTGTAGCACTAGTTCCTATCAGGTTGAGGTATTAACATATATAAAACCTCTAAATCGTTGCTTTTACGTGCTGCAGGATCCACGTGTTAACGTTATTGGTTTGTTACTTACATACAAGATGAACTATATCTGATTAAACATGTGAATAAAGTGAGAGTAAATTGAACAGGTGGGAATGGATGTGGATGCCTCCAGACTGTTTCTTCCTATTACAGTGCAATGTTGTAAAAGTGCCAGTGTCATATTTTGACTATAGCATGCCACAGACATTTGATTAAAAACCCCAAACTGTGTTAACTTGTAGAAAATAGGTATGTTACCTTTAAGTTTCAAGGCTTATTATTCAGTAACTACATTTAAAACAATGCACAATGAGTTATAAATAAATAACAGTAATGAGGAATGCAGATCTGGATTCTAGCTGAAGTGACTTGTGATGATGTCGCTGAGGTCCATGAAGGCAACAGTAAAAATACTGAAAAATAAAAGGTACATTTAAGATATGACATTTTTTTGGACTACAGGAGGTTTTGGACAGAATTCTAGTGGAGCTTGGGCAGAATTAAATTGGGCTACAGTCAGTTTGGCACTGAAAACCTAGCACTGAGGAATAGAGGATGTCAGACTGGGTCAGAATATTCACCGACTACATTTCAAAATGTTACACCCAATTAAAAAAGGGAAGTGAATAATACCTGATATTTTGTCTGGGCCATCGGGGTCGCAGGATCCAGGGCCCAGGGCGGGAGAATGGTGGCGGAGAGGCTGAGGGAGGCGGGAGGGCTGAGGGATGCGGGAGGGCCTCGTGCGGGAACCTGATCCAGGTGGGGCTGCCCCACCTCCTCCAGGAGTCATGCTTTGCCCTCCGCCTTGCCCTACACCGCCAGTAACAGCAGGGCCACCTGGAGCATTCACACTGCCCCCTATGTGGTTCCTCTGGTACTCAATAGGAGATGTCAGCGCTGCAGGCGGGGAGAGAAGAGAGTAGGAGATAAGTGAGTATTGGGTTGTGTGATTTACTGAAATGAATACCTGAAATGGTGAACACCCTGCTTCTTTCTGATATGGTCAAAATATGAAATGTTGCCTATGTGACCATAACTGTTGTGCAGCCACTTTGACTGACAGATTAGACTTTAATTTCTGTGATATCAAAATTTTATACTGGTCAATTATCAATACTGTTAAGCCAAAACCAACACTGTTTTACTAATGTGAATAATAGTTCTACATATTTTAAATATTATGCACATTAAGGTTAATTTACTAGCACATAACTCTGCAATTTAAAGGAATCTAGTCATGCACCCCTTGTACCGTTGAGGAAGTTGCGCTGACTCTCCAGGATCTGGCTGATCTGAAGGGTCCAGACCTGCCGGACTCCAGGGTGGGAGGAGTGCAGAATGAAGGCCTCAGTGCTGCCGTTGGACATTCTGGAGGTCAGGGTAAATTTACACGGGTCGCCATCTGCACTCTCCTCCAGCCCCAGACAGCTCATCTACACAGACATGGGACATAAATCATCTCCACCAACATAACACCAGAACGATCCAAACCCAACAAGGAAACTTGGAAGTGAAAAGGCACCTTGATACTGTTCTTGTAAAGGAAGCCAGGCATAGAGAAACCTCTTTTCTTATCGAGAGGTTCACTGAAAATAACAATCTGCTCAAAGAGGAAGACTCTTCTCTCCTTCATCCTGCCCAGCAGGCTGACATCAGAGTCTGACACCATGAAGGTGTCCTGTAAGAGGAGACGACCCTGAGCCACTATCTTCCCCTGAGAGAGAGAAAGCAAGAGAAAGAAACGACTTTAAATTCACCACTTGATAGAAAGCAAGCTGTACAAGTTGCCCCCACCAGCCTATTTTAATTCTGACCAATGACTGGCTGTCTTACATCAAATCCCTGGAGTCGGCCGACATTCATCATGTCGTTGCATCGCTTTGGTACAATGCACATGACCTCTACAGCTTTCTGTAACAGAGAAGCATCACTGCACTGAGCAATCCACAGAGAACCAAAGACTAATAACTGCAGCGTTTAAAACTGAGACCATGTACATACCTCCAAATCCAGCGAGTCCAGTCCAGCTTTTTTGGAGAACTTCAGAAAATCCTGTGTAAAAAAATAAATAAAAAATGTAAAAAATCAGAAAGGATTATTTAAACAGGTCCAGCTGCTAAAACAGCTCTCTAAACAATGCCAAAGTCCTCAAGCTCTGACAGCTGAAGCATACAGGTAAAGACAGAACAGAGGGACCAGTGAGGGGTGATCAACAGACCTTGAGCAGAAGCTGGTACTTCATGATTCTCTGCACTGGTTTGATGAGCAGGTCAGTGATCTGTAGCCTGTGACCCAAACGCTGTTTCAGGTCCTAACAGGGAGAGTCAAAGAGCAAATGTCAGATATTATAAAACTCAGAGTGGATTCTTCTTACCATGAATGAACTTAGTAGTGCTCTATTACTAACACCACCCTCCAAGTATATAGCGCTTTTCAGTTTAGTTACTCAACTCCAAACCTCTTTACATGGAAAGAAATAAGCAAAACATGAGAAGGACAAAACATCATGGACCCAAAGAAGCAACAGAACTGTCAACTATAAAAAGAGATCCAATACACTGGAAATATGCTGGCTGGGACAAATGTCTATTTCATTTGGATTTAAAAACACCTGCAAAAATAAAATATATAAAATTTCCTAGTATAAAAGATATGGATTAAGATTACTAACTGGGCTGGTAGTAAGCAATCCTAGGAAATCAGAGGCCCGACACAACTAAGTTCAAGTTTTATTCTATAAAACAGTGCCTCAATAAACAGCTGTATTAAGGACGTACCTCAAAGTAGGTGTCAATATACTCGGAGACAATGAGTTCAGATTTGGGTTTGTTTTGACAGTAAACAATGTACATGTGCAACCTCCGTTCCTGCAGGGAGAAGAAAAGTGAGCTTTGTAAAATGTATGGGATGTGTGAGGGATGAGTTGTGCAACTGGATAAGGAAATTAACTCACATGTTTCACAAACAGAGAGCCCAGACGATCAGGGTCTTCAAGGCACTTCTCCAACTCTCCCAAAAAGAAACTGAAAGATCAGGGATTACAGGTTATTATAATCTCAGCCATTACAGGAGCTTCTACACTAGCATCAGTGTGACTTAACTATGTTTTTGTAAATCATACAGCTATATAATACAAGCATAACAGTAAGGACTACTGACTCTCGGTGCCAGTCATAGATTTGGTGGATATTGCCAAACACAATCTTGTCTTTTCCTTTCATGTCATCAGGGACCCCATCCTCCTTCATCCTGGTCATGTATCCCTGGAATAAAACACAGGAACCGATATTACATGATACGCAGTGAATAAAGTTATGATCAATTCCAAATTATAAAAAACAGGAGTCACAGAGTAGCCACAGAGTAGCCACAGAGTAGCCACAGAGTAGCCACAGACACTCACCTCGACCACCAAACCTAGATCTCTCACATAGTCCCTCTCCGTCTCAACCAGCTCCAGCAGTACGTAGCTACAATAAAACAAACAGGGTATATGAGAAGCAGTACAAAGCACAAGGTGGAAGTGACCTAAGGCAATAAAGTGGACACATACTGGCGTCTTTTGAGGAAGCCTGTCTTACGCTCCTCCAATTCATCGACAGGCGAAGAGGAGGAGAGGAGGGAGTTGTCTGAGGGGTTGAAAGAAGGACTGCTGCTGTCACCTTGCTCCACAGATAGAGAGCTCGGCCGGTCCTCCAGAGCCTGACGAGAGATTGCACTGTTACAGAGATGCACTTGCCAAGCACACAAATACTAAAGTACTGTGAACTAGGTACAGACAAATTCTTTGGTTTTAATCCAAGTCCAAATCAGTACAATGTTCAAGTACTACCTGAAAATAAAGTCCATAAAGAGTCCATCTCAGGAATAGTGACCCCACTAACTGACCCCATAGTAATAGACTCCCCAAGTTGTTATAACGTGTTGCGTCTTTCATGTAATGCTCTCATACAGACAACAACTTTTGAATATGGACCATTTGCAGCAATTTGAAGAAATTACACAAATTACACTCACAAAATACACGACAGAACCTACACTGGTAAAAGCAATCCAGCTCAAACAGTGCTTAAGCTGCACAGACTGTCTGAACAACATACTCCATCAGAAATATGTCAATAAACAAGACCACGATTATTAAGCATTCCAATATCCCAACTGCACGATGGCACTGACGCAGTACTGTATAAATCAAACCAGCCTCGACGGATGCACACGCTTTCGCTCTGGTGTCTGAATGACACTTACCATCTTGCTTTTGACCAGCTCTTCGATGGCACTGACTAATTCTGCAGCACTAGGCGTCTCTGAGCTGGAGGGGCGCACTGAAAGACGGGATGACGTCTGAGGAGAGTGAGAACGAGGAGAAGAGGAAAAGCAAACTGGGTCAAGCGTCATAAGAAGAAAAGGAAAAAAATCTGATAAATCTGCTGGATGCGACACCCTTTTTATCTGATGCTGTTAAGCTTAGGCTTGTTTTGACACCAGGCCGGTATTAACATCGTCTTGAGTTTCAAACTAGCTACCAAAAACACCATTTAGGTGCAAGGACAAGACACGTAAAGAGAAAAGAATGCTCCTCCTAAAACAGACCTGGCTTAGATGTGACCGGCAAAACCCTATTACTGCGCATGACTCTGAAAACAATCCTTAATGCACTCCCCCTGATTCTGTAGTAGCAGAATACAAATATGTCGTATTGGGGAGAAAGTAAAGCTCTTCTGAGTTTCCACCGATTAGCACTAAGAATGGCTATTCAATATAGACATTTTCAATAACTACAAAGGGAAATTATTCAGTACTGTGTCCCGTTGTGTCCAGGCACATAAAGCTGGTAGTTAAAATGCATGCCTTTAAAGGAACATTCCACTAGTTCTCCGCACCATCGGCATTACGTTCGGCAACACACCACTGTCAAGTATGTAAACTTAGCTTTCCACCAACAATGCATCTAGTCGTCCCGGACATCCAAAAGTCCGATCACATGACACATTTCGGATTAGACTACTTTTGTTACTTCTGTTTTCTGTTTTTACTAAAGGTTGACAACAGTATACAGCCAGACATAATTAACATGGTGCTGAAAAGCAGTGGTATGCTCCTTTTACTAATACAGCAACAATCCAGCCAGTACATAGAAGTGAAATCCAGCAGAAAATCTCACCCTTGCTGTGCCTTCCAGACTTTCCAATTTGTGTCTGGGAGTGGCCTCTGGTCTGCTTAGCTTTTACATGCCAATTAGACACCAGAGTGGAAAATGAGGGGTAAAGCACAGAGGAAGGGGGGGAGGGGAGATGGGGAATGGGGGGGGGGGGTTGTTAGAGGGGTTGGGGGGCGAGAGATGCTCTCTGAGATTCAGAGTCATTAGGCACATGACCCCCCTCAGACCCACACAAACCAAACCCGCACACCCCTCTCTGCATCACAGCGCATGTGCCCTCTAGTACTCTGAAGCTACATTCAGACGAGTTAGGACACACCCCGAGGCACCCAGTCGGTTTAACATAAAAAAATAATAATCGTAATACCTCCGACACATGCGGAGGAACCATGGTTAATAATGCTTAATTAGAACGTAATAATTAATACATGAAAACTGATGAGAAGTAGAAATAAAATAACATAAAACAAATAATCAAAAATGGGAAAACTAAGCCAAAAAATAAATAAATAAAATAAACTAATAATAATAATTAAATGGGGGTCTCTTGGAACGTAGGCAAGATCAAGTTTAAATCAATGAGATTTAAACTAAAAGAGGAGATCAGGTCTAGATGAAAATGAACTACAGTAAAAGAAATCCAGAGAGGTGAATCTGCCTCTAAAGTACACAGCAGGCAGGCAGGGGATATTAACTACTAGTGGGGCGTCTCAGTCTACGTCTACTGTCCAATCAAAACAAAAATGCAAATCAAAGTCAAAGAAAGGGGATTCTGCACCTTGTGACTAAGCTGGAGTATGAGAACAAAAAGAGAAGTGAGATGAAGGGAGGGAGGCCAAAAAGGGAAGGAGTCAAATGGAAAGGTATGGGAACTGAGATAAAACAAAGACAGGACACAAATCAACGTAATGCTATGGCAAACAATACAGCCGAGAACAAAACAAAAGAGAAAAACAAATTAGTGTCATAAAGTTGTTCTTTGCCAGGGTTGACCCCAGTTAAACCTGGAACATTTCACTCAATCTGCATCTGAAAATGACAGAAAAGACAGACTCAAACTGTCCAAGTCTCCCAGAGTCTCTACGCCTAATTGCTCAAATGCACTGTGTGGCAGGAGACACATGGAACTCTCTCTAGCACAGTCGATCTCAACAAACAATCTCAACAAATAATTTAAAATGTGAAACCACTAAAAGGATTTGAGTCTGTCTTACTCTTCACCCTCAGAAAAACGCTTGCTCAGCTCTTTAAAGCTGCACATTAACCCTGTTCACACCTGGTCACATCATGCGGCTCGAGTATCAGGATTATATCTGGATAAGGCCTAGCCGCATAAAAATGCAAGTGTAAACAGACCCAAGACTTGACGCTGACCATGTCTGGATGAAAGATGATGGAGGACACACATGGTTGTGGACCAGACGAAACAAAAAGCTTAGTAGCAATGAGCTGACATTACTGTGCAAATCAAGCTGCAGATGATGGAGGCTGAACAGACAAACAACTGGTAACCAGCTGATGCAAAATGAGCATATGGATAGGAGCCAGAGATGCATTTGTCTACCAAGTGTAACTGCATGTGACCAAAATCTTATCGGGATACTAGTCAGATGAAGTCACCAGGTGTAAAAGGGGTCATTGTGACCAATACCATGTGTCATTACACTGGATAAAAAGTAAACCAGTCAGGCACAGAGTAAAGCCTGTGAAAGCACCTTCTACCATTACAGCAGAACGACTAACGCACCATCTCTTTCGCGTCACGTCTACCGTGGATGCGGCCATTCCATATCAGGTATAACTGGTGTAACGCAGGACACTCCGGCTCATATCACATTTGGTTAGAGTTTAGCAGGTCAGGATTTAATTTCTCATTTCTGCAGAGCTCTAATCGATGTAAATATTATCTGGAATTAATTCCATGGTGTGTATCAAGGCCTTGGGGTTACTGAAGAATCTTATTCCTACAGTTACAAATACAGTTAGCCAGTGGCACTGCTACCATTCCAACCAACAGCTATTAACCAACCTGTCCTCTGCTACCAGCAGGCTCACCTTGTCATCCTGAGGATCTGGCTGGAGGAGGCTGTGTTGCTGGATGGCCATGGGAGGGGGCAGGGGTACAGAATCAGCCCCCTCTTCACCCTCCTCTTCTCCGCAGCTCTGCATGCCTGAGGAGGAGGACTTGGAAAGTGTTCCGCTGCTCAGACCCTCGTTTCGCACCCTCTAAGGACAGAACATCACATACTAGAGGTGTAAATCTCTGACTTCACAGATCATCATGGTTCTTTATTGAAATAAATAAACATGGCTGGAAGAACTACTTACACAGAAGGTGAACACACAACATTCAGGTTTGGAAACAGCCAGAAGTGTGTGTTTTGGCCAAAATGGCCAAATATTTTCACTGAATATCATACATTTATTTTAACTTTCCAGTGACCTGCATTTGCATCATCACATTTAATCTGATGCATCACAAGCCAGCGATATATTTCATTCATGAAACTCTAAGTGAGGGATCCAATAAGAAAGTGATGGAGTTGATGGAGTGTGAGCTGACCTCTTCTATTGTCTCGTCCTGCGGTGTGGCTGCGCTGTCATCCGAGTCTTTCTGGGAGCCCACGTCTGCGCTCTTGCGGACGTCGCGGCTTTTCTTGTGTTTGTGAGCCAGCTTCTTGACATGGCCGTCCGCCTTGCCGCTGCTGAGCCTCCTCACGGGGCTGGTCAGCCACTTGCGCAGAGTGTTGCCTGGTCGCTTAGGCCCAGGAGAGCTCTGGGAGCCCATTACATGACCGGGCTGCAGGGTCGCAGATGAACCCGGGAGGATGGCATCATTACTGCATACTGAGAGAGTATCTTTGAGAAAGAGAGACAGAGATTACAGAGTTAGGAAAAGATTACACTATGTGCATTTTCTGTGGACCAATTTTTTTCCCAAATTATTTTCTTTGGGTCACACATTTCTATTCAAAGAGGTCAGAATGTAGAAATAAATAAATAAATAAATAAGCTAGAAGCAGACAAATTGCCTACATCACAACGTTTTACCCTCCTGATCAGATCACAGAGAAGGTGGGCCCTCAGTGACAGCTGTGATAGAGAAGGAATCAACGGCTTCACTTGAGTCCTCACAGCTTTATTCATACAGATATAAATTGGCTTTGAATCAGTTTTCCTTTTTACTCACAGCTCCACAGATGTTAACAGCAGAGCACTTTCTAAAAGGGTAGCGCCTATACATGTCAAAACAATGGCTAGTTAGCACAAGTGATTGACAGTTAGAATGCCATCACTGCATAGCCAGAGAAAGGGACATGAAAATGCTACAGCTCCAGATTATGCTATCTAGTATTTCTACTCAGAGTGAGAACAATGCAGTCAGGCAGGTAACGTTCTCCTAATGTTCACCCAACCCAGGCTCATCCATCAGACCGGTAGATAGTGTAACGTGATTCATCACTCCAGAAAAAACGTTTCCACTGCTCCAGAGTCTAGAGGCAGACCTTTACACCACTCTATCCGACGCTTGACAACATAGCGCTTGCATGCAGCTGCTTGGCTGTGAAGCTGGGGATGCACAGTTTCTGTGCTGGTGTTAATGTCTGAGTAGATCTGCAACTGTGCAGTTATTGAGTCAGCAGGATGATGGGGACTTTTACGCACTATGAGCCTCAGCTGTGGCTCCTAAACACTTCCACT
Source organism: Prochilodus magdalenae (assembly GCA_024036415.1). NCBI lineage: Eukaryota > Metazoa > Chordata > Actinopteri > Characiformes > Prochilodontidae > Prochilodus > Prochilodus magdalenae. The sequence continues at coordinate 221,487 of JAMWET010003899.1, read as the reverse complement.
CTTCAGTAGCACCACTTACAGGCAATTGTGGAATTTCTAACAGGGAGGAAACTTCACAAACTGACTTGCTGCAGCAGTGACATCCTATTACAGCAACACGCTTGATTTCAGTGCGCTCCTCAGATTGATTTGTGCTGCATAGCCAGGTGCTTGATGTTATACACCTGTGGCAATGGGACTGAATAAAACACTTGAATTCTATGATTTAGCTGTGTGTCATGATACTTATGTCCATATGGGATATATAACGAAGGGAACGGCTTATTAATGCCACTGTGGTTTCCATTTTGCTAGTAGCCTGTAATTTCAACCTTTGGACACAAGGTGGCAACATATCCATTTGACTCACTCGATAGGGAGGGAGAAGAAGGCTGGTCAATTATAACCGCACAAACCAAAGGGACAGGAGAGTTCAAAAGCAGAACTGATTTTCTGGTCCTAGATTGTGTAATCACTTTGTTATTTAACTAAACTGTTGCTGTTTGCCCACATCGTCTCATATCTCACATAAAATGCAGCACCGAAAACCAGGTTAAAGTATCTAAATGTTGAAATAAGACATAGCACTTTTGTGCCCAGAAAAGTAGAACTCTGAGGAATACAAGGAAGACACACCATCACGGTGTCTCTATGAGCTCCCCTCACCTTTGTGGTTGAAGATGCCCTCCATCTCCATGCTGCTGCGGGAGTGGGCAATGCAGAGCATTGCACAGGGCACCAGGCCCTCCTGAGCAGGTGAGCGGTCAGTGGTGCGCACGAGGCACCAGTCAGGCTTATCGTGCAGCCTCTCCAGCACCTCAACTGTCTGCCCTCTGCGCACAGTCAGCTCATTACTGTTTCCACCCAGGAAGTCGTGAATGACCACAGTCAGCTCGCAACCTCCTGACAGCTAAGGCACAGACAGAGAGGAAAATAACTCATCAGATTCAGCGGTTGCCCCAGAGAGAGGATAACAGGTGGGATTAGACAGCATTAGGTTCAGGGTGAAAAGGGTGGTATCAGACCTTGTCGCTGTCCAGTGTGTTCTGAGAAGTACGGGAGGCCAGAGAGATGGTGTCTGGCTGACTGCTGCCATCACCCTGGCTGTCCAGGTCCTCTCCATCTCTGCAAATAGAATAATTGAGCACGTTAAAACCCACAACCAGAGAAGCAAAATATTATATATAATATATATAAATAATATTTAGCAAAACAGCTGAAACAGATAGAGACAATTGTGACTTACTGTCATGGCTCGGCACAAAATCTAACAGTTATCCCAAAAGTAGTTGATCAGCCAACACACATTTGGTATCTGAAGCTAGTTCTTCAGCAGTATTTTGCATGCTTACTAACTAATATTAAACATCTGGTCTCTGGCACTGTAGCGCACACTGCTGTCAGTGACAATGAACAACAATGCATGTTGCATAGTACAGCAGGAATCAGTAGAAGTGGCTGCCACTTTAAAACCTGAATTTTGTTCCAACCTCTGCTGCTAACCTCTGCTGCTAACCTCTGCTGCTAACCTCTGCTGCTAACCTCTGCTGCTAACCTCTGCTGCTAACCTCTGCTGCTAACCTCTGCTGCTAACCTCTGCTGCTAACTTAGGATACAATCCATCAATTGGCTGATTAACTACATTTAGCCTAAAAGGAAAATAAATAAATTAGATTTTTTTTCCTCTACAGGAACTAATTTTATTAGAATAGAAAGAATACAGCTGCTACTGACATAAAAAAAACAGAATGAGATATACTGTAGAAAAGAGAAGTTTTACTGGCCTGGGATTGTACCTCCGGCCCTTGTGTTTGGTTGTGGAGGGCTTGGGGATGTGGATAGGCTCTTTCAGTGCCCCCTTCAGGTGAACTGTGCGCTCTTGGATCACCTCACGAATGTGCTTGATCCAGTCTTGCTTGTTCTCAATACTGGAGGCCTGTGTGATTGTGGGTTTGAGGATAAGGAGAGGGTAGGTTTGAGGCAGAAAGAGAGACAGAGAGAAAGAAAAAGAGAGACAAAAGGAGGAAAAAAAGAAAGTGCACAAAGTTGAGAAAAAACATTCATGTTACTTTGGCGTCTATTGTAATCTAAAGTTTAACTGTCAGTGCTGAACTATACTCACCATAGCTCCATGTTTGCATCCCTGACTTAGCTTAATTTGAAATATAGAAGAAAATTTCACTACTTTTTAAAAACATCATCTGTGACAAAAAGTGGCTTTGAAGACACATGAACAACACCGACAGATTTTGTGCCAATTTCTGTCGTGTACTATTAACGTCACGACCAACACTTTAAGTGCTCTGCAGCTGATCAAATCCAAAATTTCCAGGGTGAGAATGACAGACAGTAACCACATTCAAATGTGCTCCAAAAAGTATTATATTCATAATCGATTTAGCATTGCTTTGTTTCAGCAGGAATGCTTTTTAACCTGTAATTTCTGTTTGAGCTGACACATAAATATGAGGCGACTCACACCAACTGACAGTAAAAGAAAGACAGGATGCAAGATGTGTCTGATATACACAAACCTCTGTCATGTAAAACATACTATATGACACAAAAGACAAAATTTCATTCTGCATTTCAGTCGACAGTCAAAAACAAGCATGCAGTTAACAACTGGAAAAAGATTAGGGCTGCAGCAAACAATGAGTCCGGTAATCTGTTCTTATATTTATGTACCCTAATGTGCAAAAGCCAAAGATCATCTTCGTTAATTTAGTAATTACCTGAAGAACCCAGTGAGCATTTATTACTTTACATGATACTTTAAGAATTTTTTTAAGATACACAAATAAATATTGGGATATTTTGTGTAGACATCCAGTCATTTGCGTAAAGGGGGAAAAAAAAAGAAAAGAACTGGGGCTGGATTCATCAAATTCTCACGTAAAATTACATTGTGAATCTGTATCAACTGTTATTCCTGTTATTTTGCTTATATAAATGTGTGAGAAAAGTAATAATTTAAAATAGAAATGGCCTATAAATTATAATAGTAATAATAGTTCATAATGTGCTTTAAATTCTTTAAAAGGCTTAAAGTAAATGTACTTGTTCTGCAAAACCCACTAAACAGCAATATAACCACTGATCAAAGTACCAGCTTTGCCATGCACTTTCCTCATGTACACAATGTGTAGTTTAAGAACTTGATGGTTTTAAGAATTTCCATAAATGATCATTCAGTTAAGAAACCTATTAGGTAAACTTGTTAAGTAAAGTAACAAAAAATACTTGGTTGGGTGGGGGGGGGAGAAAAAAAAGAGGGTTAGGAAGAAAAAAAAAAAGCACATGTTTCATGAATCCAGCCCCAGCAGTGCTAGTACCTAAAACAATTCTATTAAAACCTGTGGCTATAGTTTAGGTAATTACAGGGAGGAGTGACTTTAGCACATCACAGGATATTGCATCCATCACACAACCAAATCACCAGTAACTATTTATTTTAACTGCAAACCTTTCATACAGTTGTTGCTACTGAAGCACATCATATCATAAATGACCTCATCCAAGTGAAGGTTGAACAGATTGGGTGGTTCTGAGTTTACAATCTACTAGTTATGTTTGCAAGTTAAAAGCTTTATGACTGATGCCAGTTAAACACTTTACACTGCCATGTCTGATTTAAAGACCACCACATCTTGATGTTATGAAAATTCCCCCCTAATAACATTAAGGACATCGACTAATAGCTGCAGCCCTATGAACAGAAACATTTACAATACGCAGCCAGCAGCGGTGTTAGGTAGCTCATAATGCAGATAGTTTATTATAAGAACTGTCTTGCATGAAAGCGACATGCTTTGTCAACTTTGGAATGAAGTTTTTTCAGACCCACTAGAACTGAGCACACGCAGAAAAACGCAATGCAGAAAGCTTCTCATATGAAAGTTTTCTGTGACGCTTTTTCATCCCATAGTCGTAAAAGGTTTGATTCGTAATGTCTCTCTATGTGGACTGTGCATAGAGGGTTTAAGGAAAAGAGAAACCTTTTTTTCCAGTATGCTGTAGGAGGCTCAGATCGAAGGGCAAAGTCAAACAAGTTGGCGTAAGCATGCTTTCCCACCAGGATTAGTTAATATTCAGAGGTAGAAGCATTTACATAACAGCCTTTACAGCGCACATCTGCAGAGAAGAGTTTAAAATAGCCCAGAGAGCTGCCTGACACACCACACAAAGTGCGAGAAAGCTGAAAAGGTGAGAAAGAGACCAGCTAGTCCTGAACACAAAGCTAGACGACCACCTTGGAACGCCACACCAGAGCCATGCCATCAAGCACAATGGAAGAGCGAGAGACAACCATCAAGACAGCAAAAGAGAGAGCAAGCTAAAGAAGAAAAGCTCAAAAGAGAAAGAACAGCAGCAACAACAAACGTGAAAAAAAGAGATCACCTTAAGGACAATCTTGTTGTCTGAGGTTGGTGTTCGTCCTACCCACAGGGCGAATTTACATGGGTCTCCCTCCACGTGTTCAGTAACACCCAACTCTGAGGTCTAAAACACAAACATGGAAATGTGAGTAGATCGCAGTTCACTTTAGCAGTTAAAGCTGCTTCTACTGGAGTATAGACAGTCTACGTACAAACAGCTTGCTCTTGTAGATGTACTTGCTCCTGCCGTTGGAGTCCTTGACTTCCTTGCTGAAGACGAGTGACATTTCAAAGAGAAACAGGTGCCTCTCTCTGCCTTTTCTGATGAGAGTCTTGGGGTCCCACACCTGGAAGGACTCCTGAAGGATGAGCTCTCCCTGAGACTCAATGTTCTCATCAAAACCTGTGAAAATACAGAGGACTTCAGATACAAGACCAAATCTGATTTAGTACCAAAATCTGTTGTTCAGTTCACATCACTACCTCAGATGTGGCCTACGTCAAACATTACTCTGAACAGATAACAGTCCTGAAATGACCCCATCAGGCTCCTCCAACAAGCAAAGCTGTTTCTCTGCCTTGCCAAACCATAGACACTAAAACAACCACACTGAACCAAGTTTACTGAACACTTCTGTCCCGGTGGAAGCTGACCAAATGGAGAAAGTACGCTCTGCTTCTTTTGTTTACCTTCTGCACAACAGAATACAACAAGGGCGTGCAAACGCTGTTACATACTGGATCGGCACTTGATCTGTGTGAAGCTCCTTTGACTCTTATTTCTTTCAAATTTTTCCAGAACCTTCTTAAAGTAAACACGATTTTGAATAGCTGTTTGTCAGATGTCTCGTTAGAAGGAGCTGTGCTTATTTACTTACACTGCTTACCCACACTTGCTTTGCTTATTCTTCAAAATGAAAAATGCTGAGTGCACAATGTGTATACCAGCACATAAAAGCCATGGGATGTTTATTTTGGAATTTTTCTGAAGACAGACAGTAATGTTTGGTGACAGGATGATACTTATGATACATAAACGATACAGTAAATACTTTAGAATTAGGACCATTGACCAACTGTGCTCACACACAGATGCCCTGAGCAGTGGGCAGCCCTATCCACGGCGAATGGGGAGCAGGTGCCTTGCTCAAGGGCACTTCAGTCGTGTCCTGTCGGTTGAGGGAATCGAACCAGTGTCCTTCCCCAACCTCCAGCCCATGACTGTCCCTTATCATTAGCACAAACTGGCTCCACCTGGCACTGAACGTGCCTTGGACAGTACATATGCATTTACTCAGCTGTAGAAGAGAATGAGGCAACATGACCAAATTACAACTATATCTGTTCATTGGATAGGCTTTGTCAATTAATTTGGCTCACTTCATATAATAAGATAACATCACAGAAGGAAGACAATAAGTACTAGAGGGACATGACAACGCAACACATGGCATAATTTTATTCGTGCTTTATATTGTCTTACGTTCCATTACTAGCATATTAGCTTGTGGGTTGCGGGTTATGTCCAGATCTTATAAAGCTTAAATGTTTGAATAAAAAATTGCATTGTCATGGGGCACATTTTTAACCACTCCTTATTTTTGTTTCCCCAAAAAAAATATTCAGTTGAGACATCAATGAATTCAATCTAGACCTGAATTTTGTGCATCACTGCACACATTTGTAAGACAATCATTAATGTAGCATTAGTGCAATTAAAATGTACCAGTACAATAACATTACAGCCCAAAATAAAAGTTCAATCTGAAACCCTGAATTCATTTTGTTCGCGTTTTCTGTTCTGCAAAACATACTGCACCCAGTTTGTATTTCTTCTCCTTCCCGTTTCTAATCTCAGTTTTGTATGCAAACCTATGTCATGTCCACTCACCTTCCAGCATGCTAAGGTGCATGGCATCGTTGGCTTTCTTAGGTACACTGAGCATGACCTCTAAGCCGTCTTTGATTTCTCCTTTGCCCTCCTCGCAACACGTCAGGAGTTCCTAAACACACAAGCAATCATCAGAACTGCACTACCTAACACTGTGCTGTCCTTTCTGTGTTCTGCCAAAAGACTATAAAAGCAGCAGCGCAGGTCAGCACTCAAGAGTAGGTTCAGTAATGTGCTTACCTTGAGGAGCAGCTGATATTTGGTTATTCTCTGGACTGGTTTGATCAGATAAGAAGAGATTGAATTAGCCAGGCGATGCCTCTGCTGGATCTCCTGTAAGGTCATAAATGTATATGTTAAATGTAAATATTCAAAATGATTTATATTATATAAAAAAACAAAACAGGGGAAATGATGACAAAAGCTTGATCTTACATCAAAGTAGGCTCCAGCATGCTCAAGTATGAGTTGAGTGGAGTCTGGTTTGTTTTTGCAGTAGTTCACATACATCTGGAACTTGTCAGCCTGCAAAGAAACAAACACAGTATACAAGAGTTTAGTGACTGCTAACAAAAGACCACAACAGAACAATCTACTTCTAAAATAAGATGGGGGATTCCACAAACTGACCCAGGTAACGAAACAATGGCCCACATCTTCTGGAAGTTGCTCATACTTCTCTAGCTCTTTCAGAAAGATACTGTGAGGAAAAGACAGAAAGGTCAATGCACTTCCTCACAGATATTTTCTGACATTCAGTGAAATGATAAGATAAGATAGATAAGATAACACTTTATTGATCCCGAAGGAAATTGCAGTGTCACAGTTCTGCATATATTGCACAAGTAAGACATACATTATTACAATAAAAAGGGCAGAGGTTACAGAAGAGCTATCAATCACAAAATGACATAAATTAAAATAACAAGAGAGTCTATGTGCATATAAAAGTGTTCTATGAAGTATGTACATACATTAATCAGAATAAATAAGTAGAGCTGAATTAAGGAGATTTGTCTATATACATAAATGTGCATGTATAAGACATTGCCTATAACATAATAGATAGAAAAGCGTGTACAGACATTAACAGAGCAGCATAAGTTATATTGCACTTAGAGATGTGAGGTAGTAAGGATTATATATAAAGTGACAATTGACAGGTCAGATAAAATAACAGTCCAGATTAGAGTGATCTGGACTGGACTCTAAGGTGATATGATAAATGATCAAACTTAAACCAAAGTCATGAGAATATTAACTAACATTCAGAATAGAAAACTCACTTGTGGTGGAATTCATAGAGGTCCTGCATGTTGCCAAAAATGATGTGCTCTTTGTTGACGATCCCTGGAGGAATCTCCTCCACACCGCTGGTCATCTCCCATAGATATGTCTGAACAGGAACACAGTGAAGGTGTTTCATTTTAAAAAATGACAAAAGCTAAATTTGGTACCACATATATAGGACATGACGCCCCGCTAAGCGTCACTGAGACGAAAAACAGCAGAAACACTTACATCCATACATTCCCTCAAGTCTCTCACATAGGCCTTCTCGGTCTGAATCAGCTCCGCCATGATGAAGCTTGAAAGAAAGGTGAAAGAATGAGTGTATGCACATGGATTGCATCTGATTCAGTCTTGACTAACGGATGATGGAGAAACATGGAGCATTATACAGTATATACTGTGAGGAGACTGTGAGGATATAGCAGGCTGTGCAGTAGAGATGAACATACTCCTTTCGGCGAGCAGACTTGCGCTTCTCCTCGTTAAGCTCATGGGCAGCATCCCTTAGTTTAACCTCTGAGCCTGGGGCACTCGCAGGGATGATGTCCAGTTGCAGTTCTTTACTCTGGAGAGGAGAAAATCAAACTCAGTCTTTATTCCAACTATAACACTGCCGTTAACCACAGCAGCGTATTGTCAGCAGTAACTGCTTAAGGGGTTTTACTTAAACTGTTTCCTTTTTACACAATTAATGCCAATCAGGTTCTCCTGCAGAAATGTGCTTTAATTGGCAAAGGTACTGTAGAGCCCAGCTGCAACAGGACCCTCCGGAAGGGTCCGGAACTAAGCCTGGTAAGTAACTGACGGGGTTGCATGCCTGTCCCTCCAGTACCAAAGCTCAGCACTCTTAGCATAGAGACTTGAATTAAGCCCAAGGGACCACATACAGAAACATACCGCTTTGTTGGAGTCAGACGAGATGCCGAGAGCTTTCTCCAGCGAGGTGCGGTACTTGTCCATGCGCAGGGAGAAGTCTCGGTAGCGCTTGTCCACAGCAGTCACCCACTTTTTGATCTCAGCAGCATGAGCATGACCCTTTTCACAGAAGCCATCGGCCAGCTGGATCAGCAGTTTCACCCTTTCTTTGGTTTGCTGTGGAAGGAGGGAGAGAGTCAACTAGGTGAAAGAACTAGCCAGGCTGTGGTTGTTTCCACTACAAATTAACATGTACTCCTGTGAACTTCATTGGCTTGAACTAAGAGTGTCCAAATTTTCATAGTGCAGCTACAGTTATAAATGTAAGACTGTATCTGCAGGCACTTCGTTCAAACACTAACACGCATATTGTAGGAAACGGGTTACCTTGGCTGTGATGTGGAAGTCCTCATGCTCCTTCAGAAGCTCCTGAGTGTGGTGGATGCTGGAGCCGGTGGATGTGTGTGTGGACAGGTAGAACTCACCAGTGTCATGAATCCACTCAAGAGCCTAGACAACACACAAACAGACATGTTAACACATACTCATCTGACACATACTCACAGTCATTCAACATTTTTAATCACAGTAAGAGCATCACTAAGCATTAAGACTGCACACTGAGATTACGTCTCAGTATTAAGATGCATGGAACCCAACACGAGCTATGCAGTGTGTAAAAGAGTGAGTCTGGTGCAGAAACAGAACTAAAACAGTCTATCTGGGATGCTCAAAGACAGAGAGCTTTTAAAATCACTGCTGTGTTATGAGTCTTCCAGCATGTGAGGCTTCTCCTCAGGGGGACACAATACAAAACAAAGGCACCAAGGGGAGGGAGGCGGGAGCATGGTCAGGGATGTCAATGAGGAAACTGCTTTTGTGTGCACATGTGGGTGCGTCTGTGTGTGAGACAAACCTGTTTGGCACTGCGCTCAAACACCACATACTGCTGGCACTGGTCCAGTCTCCTCTTCCTCATCGTCCAGAAGTGCAGGACTCTGTTCTCCCTCTGGAGCAGCTCATTCAAGATGTCTGCAAGGAACATAAACCAATTAGTCATTAACCGGCAAATAAACAATTGTGTGGCCAAAAAACTCATTTTATTTCATTTACAATGACCACATTGTTGTTGTCTCCAAAATAGTATTTCAAATGAGAGTGCTAAGCTTTTCAAATGAATTTCCAACAGTCAGTACATCAGGCATTTTTCACACAATGTCAAGGACAACTGTTGTTTTCAAACAATGTAGGAAAATCTAAAAGGACAAAATGGAGAAGGTGTTTTTCTTTAGTCAGTGACAATATGCTCCTCTTTGAATAGGTCGTTCAAGACAGGAACATTTTTTAACTAAACTTATAAGGATTCAATATGTAGGTAGTTCTGCTAGATATAGGCCTATTAAAAATGTAAGAGTGCAATTAAAAAATAAATAAATAAATAAAAATAAAATAAATAAATGTAATAAAACAATGGCGTCCTGGACTACCATCCCAGACTACAGCAATATACCATGCTGAATGCAAACGTCTGCTAACAACAAGTCAACTATTTAGGCCACTTTCCCTAAGACAAGCTATGATACATTATTTAAAGTGCATGGGGTTGTAGAATTATTTTTTAAAAGTCAAAGCCAGCCATGGTCACAATATTTATGTTTGTTTTAATTTAACTTTAACAAGTTACAACAAATACAATATTGGAACTTGTACAGAACCAGAATACTTCAGTATCCCATCACTTCATGTTCCAGATTATATTTAGCTTTTGGGCAAACGGTCAGCAAAGAAGTACAGTTACCACCTCAGTGTAAGCTCAACTGTGGTTCCAGGTAGGGCATGTTTAACATTTAGGGCCGGTCGCATGCACTCTTGACTGGCTTATCCAATCAATACTGCGTTCCACAGTACATGCAAGAAACAATACAGAATCAGCTGCTCTGTGCTTGTAGCTGTGCAAATATCACGTACAATGGGTTCTGAATATGGCTCAGCCCATCAGACTTTTGGAACAGACAATACCAAATATAATTAGTGATGCTTTGATGTGTCCCATTCTTGATTAATGCCCAACTAATGACGGCTGGTTATCAGTCACAAAGATTGTCAGAAATACCAGAGAAATACATGAGGTCTATTGGCAGGGGAAGAATGTGCACTCGTGTGTGTATCAGGTGAAGGTAAAGTGATGGATCCCACCACTGGGACGGTGCGTCTAGTTCTGCAGGGCTGAGGCCTGACCTACTTTCTGTTTCCAGATCCGCGAGTCATTACAGCGCAGAACAGATCAGGGCCGCATTCACACTGCACACTACAAACTGGGCTAAACTGGGCCTAAGTGGGCCAGCTGCTACAACCAAAACTCTTAGCAAAAGACCTCTATTGTGCAATGACTTCACTATCCACTAGATGTCACAATAGAGCCATTTAGGAGAAGCAAACAACAAACAGTGAAAAACCAAACAACTGTTCCTCATGGAGACAGACCAACTGTGTTTGGGCATGCCTCCAGAGACAAAACAGCCAGACAGATACATTCACATGGAAACACGAAAGAAAATAACATCTGGAAGCTAAAGAGTACAGTGCTGGATATGCAAAACTGTTTACTCTGGAGGCACATGTTAGGAATGCATCCAAACTATATCATTATAAACACCTCAAGATGTCATGGGTGTCACTTTCCCAGCTTTTGTGAGGAAAGCGCCTCTGACTTCACTAAGTCCTGCCTTAAAGTCCCTGTCCACTCACCTTCATGACTGCATTCTCACCAGTATCTACAGTTTTCATGACATTTTCACAGTAAACTGCAGATAAAGGAAAAAGCCGCTGTTCTTCTTAGCTGAACGATTTTCGGTGCTTTTATCGATTTGAATCAGTAGGACTTAATTTTGTTCTAGGCGAGTCAAATCTACTGATCACAGTATTAATTAGACTATATGTCTAATTAGAATTTACGACAATATGTATGCGTCAGATACTCGCATTCGTTCCGCTTCTGCTCCCGGTAAAACCCGAAAGTCCCAGCAAGCAGTTATACAATTTAAGCAATTGTAAAAGTGCTTATATCATACAATTTTAGCTTGTAACATAACTAGACGTTGACCATACTTGTGTTAAGCTTCTGTTATGAGAGGGTGATGGCTAGGGTACGCACACACTTATTCCGTGGCCTATCCTTTATATTTAAAAAAAAAAAAGCATTAGAAACCACGTTGGCTTTAAGGCTAAGTGCTTTACGGTAAGTGGTGTTAGTGAGTGGGTGGGGGATGAACTTACTTTTGACCTGTTGCTCAGGTGCCTTAACATGACTCAGCATCCCAGGCATGTTGACACTATTCCGGTGCATGTACTTTAGGAACACATCAGCATTTCGTCTGGCCAAGGTGCATGCCTGAAAGGAGACGCATACATGAACATCAATCAGTAAGCAATTACAGCCCGCGGAGAAGCTGGGTTAATGTAGCCTATGGCTACGCTACCTTGAGGAAGGCTTCTTTTTGCTCCAGGTGCTTGCTGATCATAGGGGTGACGTGGTCTGTCTCACAGTTGGGCCCCAGTTTGTCTGCCCCTCCACACCAATCCTCCTCCCGCTTGTACTCCTGCTCCAGACTCTCCAAAACACTACACACCTGCACGGCAAACCCATGAAGATCACAACTACAGCTACACTGAAAGCATTTTACAGTAAACAGCTCCTGAAATTAAACAGAATAAGGTTAGCAAAAAACAATTTTACTAACTTGTCTTAGTTTTTAACTTAAGATGAGCATAGCTAACTGTGCTAACTACTCTACTACCCCATAGAAAGAACCTTATAGTTAACAATACCACACGTGTGGGAATCCAGGTTTCATTTGGTACAGGATTAGTCCAGATCCCCCTCTAATATTTAATCCAGAATTTCAGATGACATCAGCCTAAACTTAAGTCTGGTATCCCCTGCTATAGGTTCATGATAAACCAAATTTTCACTGGAAATGAGATGATTTATCTTTGATGCACAATTCATTAAGAGCTGCAGTAACACATGAGCAGTGCCAGAGTGGCGTTACATAAGCAGAATGTAGAGTTAGATCATAATTTTAATTAAATGATAAAGGTTTCAATCCTAATCTGTTGCTTTACATATCGTTATGGTGCATCCCTATTCGTCACTGATTTCACACCTGTTCAGAGGTCTTGTAAAAGGCCACAGAGGCATTGACCAGTTTGAGGCGGTCCTCCATCTTGAGCATAAGCTGCTGCCAGTGGGAGGCCACATTCTCAGCACAGTCACGGATCATGTCCATGTCGTAGTGATTGGCCTGAAGGAGTGTTTCTGCCTTCTGCTGCACCTGCAGAGCACTCTGGTGGGTTTTCTGCACATATACAGAAATCAAGGAACACACTCAGGTAACATACACAGAACCAAAAACAGACACACGTAAAACTGACAGGACAAAATAGCAGCTGGTCAGACAGAAACAGGCTACACGGAGTAAAGAGGGAGAGAGGCCAAGCGTGTGAAGACCAGGTAAAGGAAGAAGAGCTATCTGTGGAGGATTACAATCTACGTAATCAAAGCTCTGCAAATTACAGTTGAGGGGCTGTCTGGCTATACAAAAAGCTACTACAGTGAGATGTAAGGATGCTATCTGATATTTGCATGACATGAAGAGGCCATTAAGATGGCGGCTGGCTGTGTCTCTCCAAGCTGCTAATGTACAACTAATAAAAGCACAGATGAAATCTTTACTTCATTAAAAGATAGCACAAGGACTTGGCAGGCTTTGTGTGTGGAAGGTGGCAGACATCGGAGGGACAACGACACTTCTAACAAGATTAGTAAACTGACAACAGTGCACTGAAAATGAGGGATGAGCAAACTAAATATACGATCAAAAGATCTAAAAATGACTGGAGTGTATGGACGTGTGCATCACACACACAGACCCCCAAACACACAGCTGTGTACAGTATAGTGCAGAAGTGTAGTGTCCAGTCAATACAGCCATTAAAAAAAACATATACAGTTATTTCAGAAAATATTACTGGAGAGATAAGCTATAAAATAAAGCACCGACAAGTCTCCAATAAATTCATTAAAAGATAAGAGAATACAGGACAGAGAAAAGGAAAACGAAAAAAAGGAAATCAGCATCTCTTCTTCGTGTGGAACTGAAGGTTCGGTTCTAGCTTTACTGGCAGATTCAGTGAGCGTCATAAGAACAAGGTCAAGCAGCAGACACACAGGACAATACAGCTACAGGCTGGCAGAGAGCGAAAACCACTCTCTACTGACCGTGATGAGCGCCACCTCATTCCACTGTCACTTAACCACTGTAAGATGACCTCAAGTGACCTACAGAAAGACTGGCAGGCGCTGGCTGGGGTGAAATGCACAGCGAGCATGGTTAAAAAAACGGCTTCTGGTGGCATCATTACTGACCATTTTGAGGTGGTCTCTTAAATTTTCTTCCAGAGCTGTATATGTGAATACTTACGGACCATTTCAGCCAGATAAACATCATGTGGACTTAGAAGTTTGTAGGCTGGTTTGTGATAACAAGGCTTAACAGTGAGAAGTGAATAAAGGACCTGAATGGAAATGAGGAGTAGGGGACAGAAATGAACAGACCTCAATAGCATGCTGGAACTGCTCGTGTTCTCTCTGCAGCTGCTCAGCTTCCTGGAGAGAACTAGCCGTGATCAGGCCAGCATTCAACATGGACTCCCCGTTACGGATCCAGCCCAGCACCTGAAAACCATCAAACACAAACTCTTTAAAAATCTATGATGCACAAACACATTTCCATTTCTGGGAACCGGGCATAAATAAACCCAGTTACACAGACAGATTAACTGTGTGCTATGGGTTTAGTCGCTTTTACACTGGGATCCTTGTGACACTCCAGAGTAAGGTACAGGACTGTAAGTGGGAGCACACACTGCATAACTAACCATTTGTAAATTTTAGACACAGCTGTCTGCTATAACATATGAACCAACTCTTCAGCTACTCAACACGGCCATGCTGAACTGAAACGAGGGGTTAACACTAAAATGCGCAGGGCAGGGGTATATCTGCACCCCTGGGGTAGAGCACAGTACTGTGCTTTACCTGCTTAACCTCAGCCTGTAGGTGGCGCAGTTGCACACACTGCTCCAGGTGGCGGCGATGTTGCTCTGCAGCTACGTCCAGCTCCTGCTGTTTTTCATGCAGGAACTCCAACAGATCCTGGACACGTGTAGCCATGTCCACATCCCGGTCACACAGCAACTCCACACCTACACAAAGAGACAGAATAACTAACACCAAAGCCAAGAACAGGTGTTCAAATTCTACCTAAAATTCAGCTTCTGGGTTTTTACAACCACTTGTAGTTAACTAGCTCAAACCACAAAGCCGCCTAGTGTCATACAAACTGGTGTTTATTAAATCCAAGAGTCAAGATTCAGATTTGAAGACTATTCAGTTACAGTAAAGCAGAAACTGAAGAGACGGTTATGGTCATTTCAAACAAGTGACAGCATATACTGTGAATGTGAGACTTTGTACATTTGCATATGTGCTGTAGGTGACTGTTAGATTAATATCCAAATCTCACATGCTCTTGTCCAATCAGCTCTCTTCTCTCTGGGTTGTTACCACCTGATGGCTCTGAGGAGAACTGAAGCAGTATGGTACACTGCAACATATGCAGCTCTCTAGGTGCTCACTAAATAATGGTCTTACGGCCGAACAATTCTATTTAGCTCCATCTTACACCGTCCCCATCCTCTTGTGGTTCAGTTCTTTTGTTGTCAGACAGATAGGTCACAAAGGCCCAAAGGGGAGCTTATGTAATCATCGGCCTTCTTTAAAGTGGTCTGAACTGAAAATCCCTTTGACAGTTTCTTAGGAACCAAGACAGCTTAGCAAAGACAAGGAAAGCAGTGAACTGCACAGTGATTCAAAGCACTGTAATAAACATCCAACACTACAAGAGTCAACTGCAAATCAGGGCCAAATCAAGTGCTACATGTCTGTGTATAAATGTCTGTTCACACCAGCTTTTATTCAAGGTGTCTGTCTCATTTTGATCGCCACTTCAAAAGCCAACTTGGATATTCATTATAATTCATTATAACTCAATTTATAATTCTAATTATATTATCATTTTAATGCTTAGGAGTTGTCTTAGTTAATTCATTATTCTGGACACATGTACAATTTATTCAGAACTAATTATAGGAATCTTGTGATTATCCAGGAAACTAGCATTTACACATGCATTTAACTCCAACCACAATGACTATCTTACTAAATAAAGACTTAAAAAATTAACTCCAAATTATAAAACTGATTCTAAACCTCAGAATTTAGTGTAGGGTGTGTGTTTCAGAGATAGAGGGAGCCTCACCAGACGCCTGCACCTCGTTGACATACTGCAGCAGCTCCTGGCCTTGGTGAATGACGTCAAAGGTAAGGTTGTTCATGGTGAGTGCTTTGTCTGCATGGTGTTGCAACCTCTGTTCAGCCAGAGTCAGATCTTCTGTGTCAAAGTCACTCATCTGTTGAGACAGCTCCTCATTCCATGAGTCCAGATCGGAGATGATCTGTAGGGCACAGGAGTGCTTAGAGTGTGTACAGGGTGCACAAAACTCATACACAACAGCAGAGTCATAGATTTCAGCCTAATTAGCACAGACAGCTGTGTAAATGAATGGACAGCCCCCTGCACTGTATTCTCCCCTCTACAGCAATGCTTCCTGATCCTAGTCCAGGAGTTCCCAGTCCTATACATTGTAGTACAAAGGCCACTGACAACAACGTTTGCATTGCAATGCATGTCCCATGTAGACAGCAGAAAAGTGAAAGACCGCACTTTGTCAACATAAAAAGACTTTGATGCACCACAGTCACCTTCGAAGCAACACCTCATATCTTCATATCTCATATAAACTAACTTTACAGGAGAATGAAAACAATCTCTTGCGCTTTTATTGCTTTATGAATTGTGATGTGAACTGTTTTAGAACTCAACAACACACACATCAAAGCTGCATATGGTTAGACCCCACCAGATCAGCAAACCGGTCACTGATGAATATGAATGGGTATTACGGAAAAAGTCCCGCTCTAAGAAAAAGAGCCAGTCATTTGCTTGTTATGCTATGAGCGGTCGTGAGGGGTTGATGATATAAGTGCAGTAGCCAAAACAAACCAGAAATCTGCCTTTTGGTGCGTTATTGGGCCAAACCCTACAAACCACCATGAAAGGTGCTTGTCAGATTTTATCAGTGACTTCATACATGTGTATAAAACAGTCTGAACCTCAGTTTACAGTATTTGGGTCTTTCCCCATTCAGAGGGACGGTAGTTGCAAAGATGGCTTCCTGATGGGGCCCAATCAATTTAGTCACTGATACTCCTTTTTAGTAGAAACAGATATCTGGTGATTTTACAGTCAAATATCAGAGACTTTGGAAGGTTTTAGTTAAATAGTACTTTACCACCTGGTAACGGTCAGCTGCCATGTTTAAATTGTCACTTACAGCTGTTAGATCTCAAATTATTGTTTTTTTTCTAACCTAAACAATAAAAAAGGAACCTTGAATGAATACATATTAAGCATCTTAGGCATTTTAGTATCTAAGAGTATGATGCATTCAGAAGTCAGAGCTTACACTGTGACTTGAAGTGGGTTTGATAAATGTGCAGAGCAGGGAAGTCTAGGGCCTCAAGGACAGCTGGGAACCACGGCTCCACAGAAAGTGGTGGAGCAGACCACCTCTTGACCCTCACATGCTATAGCCTGCAGTGCATGTAGTCTGCAAGTAATCACTTCTGGCTAGGTTTTCTACACAGCTTGTGAAAGCTGCAGCTCATTAATTGCTGTTTAATTGCAGATCAGGCAGCAGGGAGCCTGTAAGTACAGCTGCTGGGCTTCATTTCAAATAACAGACTTCAACACATGAGCAAAACACACACAGAATGTTTGAACAAGCAAGAATACTGAGGATAAAGATTAAGCGACTGCAGGGGCTAAGAAATGCATCGATGCCTCAAATTGAAGTTGCTGATTTAATTGCATCAGTTTTGAAATCACACAACAATCAGCTGGAAGGCAAGAGGCGAGGCAGGGCATGACTTACATCAATGGCATCACGTTCAAAGATCCTGAGCTGCAGGAAGAGCTCTAGCTTGATCTTCCTCTCCTGGAAGAGCTCCTCCATCTGGGCCTGTGCCTCATCCAGCTGCTGCAGCACAGTCTCTATATGGTTTATGGAGCTGTTGTGTGGGGCCTTATTGCTGGAGATAGCAGAATCTCTGTGGGAAGGGTAGATGGTTAGCAGACAGCTCTGGGTGTGTTGTCTGTGGAGATTCTTTAGCTGGTGTGAAAAGTGGGGTGCGTTTAGAAAAGTCTCAGGTGGGGGAAACAGTAGATGGTTAATATCTTTGTTTACAGAGATTACATTCCAGGATCAACAATATAATTAGTAGTGTTAACCAGTGTAGAGAAAAATGTCAATGGTTTCAATGGCTTTTGACTTCATATTAATTACCAATACTGAAACATTTAGTATCCGTCCATACAAATGCGCAAGCCAATTTAACTCGAAGCACTTAGGATAAGCTTCTAAAACTGCTGATACAAAGAAATGAACATGAACTCACAGTTGGAGTGTTAGCAACTGGTCTGAATTACAATTCCCTTCAGCCACTCCAAACCCCACAACCAAGAGCACAACCTTTAACATGATTGACAGGAAGGTAGAATACAGCAGCAGGGCAGCAGTGCTGTTTCTTCACCATTTCACAGTGGACTGATAGCAGATTTGATGCTACAGTGACTCACTGCCTTCTTTCGAGGCACAAAGTGCTGTTATGAGAGAGGACCGGATCTTGGCTAGCATGCCACCTTCGGTAGACTCCTCTGTAGCTCTTATTTCTACACATTCTGTTTCCATCACCTACATCTAAAAACTTTCTATGACAAGTAAAAAGGCCTGAGCAGCATTCAAAACGTAGCTGACTGCTTGGACGGAATGCAGCCAGACTTTCCTGAAAGTGACCTTCTAAAACCAAAGCACGGTTAGTAACTTCTTGCCCTTTTCAGTCATTTCTAATAGAGTCTTATTTATTGCCTATCCTTAATTCATTATCGTCAAGCGCAGCTGTAATTGTCCCCGTTTAAGGCTGAGAAAAAGAATCAGAAAGAATAATGCTCTCATAATAATACCTCTTCTCCAGAACATCACGGAGAACTATAATTTAATGAAATACACAGAAGTCACATAATAGTGCCATTGAGCCTCAAAGACAAATTTTTATTAAATCATACCCATGTAATAATTTAAAGTCTCTACTATCATCATCATAATAATCTCTTTCGTCATTAGTAATAGCTGTTTCTCTATTGATACTATGCGGCTTTAACAAGGCAGCCTGTTCCCATGGTGATACGGTATTAATAACTCGCAGCAGTGCTTCAACAGTGTTTCACAAAGAGTAGCAGAATAATTAACACATTCACGATGAAGGACCACACAAGATCAAATAAAGCAGCAAGGTTTTGATGACTGGTGTGTGTTTGATCGGAGTGCTGCTGCTGCTGCTGGGCTTGGAGCTGGATATGAAGTAGTGTGCGTCAGCATCCTGCGCTCGGATTCTCTCCGTGGTGCGCGTGTTGGCGTGAGAGACGGCGAGTTGGGAACCTTTCTGTTTGTACCCTTGTGCATGGGGTGGCTGAAGTATCATTCCTCTACATAATTAGCTGAGTGGTTACGAAAGCACTATTATATAATAAAGTACTGTAGAGAGTGGAAGCGAGCGTGAGCGAGAGGGAGCGAGGGGCAGCGATATCTCACTGCTAACAGAAATAAACATGGAGTCAAACGGAGACAAATTAAACAGCCGTATCTCTCCATGCGTTCTCACCTCTGATGCCCTTTTCTCACACCTTAATCCAGCTCTCTCTATTTCTCACTCTTTCACATGCTCTCATCTCATCATCACCTCAGCGGTTCCTCTTCCTTACGATGCCGCTTTCTTAAGAAGCTGTAGACCTTTTGAAGAGACAAGCTTCCTGCATCAATCCAACCCACCGTATCTGGGCTATAAGTAAACCTTTGAGCTAAAATCGCCTCTGATTTATTTCATTGCTAGTGACACATATGGTAAGTGACTGACTGTAACACCTATAGGACAGTGGCGTTAATGCGGCGTTGCTGCTTATCAGAGATGCCCATCAGTTTATAATGAGACACCGGTGACGCCTTTACTGACAACCTCCTGTCACATTCCAACCCGCAAAAACTGCCCCAAGCGTCTGCATCATGCATCATATGATATGAGAGCTCAAGAAGATACATGACACTTTCTGCCAGACAGTTTGAAATTTTAATGCGCTGATTGTAGACATGCAGTCATGATATCAGATAAGGTGTTATCAGTATCTCTAGACTAACATATCATCATTTGCTTTCAAATTTGGCTGTGGTTCTAATATAACAGCTGGAGGGTCCAACAGAGGAGGGCAACGTGACAACATGATAATTGTCAAGACAAATTATCACGCAATAAGCTTTTACAAAGCAGATTAAGTCCAGGTCTTAGTAAAAAGAGGTTTAAACTGGTCTTCTAAATCGCAGTTTTCCAAGATGTCGCCACTTTTCCACAAGTTTTCCTAAATGTTATGGCGACATTTGGTTAAGCCAGAGTGAGGTTTACTTGAATAACAGCTTTGTTAAGGTTTAATTCTGGTTAACTGCAGCACTAACACAACCTTAGATAGTCATCACTGTAATCTGTTAGCCGTCTCTAAGCCACTGTCGTGCATAATTTGTCCTTAGGTAGCTCTTGCTCCTAAATTAGCAGCAGATCTGGTGGAAAAAGAAATGTAACTTGCAACTTGGAAGCATCTGGTTCAGCGGCAGCAGTCAAAGCTATTACAGGGTGCTTAATGCGAAAGCACGTTGGATGTGCTGCCATCTTTGACTTCAAGCAAACCTTGCAGACAGGTCATCTAATATGTATAGAATGTACCGGCTAGTTAACCAAAAAGACCAATCACTGATGCTGGTAAAAGTAGACTAGATTATGGCCATAAAAAAAACGGCGGTAGAAACTTCAGTGACAGCGTAGGAGGAAAGAACAGGTTTTTTGCTAAACGAAAATATGAAAGTACTTTATTACTATGGAAATACTAATTCTGCTGCAAATGGTGAAAACCTATGCTCACCTGCCAGATCATCAAAGAGAACATGTAGGTTTTGAGGGCTGCTGTCTTTATAGACAGCTACATGCAAACTGACGACAGAACGTTTAAGGGGATGTGCCTGAAACAAAGACAAACCAGTTGGCCAGTGGGCAGTAAACTTGCTACACTTCTTTATAAAACACAGACGCATTAAGGTTTCTACCTCTGCGGCTTTCTCTTGCTTAGAGAGGCTAATATATGTAGATATGCAACTGCTTGCTACTAGCACATAACTTGATACATAATCGTTTATGACTTATGACTATTTTTTTCTCTGTGAGCTGAGTAACTGAGAGAACTTTAGCAATTTTAGCATGCAGTTTACATCAGACAGTCTGTGTACTTCTGTGGGCAGAGTGCCAGAGACTGAAATGCCCTGAAATACAGCAATACAACTCTGCAATGCATATCTCACACCTCAAACCACAGCATCTGCCACAGAAGCCAGCCCCAAACAGCAAGCTACCAAGACCAAAAAAAATAAAAAATTACTGACGTACGTAGAATTTCTTTTTAACATGGTGATGACAGCTTGATGAGAGCTTGATGACTAGTGAAAACGAAGTCTGTTTAACTACTACAAATGAAGGGCATGCAACGCAACTGAGAATGTGGAACTGGAAGAAACCTCTCTATAATAATCTAAAAGAATCATCACAATTTATAAATATGAGCGCAGTGTGAATTTTGCTATCCTAGTTGGCTGAGTATGGCAAGTTTGAGTACAGAATGTTAATGTGGATGGAGCTCTTTGGGAGCAGTGAGAGACATGCAGGCTGCTGGAGCTGACAGAGGTAGAGAGAACTGCTGGAGTAGCACAGGCTGCCTAAGGGGTGCTTAGAGACTCCAGGAGCTGGAAAGGCTTCTCTCTTTCTCTCGTACACATACACACATACTCGCTCTCTCTGGGCTTACATAAGCAGGCAACCCTGCTCAACCTCGGGCCTCACGCTTCTCTGCTGCGGCTCACTGCATATGGATTATAAATGTGACGAATGGATTCTGCTATCGGTGTAGCACAACTCAGCAGGGGGTTAAATGAAATTGAATCTCAGCAGCTTTGGGTACAACTTGGGTTGTCCAGGGTCTTATCTTATTCTTTTTGCAGTGGTGTTAGATATGGTGCATGTCTTGTAACGCAAGTAGATTAGCAAAATAAATCAGTAGCTTAGCTTCAGTTAGCTTTAGCTTCAGTTTTAGGTATTTTAGAACTTTAAAAACAAGTGCTATAACGTGTGTACCTGAGCTGCTGGATGAGGTCCTCGCCTTCTTTGATGACGTTAACAGTGACCTGCAGGGTGGTCTGCTGTTGCTGTCCGAAGCGCTTGATCAGATCCTGCACCGCCTCCACTGACTCAGCGTATACATCATCCAACAGCTCTTTCTGCAGCTCCTCCAGCCACGTCCAGAGCTACAGCAAAACAACACAAACCTTTCAGCCCTCCAGCAAGATATACGATGCAGTGAGCCAGGACCCCCTTAATGCAGCAACATTCAATTACCATGCTGACATAAATACTGGCTAATGTGATTAACCAATAACAACGTATTTTTCAACATATACTATACAGAGCACAGTATATATACACATCAACATTCATTCAAAATGGCCTTTAGGTGAAATATATACATTTATAAATATATATATGAATTAATAACCTGTACGTTAAGATAGATATATACATATAGAGTGGTCTTGTGCAATACTGTGTCCGCATACCATGATTTCTGTTCATATCAGTCCACCCTCTCCTGCTAAAGTACACCAATCCACAGAAAGGTTTAGAGAAAAGCACCAAAGTACCTCTTTAACGTGGGTGTGGAAGGCTACGGACATGTCCAGCAGGACTTTGCGCTGCTCCACGCGCCTCACAAAGTCCTGAACGCGGTCCTCCAGCTGGTGGGCGGCCTGGTAGATCTCCTCCGGGTCACACTCACCCGTCTGAGCCAACTGCTCCGCCGCCTCCAGAAGCTTATCAGCGTTGGTGTACGTGTTCTGATCCACACAGGAGAGGGTCACGCACAAACACAAATACATGAAATCAAGAGTTCAGAAGATGCATAACACAAACGCGATACACTCACAAACATACGACACCTTTCTGAGCTGCATTAGCCATGTAACGATCAACAGCACTGACACAGGCTCTCATTTATCTCAGGAAACCACTCAAAACAGAACGCAAGCTCACTTCTCTGTTCGAATTCCAGTTATAATTCATGTTTAGCATCACGGCAGGAACTCTTCATCTGCTTCTGGTCACTGTACACTTACCTAAGACTATACAGAGCTTCTTCCCAACCATGTTCTAAAATCTAAACAGTAGTCCATCAGAAGCTGCTGTAAAATACCTAGGCAGTTTTGTGCGCATTCTTAAAATAAATTCTCAACTAATACACAGAGATTTTACAAAGTATCGCCTGGAATGTGGTATCCGTAAGTGGCAAAGGCTTTAGCATCAATCTGGGGGGGGAAAAAAAAAAAGCCAAAACCATGTTAAACATACCCTACTCAAGAACATGATTTTTAACAATCATATGTTCATGACTGTGTGACCAATAACTAAAATGATATCACAAGATTATAAAACAATGGATTACAGAGAGTTTTATATTATAAAATGAACTGCTCTGGTCCTAAACACTTCCATCGACCACAGATTGTACTGGGAAACTGAGAACCCGTTTATGTGTAAACTGAGGGTCTAACAACTTTACCTTAGAACCAGGCAGGTCAGCTAGCTAACAGGCAAGAAAGCAGAAAACAAGCTAAACTCCATCATTATGAATATCACAGGTGTGGAAGAAAGGATTTACCTGAATGTCCCTTGATTGGCTTATAAGCTTCAAATGTTTAAGGTTGCAATAAGAAACAGCAGCAAACCCATTCTAAATCTCAAACCGTTCAGAGCTCCCTAAATAGTGTGCCAGCATTGGAAATTTGTGAGTACGGACGTATCTGAATTCCAAATGATCATTTCCATCTATACTGTGCACTGCTGCGATGCAGGAGGCTTTATCTAAATTGCATACATAGTGCACTACAAAGAAAGCAGGGATATATTTTAGATCCAGCCCTAGTGTGGTAATGGCGGAGCTGTTAGATTGGTGGATTGTAATTCAGTGAACAAAAAGTACTTATAAAAAAGTGTTTGCATTAAACAGTGCTGTAATTATATGTTAATTATTATATATTACAAAAGTTTAAAAATGTTTATGAAGTAACAGTAATATACAGTTATGGGTGACTGAACATTCAATAGTCCATGGTTGCTTAGGACTGAAATAATACTCTAGGGAAAGTACCCTTCATGGCGGTGCACTTGGGACATGGATTATTATTTATAATAACTAATTTTGCTCTGAGAAATTGTGGATTTTGTTGCAGTTTATGTTGTCTGCCGTTTTAGAAAACCAGTAAGCCACTCGAGGCCAAATTACTGCAATCTGATTTCAGGCCTTGTGCTGTGCTTAAGACAGCTGTCGCTCTGATCAAATCACAGTAACGCACAGCATCTTGTGGAAACCCTTTGCCACTCTATACAAGCCCAGGTTTAAATAAACATAAACACAACGGTTTCGACTCAATGTACACCAGCTGCTCTTAAAAGCTGTCGCCGTCCACCACACCCTACTTTGTAATTTCTCCAATAAGACTACACATAAAAACGGTTAATGAAAGGTTAAAAATTTGTTTATTAATAGTTATTATTAAGTAGGTCATAAACACCATTAACATAATCAATAAGCCATTACAACACATATGTAAGAGGGCCAACAGTGACCTGCTGATAGTTTAACAGTGAACGCACATTCTTTTACACTGCTAAAGTTCGAGTTTGGTGTTAATGATCTTACTTTGCCTTTCCCATCAGCCAGCATTAAACCTGTCAGCTTCAATAAGTTTTCATTTCCACCATATAGAAGAACTCACTTTTGTCCTTTTGTGTGTCATAATTGTTTTTTTAACCTTTGGTAAAGTCTTATGACCTAAATAATAATCATTAATAGATTCATTTTAAATAACTCAGAAACACTTTATAAGCGTAGCCCAATTCCAAAGTGGTACCATTTCATCATGGTGTCCTGCATTAATGTTGGGGAAAACAGCTGCCTGTCTTTCCGCCTGTGGAGGTGTGCGTCACAATCTCAAAACCTTTTATGGAACACCATCATTATTAGGATGGATGCTTCAGTCAGGTGTTTCCTATTCAAATATGGAGCTTTGTGTTTTAGAAACTGAATAAAAACAAAGAACAAAAAGTTGCTGATTTGTCAGTCAGCAGGTAATCAGTTAATCAGCCACAATACAACATTAATTCAACTTCATCAGAACCAATGGAAGCATGAAAAAGAAGGAAAAACACGTGAGGTAGATGATGGGAGTGTGGGAGGTGCTCACCTGAGCCACTTCTTCAAAGTCTTCATGCCGTTTCTGCAAGGCTCTGGCGCGATGGAGAGACTTCCCCACTCCTGTGTGCTTGCTGAGAAACGCCTCGCCATGGTTTTCAATCCAGTCGAGCACCTGCGTGTGGGTGTGCATTCGCATAGACACACACAATTTGAAATTAAGATGTGAAGAGCTTTTAGCCCTTACTCGTGTACGACAAATGTGACAACGTGCCCCGTCAAACAGCTTGAGGTAATGACAGTGCAATACAAAAGGCAGCACGGCAAGTGAAAATTGTGGGTCAGAGAAATCGAGAATTATGCAGATGAGGCCCAGAAAGGTGATGAGCTCTCTCTCTCACTCGTTCTCTCTATCTGCCACACTTCCAAGAGCGCTGCACCTGAATGCTGCAGAGAACGCGGGTTTCCATAGCAACAGACTCCCAGCCTATGAGTGGTAAAAGTGGTGGTGCATTCGTCCCCAGCTAAACACCCAAACCATCGCACAGCACAGCAGACAGACTCCAGTGGAAACCCGTTCACGGGGCCTGAAAGCCTGTTAACTATTAAGAGTGAACGAACGAGACAAGTGAGGGGGGAAAAAGCAACAGGGAAGGACGTTTTGCCTTTTAATTTCGCATCACTATTTCTGTTGTGTGTTCATGAAAACCATCTCGGCATTCTTTTTCCAAGATGTTGCGGTGGTGTTTTTCAGCCTGCATGAAAGGCACAGCATCAGTGGTAATTATATGCTTAGCTACAGCCTGCGCTAACCAACAGGAGCTTTTTTTAAAGCTGAGGCTTTCGCTGCTCACTGCAGAGAAATGCAGAAGATAAGCCTGCTTGGGTTCAACACTGCACAGCGCACTGCACAGAGGAGAGCTGAAACATCTCCATTACAACAGCATAGCAGGATATTAGCATCCTACAGCCAGGGGCTTGCCTTTTAATTATTTATACTGATCCCTCTCTCGCTGCTTCTCTCTCTTCCTCCATCACTCTCCTCTCTAAATCCCACCTCACTCTACTCTCCAGTCAAGCTTCCGAAATCCAACCTGCCTACTGCCTGCATGTATGGGGGAGTGAATACGTGTGCACAGGGTGCCGTTTACCTGTTGGACGTCCTGCTGAAACACACAAAGCTGCAGACGTTGGTGCAGGCGGAGCTTTCGATGCTGCCAAATGTTCTCCAGCTGCCTCTGGTGATGTAGGACTTCGTGGATGATGTCCAGAACGTGGTGGACGGCCTTGGAGTAATTGGCGGATGCAGTCAGAGAATCTGCGCTGCCGGGGGTCAGAGGCCGCTGAAGTTTGTCCAATAAGGCTTTGCCATCCTGACTGACCTGCACGAGGCAAACAAGAAAACAACTCTACCTTACTGGAGTTAATGATGGGATTGGCTGTGCGGCGCCAGCCC